>VWPU01016399.1:0-515207 GCA_013398955.1 Callaeas wilsoni
AGAACCCAAACCCCTACAAGGACGTAAAAAAGGCTTGTTCATACCTCTGTTTTCTCATGATTCAGAATGTTTTCCAGTAGTCTTGGGCTACTGTAAGACTCTTTCTGGTGTAGCGGATCCTATGCAATTGGAACAGCTCCAGCAGACTGATTACTCCATCCAGAAGAGCCATTAGCTTGGTGCATAATCCACATGTATGCAAGTCAAAGGCTCAAGATGTTTGTCAGAATTTTGCAAAGGAAGAATTTATACTCATATTTCCCAGTTTTACCTCAGACAGGACAACATAAAAAAGACAAAAATATCAGTAATATTGGAAGGAAATGAAAAATGTTACACACAGAATGGATATGTATAAGTGCATATGAATAAAATCTATTCTATGACCATGTTATTCACTTTAGTGACCGTTCTCATATATTTCCTTTCAAACAAATGTGCCATGTCTTGTGAGGAAAAGCTGCTGAACCAATATGCAGTTTTCAGAAAAATGTTGCTATTTTTTCTTTAGTGCAAACCACAAAGACACTCTGAACAATAAAGAAAACATAAAGAGAACATTTGGAAAAAATTAGCCAATCAGCAGTCTAGAAGCCTTTTTCAAGTGTACTATCCTTTGCTACCTTGATTTGAGCATGGCCTATTGAAAACTATTTCTGGAAAACAGTAGAATCCTGGTTTTCAGCACTGTTAGTACTATCACTGCTAGCATTTTCTCAAGAAATATGAAAATGTAGCTGGATAAGGAACTGCTCTGATGATACAAAGAATGGTCTAAAAATCTCAAAGTATGCAATATAAAGGACTTTACTAGCTTGAGGGGTCCCAGGCTATAATACCTTTACCCTTAAGGCACCTCGCCACTGTATTTATAAAAAACTAGGTCACTGTTCAACAAAGTTTGTAAGATTCATTCTACAGGGAAGAGACAAAACAAGAAAGTTTTATGGTTTTATAGGTTCCTAACATGGTGTCTTGGCAACTCTGGTCTCTACATTTACTCTCAAGAACTGGTCTAAAAGTTAGAGTTCTGACTGATTACATCCAACATAGGTATGAACGTGCTTCCTTATTCCCCCTCGCAGACTATGACTCCCTTTCTCTAAAACATGGAGCAAACCTACATCTTCCTACATCTTGAGCAAAAAAAAAATTCCAGAAACTCTATTAGTACATTACTTAAACCCAGGATCTCCATCAAAAGACCTTCCTCAGGTGTCCTCAGGTGCTACAGCAAATACGTGTAGATATAAAGATTCTCCATAAAGCACTCAGGTTTTAGAATGTGGAAAGGTTTTTATTAACTATGCTTCAGGTGCATGACCTTGAGAAACGGGAATGATTTTTGGTTATGTTGCTGTGCTTCTTGTCACATAGCTCTAGTCCATTCTTCTGGATAATTCTGACTTTCCTTATGGCACAGTGAGCCTTCATGCTCAACTCTGTGCTTTGAGTACTTCTGTAGGGTCTATAAGACGGAAGTGAAGGCACCAAAAATGTGAAGTAACGTATATACAGATGCTCAAGTATTTTATTTATTCAGACTTTTAGATTGGAGCAGTTGGGTGGTGATTTTTGTCGGGTTTTGTTTGTTTGTTTGTTTTGGACTGCAACAGAAAACTTTCTTTATAAAGCACTTTACTCACCAAATGTCTGGAGACATGAATAGAAGAACATGAACTGCTGTAAGAAAACTAAGTCTCTGTAAGAGTAAGAGCTGATCAAGGCTCAATAAAGGATTTTAGCAGACTGCTAGAGTGTGTAGATCTCCTGGGATTCTTCTAGAGCTTTGATTTCAGGAACTGCAATGATGAAGGAACCAGTGCATTTTTTTTAAGAGAGAACATGTTATTTCAACCAGAGTTCTACTTCATAACAGGTCTGGCTTGCAATAAGATTCTTCTCCTCCTCCTTTGTTTAGCTCACTGCATTTATACCAGACTATTATTCGAGCTTTAATCTTGAAACTACAAGATTCCATTTCCAAAAATGTGTAAGAGCTGGAAGAGTTCTAAAGTTATAATATTTTTAACAATAACAACAAAACTTTAGAACTATTTTCTGATCAGTATTTGAGTAAGAAAAAAGAAGTTGGGAAAAGCTTTTTTCTTTAAATCTTACTAAAATTTTCTTTACATGCTCAAAGCAAATCAATATAATACAACATTAAAAGAAAATCTTAAATGTATTTAATTATCTATCTTTTAAGCAGTTTCTTTCACTTTCATCCTCCTTTTAGGTACTGAATATTGGCATCTTTCTCTCATAATATTTGTTGCCATGAGCAGTGCTTTCAGTCCTTGCACTGTGATTTAACCCTTTGTGTTCTTGAAAATTTGACTTCTCTCTCCTTGAACAACAGGCATTTACTCAGAAATTCAATTTGTGTTCCACCCAACCAGCATAGCAGGTTATTTTCTGTAAGCTGAGGTTCTGGTGTTGTGTATGTATTGCATATTAACCTTTTCCTTCAACCCAAGATATCTTAATTATATTCCAGCAGAGCAGGTGAATGAGGCACTCTGTCAATGATAAGCAGAACTCTGGAGCCCATGAAGCACATGTAGGGTGCGTGCAGGGGGCAACTGTCACAGTGTTCATAACTACGTTTTTCTGATTATATATACTCAGGAAGTCTTTCCCTTTTCCAATGGGCACATTTTTTATATGACTTTATTATTGTCCAAGGGTAGGGGACAGATAACATTTCAAACGAGTCTCGGCAGGCAACTGGAGGATAGAAGGCTGAGTCTAAAAGTACAGGATAAAAAAAATCTTCTTTGTCTTCTTACAAACTTTTCTAAGCCCTTTTTTTTTCCCTGAGTGATTATTATCAGCCTCTCCAACCTTATGGCAAGAACACTGGCCACTGGTCTAGTAACTAAAAAGATATGATCATTAACAGAAGACTTAAGCTTGCTCTACAGGGAAAAATATATAGGATACATTCTCTGAAATAGAATTAACCTATTGTTGTTATCAGCCAAATATACTGTTCTATACTGTTCACTACTGTCATGCTGGAAAGCTGCTTATTCTTGGCAAGAGGGGAAAAGAAGTGACACTAGAAGGCAATTGCATTTATGTCAGCAGAGGTATTTATAACAGGACATCATTGGGTTCGTATTTCCTTATATACTATTGCAAAGAAATTAGGCCAGTTGTTTTTCCTTTCTGAGGATGAATGTTGTAGTTATGGTGTCTGCATTGTTTAGATGCAGAGAAATATAATCTACTGTCACAAAAATGGCTATGTTTGCAGGAAACACTGAAGCAAAATATTTTATTGCCTTGTGCTTGCAGTGTCTTTAGTAATTGTCTCCCACCTTCTAGTTACCGGATTCTCTGGAGAAGGCATTGAAAATGATATCTATGAAGCTGCCCCCAAGGGATATTTCATGACATATGGTAGGACACAAGGTAAAAAGGGTAGAATTTTGGGTGCAATAGGAAACCATGTGGACATTCATGAAACACTGGACCTTGTCAGTGATCACAGGAATGTGCTGTCACTTAGTCTGTTGTTCAGGGCTCGCTAAGGCTGTGTCCAAATGATTCAAGCTGGGATGACTCTCCCAGTCTTTAGTGACATGCATCTCCCAGATGTGTATTGACTCACTGTAGAACATGACACAGGTTGTTTCTTCTGCCTCTCTTCCTCATACCATGGTTTCCACAGGAAGGTAATTGGGAGAAGAGGTCCAATGGGAGTAGCAATGTGTTGCATTCAGAGCTGTGATTAGCATGACTGACATTACAACTGACAGAGCAATAGGTCCACAGTCTGGATATACTTTCAGTTATTTGGCTCAAACATAATGCACCAACGTACTTTGAGATTATATAATTTTCTTCTGGGGTCTACCCTGCCTGTTGTACGTGATATCTGAAGAGCAACTAAGGTGTCATAAAATCCTGTGAAAGAATAGCAGTAGTGCTAAGCAGGATTGTTCATAAACCACAACTTGCTCTAAGACATCCTGTGCAGAATCTCCATTCTAATTGCTGAACTTAAAATCTTGGGCATATGTCAGAACCTTAACTTCTGTTTTCCTGCTTTGAAAACCTATGATTGATCATTCATTCTGAATTTTGAGTAAATTTGTTTAGTTATTGCATTTATTTTATTAAAGAACTGCACTTGACAAGTTCAAAAATCTTCATTAGATATTATGTTTTCAAAAAGAAAAGCTCCAGAGAATTTAAGGCACAACAACAAAAGAAACAGAAACTTCCCCTTGCTGCCATCCCCAAAGATCTAAGGGTTTCTCAGAAATTCGGAACATTCCCCTCAGGTCTTCATCCCCAACAAAAACAGTCTCCTATTTCCTTTAACACACTGCCAAATGAAAAAAAAGTAAGTACTCCAACAGAAAAGACTTTTAATCATCTAAAGTGGTGACTCTGTAGTACAAATCAAGGAATTAGCACCAACTGATTTTAAATAGGAGATACAGCAGAAGTGCCTTAGGGCAAATCAAAAGCCAATCTGTAATTCTACAAAACTGTGAGGCTGAATTTCATCCAATTTAAACATGATTTTCACAGTAATTTCATATGTAATGTGCCATTTTTTTGAGTTGGAATAAATTAAAATGAACCTTTTATTATAAAATATTATGAAAAGGCTAAACTGCTCATGTCTTTTCTGATCCTTCATTATATGATTATGTAGTTACTGTATTAAGGAGGTGTTTGCTCTGACGTCTTGTATTCTTTCATAGGATCCTTTTTCCATAAGGCGTGAACATTGGATTCAGTGCTTGGCTCTTGCACTTGAGTTCTGCTGGTAGCTCGGGACAGAAGTTTAGGGGCAGTTATAAATGGGAAAGTAACTAGAGGAAGGAAAAGGAAAGAGATCTTGAAACTTATGGGTATTGTAGATGGGTGTCTATAGCTACTATGGAAAAAGAATAAAAAAATGTTTGCATATCTATCATGTCTCATAGCTGCACTGGGCAGTGATATCATCTGATATAATCTGATTTCTAGTTTCTAAGAAACTAAGAAACTGAAAAAATTCTTTATTTAGAAGTAAGACATTACAAGATCAAAAAACAATGCGCTGTGATGTGTCTCTTCTAAACAGATATTTTGAGTAAATGGGGCAATGGATCATGCTGAAGGGTTAAGATTTTGTTTCTTTATTGCATTGCAGCCACACTACTGGAGAGTAGTTTTTTTTTTCTGTGGACTTTGGATACCTAAAAAAATTTCACTGAAAAATCCTGTTGCTCTTATCACCAATCTTTTGTATCATGAAGGAATATAATGTGAGCATTTTGCTTACTTGAAGCAACAAAAAACTATTTAATTAATCCATTTTTTTGGTGGAGCTTTTGTGATATACAGTTAGTTACTGTGTAGACTTTTATGATGCAATTTCTCATCGGCATGACAGTCCCACAAATTTCATCCTAAATTACAACTCATTTTAATTTGGTTCTAAACAATAACTCCTGTTAATTGTGAAAGGGAACTAAATGCAGAACAGCAGGGCAAGTGTGCAGCAAGTAATAGAGTCCATAGTCAAGAAGAGATTGTGCTTAAGTCATGCAAACCTGGGTGTGGGTTGCCTGGCCTATAAGTCGTACATTTTTACCTCTCTCCATATGCTAGCTACAGCTAGCCTGTGCAAATGAAAGCCTTTTGAATTGTTCTAGCAGAAGTTTCAATATGAATGTGAATATTGTCTAAGTTAAAACACTTTATAATCATGTTGGTGGTATTTATAGAGAGGATATCATTTTGGTCAAAAGAGATTTTGAGCTCTAGGAGAATCACATCCAGGGCCCTTAAAAATATAATCATAATATTTTTAATCACATTTATTTGTGTATTGACAAATCCACAATGCAACAAAACTAGATCATTTACAAATACAGTGAATGGATAACTGAACACAAAAGATTTACATATAAATACTTGTATCTGAAAAGATTGCAGGTCATTATTTAGAAGTTTGTTCAGAATAACATATTACAATTCAGGATACAGCGTTTGGAGTAATATTAGATAATTTATGGGAGAAAATCTCAGGAGTGATAAAAAAACCCCTAACAACTAACAATCTGAACCCTGTGGGCTGGTAGGAAAGGACTAAGAGACAAATATTTGCAATTTAATACTTTGTTGTATACGTGATTTTTAATACAGTAAAATCCTGTTTGTTCAATGCCGGAAAACATGAAGTACAATTAGAAAAGATACAGATAGCAATAATAGGGATCACAGAAATTATTTTAGTGGTGGCATAAATTGAGACTATTCAACCTGGAAAAGAAACAGCTTGAGACGAGTATAATAGTCTATGATTGTGGGTAACACAGGGAGTAATTATTCACAATTCAAGAAGAAGAGGCAATAAATTAAATTATTATATTACAGAAAGGAAAAATATCTCTGTATTTACTTATATTATTCTCTGTACAACTACTTTGACCACCTCTGAAGAGTGATACTAGAACAAAGAGATAATTGGTTTCAACCAGTTGCACTGTTCTTATAGGGAATTTTTCATATGGCCATTCCATGTAGGTGTTTGTAATAAATATCTTTTACAAAACCCTCTCGTCTTGAATCATCCCACTGGTAATTCAGGATTTTGCTAAGTGCAAAACAGCACAGGGTGTCTTCAGGTAATGCCTTTTTGCATTCCTGCGATGCTGAACTAAGGGAAAAATATATTCTACTAAGTTTGTTAGCATGAAGCAGATATCTAAGGGTGTATAAAGTGCTTGAATCCCCATAACGGCATTTTCAAGAGCAACTGTGAAATTTTAGCTTTACAGCCAAAGTGAGTGCTGCAACAAGATTTTAAAGCTCATGTACTCCTACTATAAAACAAGGCTTCTAAATTCACTTGTACATTAAACTTAAAGCACTAACTTTTAGCAATCTTTCTATAAGACAATTTTTAAAAGTATATTTATCTGAAAACAGAAATCAAAATTATTTTTATTTTTACTAATACTGCTTCCTGATTTTTTTTTGTTTGGTTTTAGGGGTTTATTTGTTTTGTTCATTGTTGTTTTGTTTTGGTTTTGTTTGGTGTTTTGTTTGGTTTCTGTTTTTCTTTTTTTTTTGCTTTGTGAACTGTTATGCTTCAAAAAACAATACCTTTGTTAATGTGAAAATTAATGAGCATTAGAAGTGTTTATGTGGGTATTTCATACCCCTTTCACTGTAATTCTCAGTTTATTCTTAAATGAATTCTACCATTAGATTGTAATTAAGCTCATGTACTGCTTGATCTACAGTTTAAGTATGTTCTTGAATGTTTAGTTTGAAGGGAAAGGACATAGAAGGTTGGCAGAATAGATATTGTTTGCATTTTCTACAGCTATAACAGAAAAAGAGGTTTCACATACACGACTGGCCAAATCGTTCATGAATAAAAAGTCCTGGATATTAAAACTTGAAACTCATTCAGATAATACGTGTGCTAGTAGTACCTTTTTAGAAGTTTTACATCCAAAGGTGAAGTCCACTAGAGGACTTGCCACTCTAGCTGACAACCAATATGTATTTAGCCAATTAGATAGTTAAAACCTTCCAGAGAAGCAACGAGGAAAGTCCAAGTGAACAGAGAGACTGAGGCAGAAACCTTCACCAGGAATATCACACCCTTCATATCAAAGAACTCATGACAATGATGGTTCTCTGAAATACACCCACCCCAATCCCCACCCTCATGCACATAATTGTTCAGTGAAGCTTGACTACAAATTTTAGGGTCTAGAAAATCTTTGGAGGGGTGAGCGCAATATCATAGAAAATGAAATTGGAAGTATAGCAGTTGTAGCTGTGGATGAGGTTTTTCTGTAATAATGACATAATTTAGACCAGAAACAGTATTGGAGTTGAACTGGTAAGAAGAGAGGTTTGTTCTTTGTTGATTAGATTGTTAAACTGTTAATTGAACTAAAAGTAAATTCTTAGACCTGCATATGCATCCTGTTCCCCCATTTTACAGATAGAAAAATTTCACATGTAAAACGTTTTTCGCTTGGTTGAAAGACTTAAAAGTATAAATTTTTCTAGCTTGCTTTTCTCTTGGATCTTGATTCTGCTCAGCAATAATTTGAAAGCTAGAGGAGAGCATCTCACCTCTATTTGTCCACGGTATAACTTGTATCTTATTGCTGAGGCATTTTTCTGTAAAGAGAGATATGTGTCTAGAAAGACAATTCTAGAAAGTAATTGGCAGAGATTCATGATTCATGCAGGTAAAGCTGGCATCACAAACTGTAGCTTTGAACAGATGCATCTATAGCTGTGGTCTGTGCTCAGCACAGTGAGAATCCCCTGGGTCATGCAGAAATGCTGACATCTAGCAGACTAAGTCGTTCTCTTGACTTGGATGGTCACTGCCTTCTGCATTATCAGGCACTAAACTTCAGCATCTTGAACTTATTCTAGCACCTCAGAAACCTCAACTGAGTACGTGTTGTTGACATCTCACTACCTGCCCTGCTCTTTACCACAAAAGAAAAAATTCTTTGATGTTTTGGCATAGAGTAAGATGTCAACAGTATAAAATTTTATAGTCTGCCATGCTCTAAAATATCTTATATGTTGACTTCAGTAAAATAAAGTAAAATTGATGACATCTAACAAAATGCTGTCAGTGTAATTATTCAGTATCTGTGTCTCAGATTCTCAGTATTCCTCTATTACAGAGAGGTTTCAGTTTTCTTATTTATTTCTCATAGTATCAAATATAGGAAACTCAAATAATTCCTTCAAAATAATCAGAGTCAACAGAGCATTTACAAGTGATTAAGGAGAATTAAATTTGATTGTATGCTGCAGTCCTAAACAAATTTCATACTCACCTGAGTTTGTTTCACAGCAAATCAATAATACTAAAGACTTTATTTGAACAGGCAATATATAGTTTCCTTTTTCTGTTCAGTGTGCATACAAAACTATCAACTTCAGTTAATGAGAATTTTTTCCATAAACATTGATGGGTGGAAATGTTTTCTTTGCTTTAAAAGACTTTTCCACTTGTGCCTAACATCAACTAGCAGCCTTGAATATGAAGAGGCACAGTCCAACTCCTAGGAACAGTTTTCATGCTTTTCAATGGTCTTTGTATTCAATTATTCAGGTATTCAGTGATTCAGTACAAAGTAAATTATTGCTAGTCTGTTTTCAGGTTTCATTGCACAGCTTTCAGTAGGATTAAAAAGTTAAGAAAAAAACCCAGACCAACACTATAGACATTAAATATCCTTGTAATGCCAATGCTGAATCAAGTAAAATAATGAAATGTACTGCAAAGGTAATAGCATGCCACTGCCAGAATCCACATTCTTCTTAGGCACCAACATGGCTATAGTTTGTGTCTTTTTTTATCTCAGGGTACCATTAATTCCTGCACATCAAGAAGTCCTCAGAAAGCATCAATGTCCCAAAATATTTTCTTAAGGAGTAAAAGAGGCAAAACACTTTCTGACAGGTACACATATGTCATTTGGTAAAATAATTGAAGAGGGAATGCTGGAACATTCTAAAATTTCCTGTCTCATTGTCAGGGAATGATTTGAGTCGATGAGCCATTTTGCATTTATGCCATCAAGAACAGTGTTCTCAAACGGCAACAGGTAACTCAGAAAGATGAGGAAATAGAGACACATTCAAATATTAATACAGATGTAACGGAGGCTTAAATTATTAAAAATATTTGGAGCAAATTTCTCAGAAGTGATAGATTAGAATGTGAATGTCTATCAGCTAAATAAAATACTTTGAGAGCGCAAGGATGTCTTGGGGTGATTCTATGACAATACTGTATTCCCCATCGCCTGCTTGATTTCTAGGGTACCTTTAAATTACAAAGGGGAGAGAGAGAAGCCGAGAGAACTCTTCAAAGCGGCCAACTTGACCTTGTAACTAGAATGTTTTGCATTCTTTTCTCTCCCGATTCTGACAACATTTGTTAGTTAGAGGACTTTTGCTCTCTAGTCTCTTCGGCTTTCAGCGGAGAAGGGACTGTGATCTGCCTCAGCGGCTTCTTTTCCTTTTTGGCTTGTTTTTGGCTTGCTTTTCATCCGAGACCAGCTGTCGTCTCCGGCCCTGCTCGGCAGGACCCTCCAAGGGGGATCGTCGGACCCTGCCTGGCCGGCCCGGCCCAGCTCAGGACTGCAGGTTTTACCTACAGAAAGAACTCTAAAATCCATAGTCCTCTTTTAGGGGACAGGGACGGGGGTTTCAATATCCGTTTTTCCCCATGACGGGGGGGACTCTGTTTGTTAAATAAATAGTTTTTTTCACTTTCTCTCGAGAAATTGTTTTCCCCAACCCGTGGGAGAGGTGCTGCCGGGGTCTGCTTGCCTGGCAGGCAGGAGAGAGAAAGAGAGAGAGACGCCCCTCTCGGGTTGTTTCCTCCTCAATTTGTGTCCAAACCAGCACAAAGGAGGAGCAATGTGAGTCAATGCCTGAGTTTTGTTTTGTCCACTGCCTCTGGCCCTGCACCATGCATAGACCCAGGCTCTGTGTGTTTTTTCCTGGACCCCTTGAAAATATGCTGTATGCATCCCTGTCTCCTGGATGGACTTTGGCCTCATTCTGCATCTTTGTCTTCAGCCTTGTCTCTGTCCCCATTTGCTTTGCCTCCAGGCTATCTATGGATCTATCCAGGATATCTATGGGATGACCCCAGGGGCAGACCACGGCTCACTTGTCTGTGCCTCCTGGTGGACCCCATTACCAGCATCCGCCTCTCTCTGCAGGACTGGGCCCATGGAAGACCTCCTCCCGCTGATGACGACACGGTCCCAGCCAGAGCCACCCTCAGATCCTGCTCTCTGCTCTTGAGAAGCAGCTCTGTTCTTGCTGCTCCCTGATGCACATATTTAAAGTTGCACTTCCTGAAACTGTTAGAGGTCTAGCAAAGAGTGATGAGTGTTTTTATTGTTATGCACCAGCAAGTACAGGATTCATGAGAAGATTTAAGCACGGAGAAGTCACAGAGCATCACGTAGCACTCTAAGCCAAAAGGTAATTTGTATATCCAGAGTGGAAAAATGAAGCAGCTATATTTAATGTCAACTGATGAACGACAGTATAGACAAACAATTTTAAAGGTAATGTAACTGGTGAATTTCACCTTGTGCATATGACTAGAATTGGGTTTGTACTTCTTGAAAAAAAGGGAGGTCTCAATTAAGGCCCTCTACCATCTCATTTATTTATGCATTCTAGAAGCATTGGGAATCTTGAAAATCTTTTGAATTTTAATAATTTATGAGCTTAGTAGGAAGAAAAATTGAGTGTGAAAAATTAATTTTTTAATGTTTTGTTTTCAATCATTTCATGTTAACTGATCCAGATTGGCTATTATAAACATAAGTTTGGTTTTTAAAACATATAACAAAACGAATTTATCTTCCGGAGAATTCCTTTTAATCTGTATGAGTTAACTTTTTAATGTGTAAATATCTTTCTAGTGTGTTCTAAACAAATACAATTCAGCTTATGCCTCGCTTTCCCTCCCTTAACAAAATCCTTATGCACTAGCACCTGCTTCTGACAATGCAAGCGTGATGAAGCACAGCTGGAATTCACAGGTTAGTGAATTAAGAAAAAAAAAATAAAAAAAAAGCCCTGAATGAAATAGACTGAAGGTTCAGTGTGGCTGCAAAGGAGATACTATCCTCCAGTTTATTGCATTTCGAGCCAGGGAACACGGCCTTTATAGCACTATTACCAATGAATTTTAAATCATTCTAAAGTTCAAACTTCACTGAAGCATCACATTGTATGTTGAAATCAGATGACCATTTTGCCTGGCAAATGCCATCTATATTTCAGAAAAACATCCATGTTCTAATAAAAAATGAATTAAAAGACATGGAAACTTCAAGCACCATTTGTCATCTGAAACTTACATTCATTAATATGCCTCAAATCTCTAACTCTGAGAAAAGCTAAGTCAATTCCCAAATTACCATAACATTCAAAACTAAACAGTAATGCATTTTAAAACGAGTGTATTGAAAATTGAATGCCAACCGAAAATAAATGATGGTACCTTTTAAAATTAAATTACAACAGACTTTTTTCTTTGTTCTTTCCCCTGTTGTCATCTTCAGTTAGTCTAGCTGTCCAATTCTTACCACATTTACCCTATGACAAGACAGGCCTAGAATATAAAAGACATAAACACCACATAATTTTTCATAACTAAATACTTCATAACAATCTTAACTTGGTGTAAAAAAATCCATTAAATAAAAGGGAGTTTCTTAATTTTTCTGTTAATTCTTCCACTACATCTATCCCAATGACATTTCACACATATAGCTGTTTTTTCATTTGACCTGTCCTTAAATATCCTTATTTGATATGTCTGTATAGACTAAACATATACATTTTTTGTAATCTTGGTATACACTTAAAACCAAACTCAAAAATCATATTCCCTGACAGCAAATTGGCAGACCAAGAGGTTTTCACTACAAAATTTTGGTATGGGCAGGGAAAAGTAACTAACTATGAAAAATAAAATTCAAACCAGATATTGATAATATATTGATACTGAGAATTAAGATTTTTTTTTTTGCATATGTTAAAATGCTTCCTTTTTGCTGATGTTGTTCTCTAAATACTCACTATCAAATGTTGAAATATTTTTAAAAAACCCCACGAATAAAAAACCAAAAATCAAAACCAAATCCCAACCCTTACATACCTGGCAATAAAATTTAGTAAAATGAGAATGGGATTGTAAATTCCAGTAAAGTGGACAGGTTTTTAAACTCTAAATGGGAGAAAGTTACATAATAGATCTATGAAGTTCCACCAATATTTTCTGCATTTTTAGTTGTCTGCATTTTCTAAACTTCCTCGGTATATATACTTTTTGCTTGCATAGAGCCTAACACGGCATAACTCTCGCGACATTTTCACATGCATAAAGCAGTAGTCTGCAATATATTCAAAGAATGAATATAAACTTTTTTGACTATAATTTACAAAAATTATTTTGGTCAACCTTATTCTTTCCTAGTTCTTCAGTTACCATTTCCACTTAGTGTATTGAATCTGCTATGCAACTGCCAGGTGCTGTTTGCCTGATGTCATAGTTGAACAATAACCGTTTCAGTCTGTTTTGACACCTTAGCATAGAATATCTTTATGTGGCATCCTTCTGTTTTA
Organism: Callaeas wilsoni; assembly: GCA_013398955.1. Taxonomy (NCBI): domain Eukaryota; kingdom Metazoa; phylum Chordata; class Aves; order Passeriformes; family Callaeidae; genus Callaeas; species Callaeas wilsoni. Next base: position 13,168 of record VWPU01016399.1, read on the forward strand.
TCACTATGTCCACATTTTTAAATGCGATGTCTAATTTTGTGCTGGCAACCAATTACAGGTGCAAATAATTGGAGAATTTAGATGTCCTAATACCTGATTGAAGGAAGAAATCATGTAGTTAAACTCTAAGTGCTATTGATTGTGACCACAAAATGAGTGGTTTAGTTTAAGTCCCCTTTACTTGTTTGACTCAGAAAATCAAGATGCTATTTAAGATAAATAGAACATGGTTTTTGATGTTTAGAATTTATGCCTCCACATCAAAAGTGTATTTTCTTTTTTTTTTTTTTAACTATTCTCAAAAAATGCATATTTGATGTGTCTTTCTGGTAATTGTGTCCCACACACATTTAGTAATACAGAATTTTTGAGATTTTAATGGCTGTACAAGTATGATGATAGTGCTTTCTTCACTTTAACTACAAGTCACAAAAAATACAGGGACAGTCAAGCAAAATTCTCTTCAGGTAAAATTCTTTCTTTTCTTTATGGGGATTTTTCCAGAAAATGACCTGCAATGTTGAGGCCCTCTAATAAAATTTAATTGAAGTAAAGTATATTTGCATTAGAAAATGTCTTTCTATTATTTTTTTTCTCCCATTGTCCTTCCTGTGAGAAAATGTGATGCTTCAGCTGGAATCTGAACTGTACCTTGCTGTTTTGTATCTAAAACCACTTTTCTGAACAGAGATTATTAATTATGCTGAATTATGGGGATGATTGTCATTGTGTACAAACATCTGGTATGAAATATTTTGAAGCCAACACGTTTCCCTTATCGATTCATACAAATAATTTGAATCCAGGTCTCCAGAAGTAAAAGGATTTAAGTGCAATAATCCTTTAGGTCACTGAGAGAAAAATGACAGCTGAAAAACACTTTTAACCATAAGAAATGGTAGACAGAGCATTTTCTTGCATGCATAGTGACCATTATGAAATAAATATGCACGTGCCATTTGGTAAACATAAGATTAATGGGAGACAAGTCCTTGAGTCAGCATTTATGGGCTGAAAAAAAGGTAATTGTCCAATTAGAGACTTACTGAAATGGCTTTGGTCTTATGGGGCATGCCCTGGGGAAAGGTCACAGGATTGCAACAATAGATTAGCTTAGAATTTGGTTTTCTATCTATTATTTTGACAAGAAATAGGCATTGGAAATTTCAATGCTCTCCCAGTGACTTGCCATATAGTCACAAATTCTGAGAAGGTATTCTGGCTTGGCTCTTGGTTACCAGTGTAAAAGTAGGACTGCAAACATTACTGATAAATTTCAGTCCATGTCCCATACTCTCATCAAATTTCTGGGATTGCAGAACTTGAACTGTGGGTCTTACCCCTTCCTAATAAATTCCTTACAAGGAGTTGACATAAAGTAATTTATTTTCATTTTAAGAACAGTAAAAAACCAACACAGGGCAAGAGATTTTTTTGTTCTCTTTTTTTTCAGTAAATATTAATTAGGAGATACATCGTCAATAAACCATAATAAAAGTATAAATATCTCACAGGAAATATGATAAAATTAATATTTGTACATCTTTCAAAATTCTATATTTCCAGGATACAGGTTTTAATTCATTGTCCTTCAAAAAAGTCTTTAACAGATGAAAATGCGGATAAACATTTTCACAACTATGAACACTAATAAATCACACTCATTAATTATTTTAATTTCAATTACTGCAGAAGGGCCTACCTGCTGTCTGGAATATTCTGACATTGAGATGAAAATTCTCTTTCTAATTTAGGCATCTCATAATGAAAGCAACAAAATCTAAAAAGCAACATGTACAAGATGACGGGAATATTTCCTGGCTTGAAATGAAAACACTTATCCCCTCGAAATCCTTCCACAATTTTATATATAATTAAAGCTGATATAGAGAACAAATTGCAGCATTTGTAAACTAAACCTTGTATGATCTCAGGAAAAGAGCTCAAATGACCATTAATTCTTTGCTAAAACTTTCCGTTTAAGACCTCAGACCTTCAAAATGTATATGCATATTTAATTTCATGCACATGAATTCTATTTTGATGGTTTCTTTCAAAAAAAGCCATATCTGTTCACAGATATGTTAGGCAACCTTTCCCCTTCACTTCAAGACATAACAGCACCTCTTAAATTTTATCACACAGGTAGACAAGCAGTGCTATAGAGGCTGTTGGCAGTTCATAGGGTTTCTGCTCCTAAGTACATTTAATTGCAGAAGAATTTCAAGGAGTCCGGGAGGTAATTCAGTCTTGGACTTCACACTAATGTTCACACATCTCCAATATTGTATCATTGGCTCACAACACTGTCAGTCAAATTAAAGACATAATGTATTAGTTCCATGTAACTCTAGCTGCTTAAACAAGGAGCAAAGTTTAAGCTGGTCATCGCAGAGGAAGGTGGTCCCTCTGCTGATGTGTTTTTGCTCTCTGACACCTTGCTGCTGAAAGGAAGGATTCCCCCAATGAGGAGGCATCTGCCTCTCCAGGTGGGAAAAATTGCATTCCAGCTATAGCTCAAATAAAAAACTTCTGAGCTATTCTCATACAGAATTTAAAACAAAGGGTTAAATTGTTGCTTGGAATTATCTCAAGGGCTTTTCCTCTAGAACAGCACATTCACTCTGATCCGAAACTGAGAAGTTAAAACAAGTCACTGTTACCCTTTCTTTGAATGACCTTTAAGCTAAATCTTCGGTTCCTTCTAATTGTGATTAACAGATACCTTCTGTTTTTAAGTGTTTCTCTGCAGTTGCACTTCCTTGTGCTCCAATTAAAGCACTGCCCATTTTTCTTTCAGGAACGGTTAGTGAAAATCAACTTCAGGTGGAAACAAGAAATCATACTTCACAAAAATACAGTAGTCCCTGACTGTGTGTTTTTTATCTATTTAAGATGTCAAGTAATTGGAAGAGAAATCTTAAAAACTGAATTTTAATAGATTCACAAACCTGTGAGCAAAAACAAGTAAGAAAACATTGAAAAAAATAAGTGGGAATTTATTCTAAAACACATATTAGTTGATAATCACATGAAAAGACAAATATATTCATTTTCAGATATATTCAATATTTATTTTTGTTTTTACTACACTTGTTAGTTACTGTGTAACGACGTGTTACTTCAGAGTGCAGCACAGAGATGAAAATAAAAAATAGACAAAACAGAAAAACACTTGGTTGCAAGGAAATCCTGGACCTTCCACTTGCTTCTTTTTCAAACTCTGAACAGGAAAACATTAATGTTCGATTTCAGATAATTTTGCAGACAAGTAAATTCCATTATTTGGCTATTGAAGAAGGTTACTTAAGTAGATAATCAGAATAATTAAATTACCTTCCCAGCATTCCCTGTACTATGCAATGTTCAATAGTACTCTCTTAGGTCATATTATCTCCATGAATATCATTGACTAGGTCTCCTGAAATATCTTTTTTTTTGTTTTTTTATCAAAAGAAGACATCCATTGGTTACAAACTGCCATGGCTGTGAAAACTTTTATACCTACAAGTTGATGAATATTCACTTAGCAATAGACATCAGTGAAACTGGTAGATTCACTTAAGTGAAATTTAGAATGCATGATAGGCAGCAGCCTCCAAGCTGTGCTCCCTGCCTGCAGCTGCAGTGCTTTCCTGAACTGTGCCATTTTGCTCTGCATGATGGTGTTAGTTCAAAATAATCTGGAAGAAGAGCTTATCAGGAAATAAAATTTCCACGAGCAATCATTGTGTTCCCACTCTTTGACAAAGACAAAGAATATACATGACTGTAGTGGCATTAGCAATGAACTTACCAACTGGAACTTAAGAAGATTCACAGTTTATTCAGTTTATTACACATGAGCAATGTAAAACAAACCAGTCTGTATATATAAAACAAGCAAGAACTGAAAATGGATTTCTCACATCAGACCGCTGCATGAACATAAAGATATTTCTTTCTTTTTGCAATGCCTTAAAACCTATAAATTCACTCAGGAAAATACTGCTGTTCATTCAACATATTTTATAAGACATTGGAGTTAGGATTTAAATTTTAGCTTTAAGATGTAGCCAACAAAACTAAGAAAAGCTATTAAGCAATCAGGCTTCTGAAATGCTAGATAACTTGGATCAGCCATCTACTATAGCAGAAAACCACATTACTTCCCTGCAGCTTCTCTAGTGCCACTGCTTGCTGCAAGTTCAAACACTATACATGGAAATTATAGAAATGAAATACACTAAAGCACTAAAAGATTACTTTTACATTACATGGGACAGATGATTTAAGTATTACATAGAAAATGTGAGAAAATTATTAATTTTGCAAGACGAAATGGAAATTTCCAAACAAGTTCCAGCCTTGAAATCACATCATTCTTGTAAGCTTATGCTCATTTCCATTGTTTTACAATAAATAATTGTGTTTATTATTATTATCAGGTGTTTTGCACTTCAGAGTGCATAACACATCTGAGAGTTATGGTTTCCAGCTTTACATGGATTCCAATTTATCATTTCTTAATTGCCTGCTTGGAGCAAAATCAAGGCAATTTCCCTTCCCATCTGACCAAAATAGCTTTCGTTGGCCTTGATGCTCAGAGTCCGGTGTTTGAAAGAAGCATATTGTCAGTCAAAGAGCTCAGCACAACAACTCTGCAAGGTACATGACAATTGGTACTTTGAGCCAGTTGGTCTTAAATTCCAAAAAAAAAAAAATAAAAAAAAAATAGGTAAGTGAAAGAGGGAAGAGAAAGTGAAAAATCATTTTTAGAATAAACAAAAGTATCTTCTTAAGAAGAACTACATGCAAATATTTTCATAATAGATATTTTATGTTTTTAGAAAAGTAGAAGTTTAGTCTTTCAAAGCAGTGAGTAAACATTCTTTTGGACAAAATATAATGCAATGCAATTAACATTATTTGTGTACAAAATAAGAGCACTAGGGGAAACCCCAATAATTTTAAGGAAAGAGGAATAATAAATGCAATAGTATCCACCATCTCCTATGAGGAAAGAACAACAATAAAAAGAAAGTTTAAGGAAACAGAGCATTTCCCAAACAAAATGGCTAACTCTTGAAAAGGACACATCAAAAGAATTAAAATCGGTTGAGGAAGGCTAATTCTTTAAGAAACTGCATGATGATATCCACATCAAAAGAAATACTCAGTTGCTTAATGTTAAGCACGTACCAGAGCGATGCGCTGCATTACAGCTTTGAATGTCCATACCATCCCAATATCATAACTCAGAGAAGCTACGTCACAGTTGCTTGTGATAAAGATCGTGTTTTACAATGCAGTGGTGCTTTCCAAATTGCTTTATGATTCAGAAGAAAACCGTGAATCTGAATGTTGTATCAACACACTAGGCAATTTTCAGATGAAATGCTCTCAGCCACTTACAGCTAAAAACTGTCAAGATTAAATAACCAGCATTAACAGCAATTTTCCAGTAGTGGGGAATACTGGTCTCATTAACATGATAGTAGTAACTTGAAAAGATTAATTATAAAAAGCTATTCATATAAATGATTTTATAAAGGCATACAAATGAATTTATACAAATAAAAAGCAAAACTGTTGCTCCACTGTGAATTGCCTTTTGGAGAGCAGACATGCCAGCAGGGTATATAAACACTGCATATACTTATCAAAATAACGTTCAGTAGTGTGGTGTTGACAGGGAACCTTTGGAAACCACGGCTACCAGGCTAACTGAAAACAAACAGCGAAAGGTGGATTGAAACTTTTTGGAAACAGAAATCCCACCAACCGCAAAATAAAGTACAAATTTCTGCAACAGTTGCTGTCTGTGCATCAATATAACTATCAATGCTGTTCTCAGTGCCTGGCAAGCTCTTTAGGGTCCAAAATGAATGGAGAATTCAGGAACAGAACTGCAAAAACAGCTTTTTCTTTTTAAGTGTGATAATCATCATCTCTTTTTCCATATCTTCCCTGAGTTTGTCCAACTTTAACCTTTTTTCTTTTCCTTGGGTAATCTTGTTGGTTAAGCCTGGCAAAGGATTCCTTTTAGAAAAGGACTTGCCCTCAACTTTGTTTTCCTTTCTTTGTTTGGTTCATTTATTTTGTTCCTGTATGTGTGTGTGTGTGTGTGTGTTTGTGCTTGCAGGTGGTAAGGTTTTCTCTCCTGGTTTTTTTTTTCATTTTCTTCCACTTTACCACCAGATTCATTATTCTACATTAAGCTGCATTGAACTACATTTGTCATCTATTAGTCCTGTTACTGTCTGCATTGTTCCTCATTAATTATTATACTTCCTAATTTAGAATCACATGGAAATCTTGCTTTCAGAAGCATTATCCAATTCATTTATATGAATAAAAATAGTAGAGGACAGATCACTACTGCTTGCAATGCCAACTCACTAATAACTTCTGTCTGATTTAGGAAGGAACATCTTCGACTTCTTTTGTCCCTGTGCAGAAATCCACTTTGCTGAGTTTCCATGCTGTATTTCTAGTGTATTTTAGAGGTTAACCTTTGAAAGAGAACTTATTCAATAGTTCCAAAGCTGGGTCCTATCACTCATACATACCTGCTGTACTATACCCCTTCACTTGTTAAAAAAATCCAAGAATTTTCAGGCACTTGGATGCTTGTAATGCAGAAGCTGAAGTAAGGAGAAAAGGAATTTCACTGAGTCAGTGAACAGAGGGATCTTTATTTCTTTGGGATCATAAGGTCCGTTCATAACATCAAACATTGCTCTTGTAACTGAAAATCCAGCATTTCCCATCAGTTGCTCTTACTTGCTTTACCTGTGTTAATGATGTGAAATAACCATTTGCATGCATGGGAAAGTTTGCAAACTGTGCTTGTGTTAGATGAAGAATGCAACAATATTTAAGCTGTTTATTTATGCTTTATATAATGTTGACCTGTAAATATTCTACAAATTTCCCAAGCCAAGTTTATACTGACTTGTTTCACAGGGTTTGAAACCAAACATATTTTGGTCCTGCTTTCCTTTGGTGCCATGCTGTGTTTTAATTAACTTGGTCACCAAACTTTCAATTGCCTTATGTGTTGTTTAAATAAGAAAGATGTTTACAGCTTTTAAATAGCATGAGTCTTCTAATGAGTTTGCCATATGGTTTGCTCTTCATAGAAGTATATGATAAAGTGGAGCTCCTATAGAAGGAGGCATTCTCTCCTCCTTTGTTAGGTTAGGTTCTGGTTCAGAGTAGAATAAATTTTAATTGTAAATATGACAAAGTATTCTACAGTGCTGAAAAATGCTATAGGTTTTAAAGCTGACCTATATTTTGCTGGTGGTTTTTATCATACATCTTGCATGAGATGAACAACAAATTAATATTAAAAAAAATTTATTGCCCTTTCTAGGAATTTTCTCATCTGAATTTTTTTAAAAAACAGATTATAAAAGTCTCAAAATTCTGCCTTCTTCATCCAGAGGCAGCCCAGAGGCTTTGTGAGTGTGGTTTCATCACTCATAAGAAGCATCGCACTTGGCTACACAAACAACTTTTGCCTTGATATTTTTATTTCAGTTATTACCTACTGCAAGCTCTGGAGTCTGTGTGCTTCATGAACATTACAGGCAGCTGTAAAGACACAATACATAGAATAGAAAGAGTACATGAATTTTATTATCAAGCAGATATAACAATGCACTCATGCAAATATATGTGTGTGACTTATGGCTGACAGGAAAGAAATTTGGAATTATTAAGTTGATTATCAAAGTCGATAGGATTCTTTAATAAATGAAAATCTGAGAGTACATCAAATGACAATTTCTAATCTACTTCATTAGAAAATTAAAGATTTAATTTTTTTCTGGTCACAATGATGATTTAAAAAAAAATCATCTGTTCAGCTTTTAATGAGAGTCGAACTGTAAAAAACCTCACTAAGAAGCACTTGTCCCTTGAGTTCATTTAACTTATGCAGAATCCACAGCTCTTTAAACCATCTTGAGCTATATTCGAAAGAGAGGTAGATATTATAGCTAGACTTTGATTTCTGTGTATTTAACAGTTTGTTTCCAAAGCAGCAAATTGAGATTGTTATTCCTTCTAATAACTTTTATTTGCAAGCAATGCTGTGACTGAGTAGCATAAACAAACAAGATTTTTTCACACAAATACTTAAACACAGCTAACTAATGAAGCAGAATATCAGAAAAACAAGTAAAATACATTCTTAACCTAGTAATAAATTGGCAATTATGAATTTGATACTCAGGTCAACATTTTTATTGTTTCCTCTTTGAGCTGAGGGACATACTAAACCAATCTAAAGATAAAATTCTTGGAGTGGTTAATCTCAAATAACTTCTGTAAATACAGTTGTTCATTTCCCAATCCAATTCCCAAATTAGAAGAAAATCTATTAAAAGGGCAGGTACTTCTGGCAAGGTGTCAGTCATCACTAAAATTCTTTATCTTTGAAAATAAATGAGCGAACGTAAAGAAGACCTGGCTGGAGATGCAAGAAATAGGAAAGAGAAAAAATTAAAAAAAACAAGGATGGATGTGACTCTGGTTTTCAGCTCTAGAAAGTAGCAAATATGAAATCCATGAGAGGTTATACATGGCTTGGATTCTCTGAAACATCAGTAACTTTAGACCAGTGATTTCTCTATACCTAAGATTCCCAGCTGTGAAATAGGAATGCCAGCACTTCTCCAAGAATGCCCTAGAAATACTATCCTCATTCTTCAGTCATTGTTTTATTCAGTGAGAGGTTTCACTTGAAGTCTCTGCACACAAAACCCATTAAAAAATGCCTGCTTTAGTGGGTGCTTTAGAGCTTGCTTTTTACTGAAACTGAAAGGGATTAAAAGCATTCGTGGCCTTGCTTGGTATTTCTAACGAACCCAGCTCTGAGAAAACTGTCATTTAGTGGATAACATTGCTTATTTCATGGCATAGGCCTCACTGTCTTAGGAGCTTCCTTATGTTATATCTTAAATAGATATATTTAGATATATTTAGCATGCCAAGAACTCGGGACATGTTTTTGAGGATTCCTGGTAAAACTTTGTGTTTCTATCATAGTCTGGTCACAGTAAAATCTAACCTAATGTCATGCACTGATTACCTTTTTAATTCAGGTCAAGGAGTTATTATTCTCCTTTTTTTTCTGACTAGGTGAGATCCACTTGGCATTTACAAAAATTCAAAGCTGGTGTTTCTAAGAAAAGAGGAATTAAAAGAGATGGAACATTCAGTTCAGGCTAAAAACTGCAAGACAAAATTAAATAATAGAAATGGCATTGGAAGGAGTGTTCATTTATTATATTTTATCTTTTTTTTTCCATTTTAACATTGTCAAAAAATCTCATATCTGCATTACCTGAGAATGAAGAAACAAAAAAAAAGGCTTCTCTGTGCCTATCATTTGGGATGTGTCTAATATTGCTTTGTCCCTTTTTAACATTTTACAATTCCAAATTCTTAATCTCATTCCTTTACATAGATCTGTTTTAAAATCATTTTGATTACTCTTCTCTGAACCCTGATAGTAAGAAGAATGGTTGATAAATCATCAGTGATATAGACCACTGTTTTGATATAATCAAAATAGTTGTTAACTGCTGCAGAAATAAAATTAATAAAAATATGGAAAGTCTATACAGAAAATTTTTTTAGACACTTTGGCCTTTTTCAGAATTATTTGACACTATTTGCTATTTGTCATCATCAAATAGTTCAGACAGACATGTTTCCATATGTTTTGGTATTTTATCTGACAGGAAAGAATACTCTTCAGGGTTTTATTTCTCTCTGTCTATAAAATCATAATGGTTACAATTTTGCTTTGAAGACTGTATGGATTGCCCTGGTAGTGAGGTCAATTTCAGTTTTCTGAGATCCCTGGAAACACGATGAACATGTCTTTTAAAGACAGTTAATATATCTGCTGCCATGCACTATAACAGTTTATTCACATTAAATTATATACTTTTATCAGTATCTCAGCCACTTCATTGTCAGACACCTTCAATATGAAAACTATTTATTCTCTTCTCTCCTTACTTCAGTTCCTGACAGCCTCATTCTTATTACCTGAAAAGATGAACTAGGGAGGTACTTGTCCAATGGTCTGTTAGATGGGTACAAAAAAATTATCAGGCTTCAGCTTGACAATGTCCTTATCTGATGTAACAGCACACTCCATTCTCTGCTGTTGAACCAACAAAGCAAATCTTTTTTTTTGTGGTTTCCTGTCTCTGGTGTTTGAGACTTGCTTTTGCTTTTTGAAGCGTAGGTCTGAAACTGGTGATCAGATCTCCCACAAAGCCCTTCTTCTACAGTTTGAATGAGTCCTATTCAGGTGCTGTGCAGTCTGCTAGAATTTTCACCCTACTTGCCCCTAAATATTTGAATCCCTATTGCATGCAGAAATTAGAATCTGACATATTACTTATGAATGATATAATAAAATGAACAGCCTCTCATTTCTATGGGCAAATAATACTCTCTCCCAGTCTCAATCTAAATCAAACTGCAGAGTCACTAATAAAAGTAAGTCATGACTCACAAAGTTAAGTTCTTTTGCATTAATCTTAAACTCTTTAGGAGTTATTGGAGTCTCACATCATTAAAACTAATGTCAGTGGTATAGTCTGCAGTAACTATTAAATTTACAGCTGGAAGATAAGACTCATATAAAAGAAACATTACTTTACAACCATACTAAAGATGAAAATATGTAGATACTGTTTACATTGCACCAATGAGGCAGGTTTACAGGGAAACCCTTCATGCTGTCAGAAATCCATTATGTGAAGAGTCACTGCTCTTTTTTTTAGCATTATTTTGTTAAATAATTCTGGAAGAGGTCTAATTATACAAAAAATATCTCTTGTATAGACTTCCTATGTTTTTACTCATTTTATTAGCACTTCTTGCTGCAGTTAATAAATACTGCGTACTCTCGTTTAACAGTGTACAGCATATTTAACTTTGTTTTACTAGACCAAACCGAATAAAATGAAGCCAAATTACAGCAAGTGTAAAATCTGCCCTAGGTCCATCAACAAAGTATAGGTAACAAGGCATTGTCCATGAATTTTCTGTGACTTAAGGACTATGCTAGTCTGAGGAAAGCAAAAAAATCCATCCAGAAACATACTGAGGTTACCATCTGAAATGCACTGTAGGAAAGGCTGCCTGAGAACCTTTGATACCTGTTAGATCTACAGCATGCTTAATTATTCCCTCAGTAACTGAAGAGGCATTTTCATTGGGAAATAAAATAAAGAAAAAATACTCTCTTGCAGAGTAAGAGGCAGAAAGGATTTTACTCTGGTTCTTGACGTGTGCCACCTCACTTAGGATGTATGTTCTCCATGTGGGCTGACTGTGCGCAACTGCTCCAAGGGTTTTTCACCTACCTCGTTTAGTCCTTGTAACTCAGGAAAGGCCTAAGAGGGCGTGGTGAAAAGAAGCATCTTGCTTTTACACAAAATTGCAATGTCTCAACTGTCAGCGAGCAGAGGCTGGACTGTTAAACTTATGAATCAGAGGCAAGTTTTTGTGCCTTTTAATCATTGTCCCAGAAATCTGAGGCTGGATTTCATCTCCTCTTTCACCAAACATCTTGGGTTTTTTTTCATTCTAGTGGAATATTTATGAAAACACACTATTAGTTTAAATTGATATTAGCCAGAAATTAATCTGAATTTGTAAGGTTTAGTGATGATTTTTCAGATTACTAGCACAGTACATATACTATATATGAAAAAAGTATAATCAAAACGACTTGGAGAATTTTTTAAGGAAAATTCTTAATATTTTTTAATAAAATATTTCAAATAACATTCAATTGTTCATTTTGAGACTTAAAACCTTTAAATGTATGCAAAAATTTCACTAAAATTTCTGGATATGCTCTGTGTCTAAGAAAAAATTAACCAAACAAACAAAACTTGAACAGTCAGTTCAAATTTATTTCAGATTAAACAAGTATTTTGTTTAATTTAAACCATTTTATTTACAAAAAAGTCAAATAATTTTCAATCAACTAAAAAAAATAGGATTAGGTTTAAAGGGACTTTGAGGTAGAAAAGTGATTTAAGGTAGAATAGGAAAACCATTTAAGCTAAAATGAGAAAAGCTTTTATTCACAAAGGTTGACTGTTACTTATTTAATGAGGCTTTTAGGTTTTGTTCTAGAGGCAAAGAAAACTCAATCTTCTCAATAACTGCCTTTCAATTTTTATCTAGTGCTTAATGCCAGCATCATATCGTAAGCCACTGTAAACTGCAGAAAAGACTACTTTTTCCTTCTTACAATTGTTTAAAGGCAGCATTTGAAATTAATAACAAAATCACAGAATTTTTTGGACTTGGAAGAGACCTCTGGAAGTAATTTAGTCCAACCCCCCTGCCAAGGCAGGGTCACCTAGAGCAGGTTACACGGGAATGTGTCCAGGTGGATTTCGAATGTCTCCAGAGAGGGAGACTCCATGACATCCCTGAACAGCCTGTTACTCTTCTGCCCTCAATATAAAGAAGTTCTTCTTTGTGTTGAGGTGGATCTTCTTGTGTTTTAGTTTATGGCCATTGGTCCTTGCCTGTCATGGGCATCACTGAAAAGATTCTGGCACCATCCTCTTGGCACCCACCTCTGAGATATTTACATGCATTAATGAGATCCCCTCTCATCCTCCTCCAGTCTAAACAGGCCCTGCTCTCAGCCTCTCCTCATAAGAGAGATTCTCCAGTCTCTTACTCATCATAATCATCTTTGTGCCCTTCACTGGACCCTCTCCAGCAGCTCCCTCCTTGTCTCTTTTGTACTGAGGAGCCCAGAACTGGACACAGCCCTCCAGGTGTGGCCTCACCAGGGATGATCAGAGGGAGAGGATCACCTCCCTTGACCTGCTGGCCACACTCTTCCTCATGCACTCCAGGATACTGTTGGACCTCTGGGCCACATAGGCACACTGCCAGCTCATAGTATACTACAGACTTGACAAAACATTTATTTTACATCCATATGTTCAGTCTAGAGAACATTCTCTGAAAAGATATGATTCCATTTAGCTATACACTAGAGACAGTTCTTTTCTTATGATTCTGATGACACTAAGCAAGTGAAGAAGGAAATAAAAAAACTCCTTTAAAGAAGCCTTTACATTATATAAACACTGGAATGACCAAAAGATCTACCAAACAATTCCTTTTCCTTTTATAGCTTTGCTATTGCAGAAAAAAGTCATAATTTATTGAGAATTGCTGCACCAAACAGTGAAGTCATTAAAGGAAAGCTAAACTGTTGCGGTAACTGAATCAACCACAGTAATGCGCAGGGGGCCACATAGCCAAGATAAAGAGATTTGGTGGGCCAACTCCAAAGATTAAATACCCCCCTGTGAGAATGGTTTCTCCCATTGAATTCCTGTGACGTGGTGTAGGCTCGGTCTGTCTGATTGACAGTGGACAGACACCCCTTGTATCTCCTAAGGAAAGGTAGCCAAACCTGTCCTGCCCCTCCTTTATTCCTATAGGTCATTGCTATGCCATCCCCACCTCCATTTCTGTACTCCTTTTAAGTGTATCCCAAACGGAAATTCACTCTCTCTCTCGTGTTTGGACCCCTTCAAGGGAGTTTCGCAATAAGCCCTTGGAATACCGACCGAAGGGCTGCCTCATTCATTAATTTCTGGCTCTGCTTGGGCAATCCATAAGCCCTGGGCGCGCGTAGCGCCGTGCCTTCCACCGCACGGGCAAGGAAGCTGTTAGCTAGGCACATAAAGGTGCCACAGAGTGTCCTCCTCTCGTGTTGGGCACCTCTGGACAAGCTGCAGCTCTCCTGGGCCGGCCAGTGCACCGGCATACTAATATACTAAACCATTTCTTTCTTTTAACTTTTTTGTTTTGAGGCCAAATCATTCCTATTATTCTTTCAATTTTGAGATTTCTTGACTTGCTTACATTTACTGGAAAGCTGCTGTTAATTTTATTGCTGTTTAAAAATAATCAGGAGATATAAACTTATTTCTGTTTGTTGAACTACTCATGCATATCTACTTGTTCTATTTTAAATATCTATGTGTTCTGCAAGGAGCTCATCACCAGTGTAACCACATTTACTTCACATCACATAAAACAGGGCATACTCATATTTTCTAATACAAAGCTCACTACCAAAATTATGAGTCTTAAACTTCTTAAGAGAGTGTTAGTATTATGTTAAGTTACTCTGGAAAGATGTATTTTCTGGTGAAATGTGGCTTAGTTTAATTAAAAATATGGTAGAATACATGGTAGGTCATAGACTGAATTTTAATAGTTGTTATTGTCTGTTTATATGGACTCGGATATGTAATTGTCCAGTCTATAAATGTGTTATCTCCATCAGTTTACCAAGTTTAAAAGCCAAATATTGCTATCAATTAAAGTTTCAAAATGATAGTTAAGTTGTCTTGGTTAGTTATAGATGGAAACATTGTGATCTTACAGAAAAATATATAATTGCAGCATACTTATCTGTTGTTACATTCCTTTTACTTTTATATGAATGTTATGGTCAAGGAGAGAGTACAAGGAGGAGTTCAATACTATATTTGGCTTTCAAAGTCCTGTTAGTTCAAAAAAATCCTAATTTTTTCATATTCCCTATCTCATAGATCATATAACTGAAATTTTATTTGACTCAATAGGGTGGTATTTGTCTTAAAATGGAATAAAACTCAAAATGATTTTGTAATAAGTGAGTTAAATATTTCATTAGATATTTTAAATGAATGCATAAAGCTCTTACAAGATTAGCTAGACTTATGTATATATTAAATCACATACATATGCTTAAGCTAACTAGAAACAGGAAGTATCCCAAATTGATTGTTATAAAATTAGTTAAGGAAAACATTTTGCTTTCTTTGTTGATAGGAATGAGGAATGCAGAGGCCTTTAAAAGACAACTGGTATTTTTATTTCTGAAGTAGATATTTAGGCTTCTTAGAAATTAAGAAAGACCAGAACAAGCAGTTATTCTAAACATTAATGTTCTCAACCTATTCATTAACAGCAAGATGTAATAGGAAAAAGCAAACTTTGAGGAGCTAAAGGACACAGAAAAATGCAAGCCATAGAGCACTGCATTTTCCTGAGCTGAGAGGAAACTAAGAAGAACAGAGTACATGGAGCAATGACAGTGTTTGGTACTAGTTGACAATGACATGCAGAGCATCCTAAGCAATAGTGTTTATCTCACAGAGCATCTGAATTATTCATAGATTCCAACAGTAGAATAAATTTATTGTCTCCTATAAGAGATATAAGAGGTTGATAAACTGCTTTTCTGACCTTGAAGAACTTTGTTGGCACATTAAGGGACTTTGATACATAGCAAGGTGCAGACACTCACTATGATTTGTTAGGTGCATTCTGCTGGGACTGCACTATCAGGTGAATTGAAAACAAAAAACCTCTCTCAAGAAAGTAGTGTGAAAAAAAATGCTAGTAGATTCTCTCCTGCTGTCTCTGTGGAACTGATGACCAAAAAATGAACAAGGAGGGGATTTTTAATTTTTTTTTTTTTTAACTACTAACCTGTGGAGAAGGGAAGATGGAATATTTTCTTCTCTTTTGTTTTCTGCAGTCTACATACCTTCCACTCTGGTACAAATGATTATGACTCATTTTGCTTTGCCCACCATTGTTTGTTCTGTAACGCACATTGAGATTCCAACACATGACAGCAGGGCCTCAGAGATTCCAGAACTAAGATCCTACTGGCATGGAAGGAAGGACACGCTTCTCCACTGTAGTATAAATACCCTTCAAATGTGGAGAATGGAAAAAACTTGATTGAGGAAAATATATTAACAGAACTGTTTCTTTCAATGGATAAGGAGAAAGAGTGGCATTAATTACTGGCAACACACGTTGTCTCATATCCTCTTTATATCCTCTCTATATCCTCTCTTCCACCTCTAAGTACTTAGTCCACTAGCTTAGTATCAGGATCCTTTCATTCTCTCCTGCTTGGATAGGCCAATACAGCTTACAGAAGTGGTTAAATTACCTGCTTTTCTCAACCTCAGGGGCTCAAAAGTTGTAACTGCAGAGGCAGAGGCATCAGCACACAGGGCCTCCAGAGATCAGCAGTTTGCCTCACAAAACTGCCATCTGTAACTCTGAATAATTAAATATAACTGATAATCAATCAGCAGCATATGGTTAGCATAACAGAAATTGAACTGTCGCTGAAGTCAGGGAAAAAGCTGCTTCACTGAGGATTAAGAAGATTGGATTTTGGTTACCTGCACACTATATTGCATGTGAATAAAAAGAGGATTTTAGTTTCCAGTATAAGTAGTCTATTAATCCTAATAAATGCAACCATTTTTCCTACAGAAACATTTAACATGAGTTTAGTGCTTTTACCTCATTCTAATACTCCTGTCATAAAATAGCACAAAAATAATGTACCATCTTAAAAGAAAACCACAGGGCTGTCTTGTATAAGCTATTGAGAAAGATTTATTGTTTTCAGCTCAGAAACAGCTAGAAAAACATAGGAAGGTTAAGAGCTGAACTGTGATCACCTAACTCAAGCAAATGAAAATAAAGCAGGCAAAAAAATCCTGCTTCTGTGGCTTGTGAGAAGACAATTGGATAAATATGAGCAAAACAGTAATGCTTCCTTTAAGACAACATATTTTAAATAAGCAGCAGTCTCTTCCTTTGCAAGGAGTTGCTTGTAGTTCTAGCAGCCGCTGGCAGCTGCTGGGACACCTCCACCTTATTGCTGCTAACTCAGAAAGGTGCAGTTTTGGACATGTCATACTTCCATCTTCCTACTTTCTCTAGGAAGAGCCTACTTGGATTGAAAGAAGTTACTTATCTTCAAGACCACCACTGTTACTACTTATGGGAATCCATATTCAAAATCACACTATTTTTCTAAAAGATGGGAAGAGTTCATGGCTGGAAAATTGCCCTGCAGGTGACTGGTAAGGACCAATATGTTATTTATGTGTGTACATACACTCCCCACACACACTCTATAAGATGGAGGCTTATTCAGTTTGGGGAGTTTGTGTTCACAGACACAGTCCTGGTGATATTACATGCCTGAGCCCTCAGCGACTGGAAATGCCAAAGGGCTAGTTATGTATGCCTCTGATGATGAATAATCAGCAAGGGATTGACAGCAAGCATAGGTAATTTTGATTGAATAGACTCTCTGAGTTCATAGGGGCAATTCAGAAGCCTATTATACTTGTTTAATGAACATGAGAAGAGTAATAGAGATCATCCATTAATTCACTACATTAATTGAAGCCAGTATTGTTACCTTTCGTCTTTGTTTAATTCTGCCATTATCTGACCCAGCTTTATATTGTTGATATATTTAATACTGTGTGAACTGTTTCATGTTGACTTTTTGATGTATTATAAAAAATTCAATGCAATTTTATTAAGAACAGGACTGAAGTGGGATAAACAGTAACTCTAGCGCTATCCATATTTTAATTCTCAGTGTAAAATGTTCTGCCTGACCTTTTAGAAAGCTCTATTACATTAAATTAGGATGCTCTATTTCAAACAGTCAATGTTCATACTGGCATTTCTAATAAACCTTGGAAAAGGAAAATATTTATAATTTAAGCTTGTCCATCATCAGATTCATGCCTCAATTGCAGACATTAAATGTAAAAGAATATCTATATTTCAAGTAAAAGCAAAAAAAATGGCTGTGTAAGCTTGAAGCTTTTCATCAGGTACAATGAATGGGGGTTTTGAGCCATTAAGATCTTTTTTAAGTTTCTTTCTTTCTCTGACACTTTTGGTTCCAAACCTGTACTTTGGTGGCTACCGGGATAGTATGTGAATTTGCTCATTTATCCATTTCTGGATAGTCCCAAGCCCTTTCTTTGCTTTAGCTGAAAAGACTGATAGCATGTTAACACTTCTGAGGTTATTTGTTCTTAAGTACATCTTCTAGGTTATATGTCATAATGACAAGCAGCCACCACTGTAGGTACCAGAAACATTACAGCCCTGTAGCAGGGTTACAGTTCATAGACTAAATCAGCTCAGAAGATGTATGGGTGGTCCAATGATTGCTGAGTGCTCAGTCCAGGAGTTTAAAAGAAAGAATCAATGAGCCGCAACTGTGTAAAATAGGGGTCAAATATGTACAGCTGAGGCTCCACATATATCAGATAGGGCTATGTTTTATCTTCTGGTGTGTAACATTTTTTACTGAAATGTGGCTCAGAAACACTCTGTTAAAAGTAGATTGGTATTAATTAATTAAGATTACTGTCTCCTCTAGAAGACAGCAGGATAGCAATACAGTTCTGATCCACCTTCAACATATTGCTATCTATCTCAAAATATAAGTACCAATTCAAAATTACCGAGCAGATATTCAAGCAAAACTCTCTCCTCCACTGACTGCCCTTTGGTTTTGTATCAGTGATTTTCTTGCCAGCAAAATCTACTCCACCAGTCATAGCTTCCTTGCTTCTTTATCTGCATGGGTTTGTGTTTCATTGGACAGTCAAATCTATTCCAGGTCTTTATAACTATTTCTGGACTGACAAATAATATTCTTTCTCTGGTGCTGATTTAGCTTCTTTGACATGAAAAGAAGGCTTGTACTGAGTTAGAGAAACAAAACTCAAAATTCTTGTGGACCAGTGAGAAGAATTCAGAGAGCCTCATCAGCTTAGCAAATCTAGCTTACCTCCAACACATAAGACGACAAATTTGGAGAAACAAAATGTCAGTTAAAACATTAAAATCCCTAATTTTCACACTTAGAAAGCTCCTGTCTTTATTGGCACAAGTCTATAAGGATTCTTATAGTGACCCTCTGTGAGGTTCCATCTTCTAGTTCTGGAGCTACCTAAACTGCTTCAGTGTCTTGCAGACTGAGTTGCTATTTTTCCTACTGTAGATTGGAGATGCTTTCAGAGGGGAATTTGACCTCAAATCTTCTTTCCAAACAGAGAAGCCATAGCTCATATCATTAATACACTTTTGAGGCAGAATATAGATTTCCTTTGCAATGGGTCTCCTGGTAAGGATGCTTTGAGGATGCACAACTGCTACAACGAAATTGAGGTTTCTGAACCGGTGTTTGGGAAATTGAGATAAGAAGAACTTTAACCTAAGGAATGGAGAGAAAGAAGATGTGAAATGTTAATGTTCTAGCTACTTAGAGTTTTAGCAAGAAAAAGAAAACACAGACAAACGTGAATCTAGAGGTAAGTATAAGCAATAGTATTGAGGAAGGAAAAAAGCAGCTGGGAGGTACTGGTATGAATAAGAACAATAGGTAATACAGAAAGGATAATTTTGACAGTTTTATATTTAATCTTGTAAGAGAATTGGATATGGCCATCAATGCTGCTGTAGGCAGTTCTAAATTAGGAAGGTAGAATATATATAAAAGAGGATGGCCCTAAACACTTCCAGGGACAGGGCATTCACAGATCTCTGGGCAACCTAATTTCATGAAAATAACTTTGTTTTTTACATGGTCACTATACGAGGGACTAGATGCCCAAGTCTTCTAGTCCTATATTAAATGCTTAGTTGGAAGAGAGATAGCTTACTTGACATATTAAAGAAAACTTTAAATTTAATTTCCTTTTGTTTCATTTATAACCAAGTTCTATAATCAGTCAAAAACATAGACTACTTTGTTGAAGCTTCATCTTTTTATTCAACTTCTATTTCACTAAATCCAATTAAAGAACCTGTCAACAACTGAATCTCAAAACATTCAGTATTTTTTTTCTTTTCTTTTATAATGGGTGACAAATGTATGTAGGTGGAATAGTTTTTGTTTTGTTTTGTTGTGTTTGTAGAAAAAATCCAATAAATTCAATGTACTGCAACATGAAAAAATACAAGTAGGAGTACTAGGATGTGGCCTTACCCAGCCCTTAAAAATTGAAAAAAAAAAAAAAAATCCCTGGTTATTAAGGATAAAAGTTGCTCTATAAGTTTACAGCAGACTATTTTGAGTGTCCGCCTTGCTTTAACTACCAGTACTAGCTCTATTCTCAGTGCTTAGAAGCTTTATTATTATTCACAACATCGGTGTGTGTGGCAGTAAACGTACCTTTTCACCTACAGTAAATCCTATCTGTTTCAGGATCAGGTGAGTGCCCAGTTGATGGAGGATGCAGGGAAGACACAGTTACTGAATGCCTTCTTTACTTCAGTCTTTACTGCTAAAATCAGTCTTCAGCAATTCCAGGCCCCAGAGGCAAAATAATGCCTGGAGAAAGGAAGATTTTCCCTTGGTCAAGGAATATCAGGTTAGAAAACATTTAGGCAAACTTGACATGCACAAAGCCATGGGCTCCTATGAGATGCATCCATTAGTACAGAGGGAGCTGGCAAATGGTATTGCTAAGCCAATCTCCATCATCTTTGATAGGTCATGAAGCACAGGAGAAGTGCGTGTGGAGGAAAGCCAATGTCATTCCAGCCTTCAAAAAGGGCAACATGGAAGACCCGGAAAACAGCCAACCAGTCAGCCTCACCCCCAACTCTGGAAAGGTGGTCCATCAGCTCATTCTGGATATCATTTATAAGCTTAGGGAGCAAACAAATGTTATCAGGAGTAGTCAACGTGGATTAGTCAAGGGTGAAATCATGCTTGACCAGTCTGAAAGCCTTGTGCAACGTCATGACTGACCAAGTAGATGAGGGGAGAGCAGTGGATGTCATCTCCCTTGGCTTCCATAAGGCTTTTGACACTCTCTCCCATAACATCTTCATAGGTAAGCTCGGGAAGTGTGGGTTGGATGAGTGGGCAGTGGCATGGATTGAGAACTGGCTCAATGGCAGAGCTCACAGGGCTGTGATCCATGGCACAGGGTGTAGTTGTAGGTCTGCAGCCAGCAGTGTTCCCAGGGGTCAGTACTGGATGCAGTCTTGTTCAACTTATCCATCACTGACCTTGATGAAGGGACATAGTGCTCCCTCGGCAAGTTTGCTGATGATAGAAAACTGTGAGGAGTGACCCAAAGGCTGTGCTGCTGTTCAGGGAGACCTGGACAGGTTGGAGAGTTGAGCGGAGAGGAACCTAATGCAGTTCAATAAAGGAGTCCTGTACCTGGGGAGAAATAACCCTAGGCACCAGGATGGGGGATTACCGGCTGGAAAGCAGCTCTCTGGAGAAGGAACTGGAGATTCTGGTGGACAAGTAAATCGTGGGCCCACAGCGCCCTTGTGGCCAAGGAGGCAAAGGCTGTCCTGGGGTGCATTGGGAAGAGCCTTGACAGCAGGTTGAGGGAGATGATCCTGACCCTCTACTCAGCCCTGGTGAGGCCACACCTGGAGCCCTGTGTCCAGTGCTGGGCTCCTTAGTACAAGAAAAGCAGTGAACTACTAGAGTAGGTCAATTAGAGAGTTATGAAGAAGATGAGGTTTTGGAGCATCTCTCTCTTATGAGGGAAGGTTGAGGGAGCTGAGGCTGTTTAGTTGTGAGAAGACTGAGAAGAGGCCTTGTCATTGTATACAAATGTTTAAAAGTGAGTGTCAAGAGGATAAGGCCAGATTTGTTTCAGTGGTTCCCAGTGACTGGATAAGGGGCAATGAGTACAAACAGAAACCCAGGAAGTTCCATCTGAATAGGAAGAAAATCTCTGCTATGAGGGTGACCAGAGAATATTGTAACAGGCTACTCAGAGAGGTTGTAGAGTGTCATTCCCTGGAGACATTCAAAACTCACTGGTACACGATCCTGCTCTAGGTGAACCTACTCTCCCAGGGGGGTTGGGCTAGATAATCTTCACAGGTCCCTTCCAACCTCAACCATTGTGTGATCGTGACTTCATTCCACTAGGTCTGGAATATAATTTTGAAATACTGGATGTAGATTGGATGAGCCTTGAGGTTTAAGAAAAGAAGTGCATAGATAATAACAACTCTTCCATTAGACTCTTTTATCACTCATTTTGTTACTTTAACTACTAATGACATTTTATTAATATGTAGCTTTCAGCATGACATAGAAAACCACTAAGAATTTTAACATGGAGTAAACAGTCTTTCAGATACCAAAATAAAACATAAAAGAAAGCTTTTTTATTAAGCCAGAAAAGACAGCCAAACAGGTCACTAAATGTCAACATTGTTATGATATTTCAATGTGATTGTGCCTGCCATGAAAGAAGAATGAAGTGTTCTAAGTGACCAGGTGATCAAGCTTTCAACCATGAAAAAATGCTTTTCCTTTTTCTGGTATATCTCTAAAATTTAATCTTCTGCATGAGATCTTCACAAGAAATGTTTTAATTAGTGAGAGATGAATCTTAAATGTTTAGTGAGATTTTAGTGTTTTAGTTCCTATTTGACAAATGGATATTCAGATAGAGCTGTTTTTATTCATCGCATATAGCTAATTGTTGAACAGTTAACCCCTGAGTCTACACTAATAATTTAGCCTCCCTCTGTAGCATATCAAGATAGAAAGACATTCATTCCAGAGAAAAGTTTATTTTCACTACTCTAAATATATATTTTTTGATAAAAGCTTCTGGAAGTTCTTTCCTGTCTCTCTCGGTAGACTAGAAGAAACACAGATCTAAATTAGTCAGTTCCGATTAGATGCCTGAGAGGATGGATGACAGTAGGTGAAACGCTCTCAGAAAAACCAAATCCAAGGTTTTAAGTTATTTAATTCCAAGTAAACTCAATAGATGACAATAAAATGGAATAACATACGATAGTTTCTTAACAGAGTCCTGCCTAGAACAGCAGTGAAAATACAAGGCTGCTTAAGGGTGTGAAAATGAACCTCTTCAGGCCAGAACTGGCAATCTAATAGCCACAGCACTTGTTCTGTAGACTTTGTAATAGAAATCATACAGATCCATATGGGAAAAACAAAAATTATAGTATAGCATTTTTTTTTCACTTGATTGGAAAAGAGATCATTTGAAAGACTGTCAAAAGCTAAACCTTTCTCCAGAAAATCGTATTAATTCATCATGGCATTTGAGTGTATTATGTGTTTGAAGTGTACATGCAGGTCATTGTTTCTGCCTGAGTATGGACCGCAGTGAGCTCCATTTGAATTAACGCTAATGAAGGATTGTATTTGTGTATAAGATAGTAAAAGCAATGCACAAAGAGGTACTCAAAAGAAAATTTGCTTAGGAAAATATCAGATAGTTTCTTACAGCAAGTAAACCAAACTTAGTTGATTAACTGGGAGAACCAATTACTACTACTTTCTTTCACTTGTTATGGAGAGTCCAGCATTTCTGCATTTGGCTGTAGCAGTCATGTTGCTGTAAGCTGGTAGTTTCTAACAGCTATTCAGTCCTGCTCCCAGCTGAAGCAATTATTTCAGCATGGGAGCAAGACTGAACCCAGCTGCTTAAATTCCTTCAGTTTTCACTTGGTCTTAATGCTCACAAATTTCCACTATTGCAATATAGAAGCATGCAATTGATTAAAATATTTTTGAGCTGGATCTTTGATAAAGACCTTGGAATCTGTCTCAAGGATATTCAAGCTTAATGTGAGGCATTCAGCCCAACAGGCCAGAAGTTAAACAAAGGAGTCAAACTAATTTTAATGAAATCTAACAAAACTTTTCAGATCCCAACCAAAGATACTAATTTAAAGGCCTGCTTTTCTGATAACACACAGACACACTGATCTTGTTCTGCTTTTTCAAAGACACTGAAAATTAAATTGCTTTTGCTCAGTTTAAGTATCAAATCACATTTTATGCTTAGCAGAAGCTAGAACTTGATCACAAGAACTCATTTAATATAAAAGACATAAGAAAGAGGCATGAGATCCTATACTCTAAAATGCTTTATAATACAGTCCAATTTAAAAAATTAAGTTTTATGGGACAAAGAAATTTCTTTACGTACAGGAGTAGGAGTGAGCAAAGATCACTGGACTCTACATTTCTTACATTGGTCCTAAAAATCATGCTTTTTGGTTATGCATACTTAAGGTGGGAAACTATATTTCTGACTGATAAAGTAGAGGACTTGAAATTATTTCCACACTTACTCAGAAAGTAGGATTTAGAGTAAAGAGACCAAGCACTAGAGAAGTCTGAAGGGTGTGATGGAGGGAAGGGCAGTTGGTGTGGTTCTGTCAGAGTCCCACTGGCTTGGGCATTTCAGCAGGCCCAGAGACCTTGTCCTTGACAGAAGGATATCACCAGCAAGTTCACATAAATCCACTGTCTGCACTCCGGGGCACATCTACTGTGTGAGCTGCATTTTGCAGAACACAGCAAACATGAACAGTCCTGTGCAGCATCAATTCCTCTGAGTCCCTCAATTTCCCCTGCTGTGATTTCTGCATTTACAACTGTACGTTCTGGTATAGCAGTAAACATAAACGTTCGCATGCAGGCTTATAGAAATGACAATAGTGCTAGCACCTGGCAGGCATTCACAAAAAATACACAACAAAGTGAAGGAAATAAGCTAGTCTGAAGACATGGAATTAAGGAATCACTATCATAGTGTCCCTAGAGGAACTCACAGAGTAGTCCCTGCTACTCATTTTCTGAAGTGGAAGGAACAAGTCATTTCTAATCCCTCTATTGACTGCCATCTAGGGGCCCTAAGAATTTTATAGTGCATATCTTTTGTGCCATCAGCTGTATTACCTTGTGTGTAGGGAATATAGACAGGAAATTTTCCTTTTCTGTCACCTTAATGGTCATTGATCCAGCAGATGTCCGAGGCAGAAGCCTTGTAATTGTAAAAGTTACCCTAGATAATAAATTTTTAAAAAATTGAAGCTGGAACACTTATTTAGAATTTTCTCTTACTTTGCAACCAATGTACAAAGTAAAACTATAAAATAGATGTGATAAGTATCACCTATGACTTTATGCAGTAAATTTGAACTACTGAGACATTAACAGTCAAAGAAAAGGATGGATTTCCCTGAGCTCTAAACACTCTTAACTTCCTCTGACATAGCCTCAATTTCTGGATAATTTCTACTTCAGAAAATAATTTCTTATATTTTCGTGTAGTTTTCATTCACTGGACTTTGAACCACCACAAAAAAAAAGAGGCTCGGTTGTCATTTTACACTTTTCATATTAATTACACCAAAATTCTTTTGAGACGATGTTGGACTCTTTTGGAAAACAAGGAATATTGCCACTCGTTTTCTGAAGATTATTGTGTACAAACTATCCTAGCTCATTGAGTTACTCCAGGAACAATTTCCCTAGTCATTAAAGAGGCAGTACTGTGCACTTTTAGTCAAAGCCAGAGGAATTATTTTATGTTTTGTCTCCAGCATGATATATATACATATCCACTCACATACCTAGGTATCCTGCATGTAGTTTTCTTTCTCTTAGGAAAAGGTCTGCCCTTCTGTCATGAATTATAAACTTCAAGTTATCAACAAATTAAGGAAGTTAAATTTCAAAAATGGGGACCTAAAAACATCAGAGTAGCCTTTTGTGTGCATTCAGAGTCTGTGTTTGACAGTGTACAATTATTTTTATATAAACAATATAGCCTTACAATGCTAAAAGCCTTGTTATATCTAATTATCTGACCTAGTTTTCTTTTTCCCCTTTTTTTCTTTCTTTTTTTTGGTTGTTTCTTTTCTTTTCTTTTTTTTTTTTTTTTAAGATGCTATACAGGATTTAGTTTTAATTGGTTGTTACACTGCAGTTCTACCGTGGCCACCCAGAGATCTTTGTAAATAACATGTTACAGCACAATGTTGCATTCATTTCAGTCAGTAAATGCAATTTTAATGGAGGTTGCTTATTTGTTTTGCTACATTTTGAGAGAAAATTAAGTGGGAAAAAAGTGCAAAGAAAGCAGTGATGGCTTTTTAAAGATCTCATTAAAAAAATAAGCATCTTATATTCTACCTACCTCTGTGACATAGAAGGCAACGTATTTTAGGCAAAAGGCTTACCTTAATTTCAAGTCCTTCCTTTCCTGACTAATTAATGCTCCCAAACATGGGGTCCAAAATATACAGAAAAAAAATCAATCAAGACCTATACATGCCTCAAATATCACCGTATTCATAAATAAATTCTGGGGGGTAAAAAAGAGCTTTGTTTTTTTTCTTATGGCTCTCTGCTTTGACCCAGACAGGGAATGATGGAGGGAGAAGACAAAAACAGTATCTCCATCATTCCTGGAATTAGTGCAGCCCAGAAGATACTGAACTTAATTCTATTACTTTCAATCTTTTACTTCAAAGACTGTAAAACCAATGGAGCAATTCATATAGTAAAGGGAAAATTTACTGTGAATGAAAATGACAAAATCTGGTGCTCAGAACTAAGTGAGTAGTTGTAAGTAAGGCTGAACAAGACATAATGCACTGCTTGAAGCCTTTCTTCAGTGAGCTTTTAATGTAGGTGCCAAGTGGTACAAAAAATTTTCAGTCTGAGAACATGCAATAAGGATTATGGATCTTTAAGACACATTACAGTACAGGGATTCTGCACTCAAAATATCTTATGCTGTGAATGCGAACACCAGAATAAAAATAAAACAGTCACATATTTTTAATAATTTCTGAGCTCCTGATGACTATTTTGCTGTCTCAGATTATTGCCTAAAGTCAGCTATTTTCCTACAACAGTCACAGTGTGGACAAAGAGAAATCTTTCTGTATGGTATCAGAACGGAACAAAAAATGATTATGTCCTAGCAGGGTTACAACTTGTTATGATGATTGAGGTGAGACACTGAAGTTTCCATCTACAGTTTTCTACCCAGAAAATGAAACTAATGATGCTTTTTTACAATATCCTTCTTGACTTTTCAATACCGAAACTATTTTATATTATGCATCTGTATCTGGCTGAGTAAAACTGACACAAGGAGTACACAAACAGATAAACACATAAACAGTAATAAGTACAGTAATCTTAAAACAATGTTCAGTATTAAGTTCATTCAGGACACCACCAAATGAAATTACAAAAATATGTGACTGTTTGTGCTTCAACTACCTTAGGGGCTCGAGGTACCTTAGGTTCATGGATAGCTGTCACAGCCATCCCCGTCCTCCCATAATAAATGTGTCTTTGACCAAAATCATAATGATTTTGGCATGCCTTATAAGCCACTCTATGTGCATATGTGTAGGAGGGAAGAATTATAAGTCAACACAAACTTCAGTCATTCAGACTAGGTGAAAAGGTAGTGCTCATAGTCTGGTGAGTTGGGCAAGCAACAAATAGCCCTTCCCTCGAGTACCTGCTGACAAGTTACACTGTGTTTGCTTTTCTGCACCATTTCACTTAAATACAACTTTAAGCAGGTGATTTAGTTCCTTAAGAGAGTCTCAGAGAGAAAGATTATTCTGGCAGGTGGTCCTTGTTGCCAGCATGCTTGATTGATACAGTAAACCTATTCACTTATATTCGTGGATAACTTTCCAGTTTCACCCTCCCTAGAGTACTGCTCTTTCAAGCACCACTTTTACACCCTCTTATGTAGATGAAATTCAGGCTGGCTAGGGCTCCTTTTGCATTCTTCTGTTTAATTTTAACTATACAGTAAATACGTGGATAGAATTCTACCCAATAATGAAAGCAAATATTCCACTCTCAGCTGCCTTAAGTGTTCTTCAACATCAACAAAAGGCAGCAGATGGGCCTCTTTGCTTATTTTTTTTAAAGAGAAGGAGAAAGCAAAAGAGATTTTGAGATATTTTAGCCTGTGTTTTATGGGGCATTGGGGTACAGATGTTCTGAGTAAAGATTGCCTCAGATTTCTCTACCACATAAACTGCTTGTTCTTGTTTAAGGCAATATTTCCACACGTGGATTTTTTCTTTTCCAGTAGGAAATATTTCCAGATGATTCCTTGCACTGTTCCTCAACCAATGTTTCATATGCTCTGAGAAATGTCTTGTCTGTGGATTGCTAATCCCTTAAAGCCTTTGATACATTCTGTGTTTGCCAAAGCTGCTTGCTTTGGGTCAGTGCTCTATGGCCCATAATTACAATAAAAAAACCCAACAATCTCTTTGAGACATCAAGGTGTATCTCACTTTAACAGAGAAATAAAAGAGTTAAAACTCAAATATGTGACTGAGTGCACTGGATTAAGTATGCTACCCAAAGGCTGTCAAAGATTGGGCTCTGCTCTGGACTCTGCCCCTTGTTTGCTGTGTTTTGGTTTATATAGTGATATTAATATTCATGTCTCCAGAATAAAGAAATTATTTGGGATTTAGTTTCAGCTAAACTGTAGAACTGCAGTTCTGTTTGCTGATGCAGCAGATGCTTGGAGAAAAAAAAAAATGGTATTACTCTGACGATGAAAATACCAGCTGGTATTTTATTTTGATCCTGGATATATTTAAATATAGAATAACTTCTTTTCCTGATGTACTCTGTTTTTTCCATCAAGTTCATTTTCTAAGGTCAAAGGCTAAACAAGCAGCGAAGGCAAAACAGTGGTATCTGCCTGCCTAAATCTAAATGTGTATTTAACTCACAGCCAGATTTTAAGGAGGTTTAAGGGAATTAGACACTTAACTGTTATTCATCTGTCGTCTTGCACCATCCTTTTTGCACAGAATCTCCTTAACTATAATGTAGATTTTCTGTCCGAAATTAAGCATATCTCACTTAAAATGCTTAGATATGGTATACAAAGACCTGTAGGAAACTACAAATCAAAGTGAAATCCCCATGTGCTGAAGACAGTAAACGCTCTCTCATCTCTTTCTCTATAAAAATGTCGCCCTCATATTCATTATCCATTCTTTTTCTTACTCACTTGTGAAAGATGGGAAGTCTTATTCCGCATCCAGGAGTAGTCAGGAGGCCTTGAGCCTTGAGACCAAAAATAAAGAAGGAGGAGGAATGGATAACAATGAGGGCAGAGAGACAAAAATTGTGAGATTTGGACCAAAAATAAGTAATAAAAGAAGATATTTATTTTATCTAAAATATTTATTTTTGCATTTTTTATTGGTAACACAAGTGTTTGTGATGAAAACAAGGCTTTCTAGACTTTCTGTTTTATTAAAAATATACAGATAATTTTCTCTGGTATGCATAATTTTGTATCTAAATGAAGAATTTTTATTTGAAATCAACTTCTACATTGCAAAGAATTTTTATACAAAATTCTCTATCAGTAATGAATCATAGATACACTCTATCTTTCTGCACTTTCTGCTCCAAGTTTTTTCCCAAGTGGTGAAATATTCATTGCCACCATTGTAGTTGATTTCTCAGTGGGTGACTTGCCCAGTGTCAGACAGGAGACATGAGGCAGAGCTAGCAAGAGCAGGCATTTTCCCAGTCCCACATTTCATAAGTTTATTTTCTTCCTCCGATTTTATTAATTTCGTTTCTTTGGCAATCCTCTCCTGGGTCAGCATTATCTTTAAATGAACAATTGTAACCACAGAGATCTTTGCCCATACTCCCACAAAAACTTCATGATTACTGTTTCCAGCAGACAAAAAAGTTATTTCCTGCTTAGGCAGAACTTAAAGCAGAATCTTGCTTGTCATAAGATAGACAAGACATCTGAAGAACAGACTGTTCTCTTGTTGTCAGTGTAAGATCCTCATGTTCCTGCCTTTCCTGCATTTCTTTTTATTTAGACCTCATGTACGTACCCATCCAAGCAGAAGATGGAATAGTTATTTGCCAGAAAATTGAAAGAAAGGCATGATGTTACTGTAGGAAAATAAGGTTCAGTGATTCCACTTAGGGCAGAGTATCAGAGAGAAACAGTGGTCACCAAGGCAAAATCCTCAGCTCTGGTGTGATCTTCTATAAGCTGTGACAAAGCGAGAAGTAATGGCTGTGTCAGTGGGGAGAGGGAGGAGGCCAACGCTTCTCACAGTAGCCTCCTCATGCATCACTGTCAAGCAGGCTGCAGAGAAAAAGAAGCAAATTCTCAGTGTGAAATTGTTTCTCAGACTCAAGCAGTGGCAGCAGCAATGCAGTCTGCTGTTCCTGCAGAAAAGGTGTCAGCAAAGGAACAAAGGTAACCCCATGGAAGCAAAGGCTTGCTGAATCCATTTAAACAATATCCAGGCAATGTTGGTAAAAAAACTGCACCGCATAAAGATGGAGGAGAAGTATATTAAGCGAGAGTGGAGGGGAGGTATGTGAGAGAGAGAGAGAGAGTAAGACAGTGCTTTGGAAAAGAAAACACTTCATCTAAATATTCCTGACTGATTGCAATGCACTGCTCAGCACATGCTGCAAGGCTGTGAGAAGCAGGCATCAGGTAGGGCACCCATCTGTTGTTGGGGATCATACCACACTCTACACAGTAAATGAGGAACTGTCAGAAGCTGAACAGCCTAAATTATAAAAATAATCAGCCATTAGGGTACCATGAAAAATATTTATGTTGATCTTTGTTAGAACTGCCTGTTTGCAAAGCTCTGTGCCTCTCAAGCAAGGGGGAATGGGCAAAGTCATTATCACACCTGGGCTTTCCAGAAAGAATATATGGAATAACAAGTCTGTGGAGGCCTCTGTCTTTAGATCTGATAACAGAGGCAATGCATGGTCAGAAACATGGAGGTTCAGTGTCATAGAAAATGATACAATGATAGAGCTTAAGCACATCTATGTAAAAATATCAGTTTTCCCTAAATTATATGGGCTCTGTCTGCCTTGTAAGTAACAATTTAAAAATGAGGGATTGGTCTGAACCTGCTCCATCTCATTTTTATCCAAAAAATCTGACTCTAAAACAAAAGAAGGGCATGATTCGATGTGGTTTCCTGTGCATATTAAGCACCTCTGAAATGAACAAGGCAGACTGTTTAGTCCATCTCAGCACTTCTCTGCTATGTAAAAGGATCATTCACTCACAACACTGTAGGTTTTAATTTAAGTTTATAGTTTATTGCTAGTTATCACTACTCAGTCACCACAATTTTGATGTATACAAATAAAGGCAAGCACATAATACATTGGCTTCAAATAGAATCACTAATGTTATGCAATTTTTACTGCCCTCTGTTTAATACTGGCATCCAATAAATAAGTATTGCTAATAATAAAAGTAGAACTGTAATTGAAATAAATCTCATTCTCATTGAAATATAAATGATGTATTTATCTAAAGACTATACACTTCTGTAGGACAAATTATTATATACAGTAGGCTGGAGAGTAAGAGTGTAAACTCCATGGGGGAAAAGTGGCAGGATGTCTGTAAATTTTTAAATTATGGAAATTTAAAATTTGGCCAGAATTCACTATTAACATATTTATTGTGCTAATGTTTCTTTAAATATTCTTTCCTTTCATGCCTCACATCTATATGCTCAGACCACTTGTTTAATCATGCTAATTTTGTTGCTTTTATTTCTTGTGGTTGGAAGAATCTGGGAGATAAGTTCATGAAAGCTCCTGCTCACTCTTTCAACAAATCAGTATTGGTTCTAAAATACCAATAAAATTGGTTCAACTACTTTCATAAGCATGAGAAATCCATTCCAAATCAAATACCACATCCAGATTTAAAAACCTGTGCTTATAAGCTTAATTTTTTCCATCAGTTCATAAGCCAACTCTTACAGTCTCTCACAACTAAATATGAGAGTCAGCTGATTAGGAGAAATCCTGCTATTGCCTTTGTGGGACAGTTATTAATTTGTTTTACTGGGTGTCTGCTTCCTAAGAGTTATCGTTCTTATTGCAGTAGCACTTTAGATTTTGGCAGGGTTACTCATTCTGCCGCATAACTGTAACTGACATTACTGAGCTTTATATACGTTTATGTACACTTTATATACCTGAAATAATCAAGTTGTAACTACACTTCATATATTTGCAATTATACATTGTTGTTAAAGAATAGAAATTATCTTCCCAACAAAGAAATCAAAGAGCAAAACTCTTTTTGCTTTAATAGCCTGAAAAGAGAATAACCATGAATATAAACAAAGTATACAGTAATACTGAATTTTAATAAAACACTTAGCATTCTTTTAAAAAATAGAGTCATAAACCTCATAATAATTTAAGCTATTATCTACCTAATTGCAGGTGAACTAAATGAAAGAAAAAGTAGAAGTATATTTAAAATGTAATAATTTTACATATTGTGAACTAAAATAATTATGTTTTTATCCTGACTATAAAGGGAAAGCTTTTTTATCCATTCTATTTTGTACAGTTGAAGATTTGGGGAGTCAATAAGGTCTTATGTGTTCATTAACATAGTCTTTATTGTATATTGTTAAAAGAAAAATAAAAATATGCTTAACAGGCACAGTTTGACTGTGAGTTAAAAATATTTTCCTTCAAAATATTAAGAATTGCATAAGTACACCTTGCTCAGAAATATTTATTTAATAGCATGTCCTGGAGCTGAAGGACTGGAAAAGTAGCATGTGATAAAATTGCAGTTTCCATGGTAACCCTGATTGTTTTTAATGGCAAGGTGCTGAGACATAAAACGTGACTTGATTGACAGCTGCCCTAAGGCCTAAACTCCTGTAAAACAACTAAAGTGCATTTTTGTTTATTAATATGAAGCAACAAGCTACTTTTTTCTTTGCTGCTGATTTTACCACTAGATTTTCAGTGTCTAGAGTTTTGTAATACAGCTAAAGCAAATAATAAGCTCTTATAAAGCAAAAATTAGAACTCCCCTGAGATATATAAGGTAGAAATGTTACTGCTTTTGGCCTGTGTTTGCAGAGGTTTAGAGAAATTAGAGGCTTGCTATTCTCTGTTAACAATTAATTTTTTTGTACTGAAGGTTCCGTAGCTTCAGCATCTTTAGACACAGGAGTAAATTTCTCTCTGCTTTCCAGAATAACAATATCTTACACTCATCACTTCTTGTTAGTCACTCTCTCTTTTCTGTTTGATCCAAATCTCTGTTGTCCATATGGTGCTGCTTGATTACAATTTCTTCCCTAGGAACATTCACATCAGAGACAAATCAGCTGTTTTAATAATTGCATTCTAACATCCCATGGCTAAGTACTCTGTGTTTTCTCTGCCTGGGTATTTGACAACGAGGTATGGAAATGGTATCTGCCCTGAAAATAAGTGACACAGGAGCCATCAATGAAAAAATTTGAGAGGGATGCATTTTATTTGTTCTTCCTTGGGATGATATGATTATGAGAGTAGATATTTGAAGCCACACCCAGTAGTGCTGTTGAAGTGGGATTCCTGTAATTCTTGCGTGTCTTTTGCTAAATGGTTTATACCCTTAAATCAGGAAGTCATGTTTTTTGCTGAATCTAAAAGCAAAAGGAAGGAAGAGTGGAAGGAGCTGTCCCTCAGCTGTTCCTCAGAAGGCCTTCTTTGGACATGCTTCTTTGGACACAAGGTCAGCTCTTCTCAAAAAGTGAGCCAGAGGTCCCATTCCTCTTTTTAACTTCAGCTTCAGCATAAAAGAACTTAGGGAGGTGGTGTTGATTTCTCAGCCTGTGCTCTGTGCTCCTCCACTGGACTCCTCACTGATGGCTACACATCAGTTTCCCACTTCAGACTTCCTATCAGAGCTAAGGGTTGACTTGAAGCCTACTTTGATACCAGTACTCCAGAGAGACTGACAGGCAAATTGCAGTTCAGGCAGCTCTCAAACTTCAAACTTATTTCTGCTTCTGCTACTCCAAGCCTATCTCTGTGACTATACAGTGAAGGCATATTTTATTACTTTCTCTAGTATTTCTCATGTGTAAGAGAGGTCCCTAATAATAGGTTGTTTCCTTCCTTATTCTCAGGTTACTTTATAGCTATCGCTTCATGCATCAAACTCTTTTGAATCAGAATAACAGCTTTTCTACCTGAGTTAATGACATCATACCCTGAGTTAGAAACTGTGATATGAGATCTACACCATCTTGCACTGCCTAATAGGGTGTCATAAAATCATCCTGGTGAGAGGGCTTCTATGCTTAAGTTTCACTGCTTACTTTATTGTATCACTAATCTGAACAGGTCCACTCCTGCAGAGTCATTGCATAAACTCTCCAGATGAAGGATCCTGAATGAAACTTCAGAGCTGAATAAGTCCAGGATAATCTTTCTGTCCTTTTCACACTTTTCTTGGCTTTTCTTAATGAAGTCAGCTACAGCTGTAGTTCACAACTTCTGCACCATTTCATGATCACTGAGAGAATAATGTTTTTTTCATTGATACCACCAAACCCTAAAGAAAATCTACGCAGCACTCAGTAAATATAATCCTGAATAAAGAAAAGCCAATATAATGGTAATAGGGAAAATACACCAAATGCTGAGAGTAAGGAAGAGAGGTTACAAGAAAAATAACATGAGTTAAAAGATATTGAAAGACTATTTTAACAGCAATATTCACTCTTTAGGATTCAGTCTCTTCAGAGTTATCAGTTTAGAGACCATATCAATAGATTAGCTGATACAGCATCATCATAAACACGTTAAGGAGCGCTGTTTCACTTTGTGTTGGTGTATGAGCAAAAGGCTTATGATATACACATCAGGGTACAGCTGAATAAGATGGCATGTTAGTTCAGGGCCAGACTGGCAGGGGTATATTGCTCTGTGAGGAAAGAGTTTCTTCCCCTTCTGTTTGCCACTGTTAGACTATTCCTAGTAGCGGTGATAGTCTTCAGACTGTTTTGCTGGAGAGTGTTAGGGTAAGGGACATTCCATCCATTATTAGAAATTTACATTTGCCATCATGAAGCAAGTTGTTAGGTAAGTTCATTGCTGCAATATGTCTGGCACAGGTTTATACTTAATATTCAGGTTTATACTTTCTATATAAGGAATATATTCCAACTTAACCTCTGTGCTGAGTGGCAAAAGAATTAAAGGTTGTGCTGTGATCTGGGCATACTCTTCCATATCAATTTCCCTTGTTTAATAGAAGAGAAATGCAGATCTGGGAGGCACTCCAGGTGAACAATAATCGTAGCCCTGTGTAGAGTATAACAATGGTACTTCAAATAGTCCCTTCAAGTAGTTTCTGAATTCTCAACATGTGACTGAAGTTTTTCATTTCAATATTTTCTTGATCCACAAGAGATTTTCTTCAATAATTCTAATATTCACCAATGTACTTAGTTCACAGAAGCTTCCTTTTTTATTGAAGTCTTGACATCTGTTTGCGTATATCCTTCAGGGTGATTAAGAATGACCCTTTTCTTCTCTGTAGGTAAACAGAAAATTCTGGCTCTGGAAGTCTGCTTCATAGGGTTTACATATGTATGTACATGTCATTGCTGTGATTTTGAAACTTCTGATTTGAGAGTCAAATATAGAAATATTTGAAGAATTACACTGACCAAACTTTAGGAAATAAAAGCAAAATAGAGGATGAATTGTAGAAAGGTTCACCAGTGTGCTCTGTCTATCCACAAATGCAAAACAGTGCAACAAAACTTTAGCGGATTAGTGTAGTGGTTTATTACTGATAAATAGTTTCACTGCCTGGCTATTCACTATAGACATTCTTGGTCCTAATAATAATAAATTACAGCAGCTGATACCTCTGTTAGCTATCTGGAAAGTATGTCTCGGTCTATCCATATTTTCTGAATAAAATTTATCCTGCAATTAGTCTGTCAAAGGGTGGGACCATGTGCTTCTACGACATCTAATGTTAATAATGTGCTGAGGATTGCTCTTACACATCAGTTTTTTCAGCACAGTATACTATAAGGATGTATATATGCATGCTTAATATATATATATACACACACACATATATATGTATGTCAGATGTGTGTCTATGTCAGCCTGTGTGTGTGTGTGTGTGTGTGTATAACGTATCTAACAGTACCCGTTAGAGCAGTGGACTGTCAAGATATGTAACATTTCCAAAGTTCCAGTGGCTTAACATGTTCCCTTCAGACAAGACCATTCAGAAGAAATTGACTGTGAAATAAAGAAACACAAAATTACACTTTATTCCTGAAAGAAGCTACAGACTGGGGAAAAAACTGGTGATTACAGTCTCAGTGTTCTCATCACCCATATGAAGACTGGTCTCAGCTCTTTGTGTTTTGCACTTTACACCAGACAATTCTTCTAGGTGTCTCCACTGACTGTTGAGCTTTCCAAACAGAAAATGGAGTCTTTTCCCACTTTCACTTTTCCATGGGGGAATTTCCATACTACAGCTCCAGCAACTCCATATCCTGAACAGAGCCATTCAAACCTAATGGTCCTTTCAGTGCCAAAGTATTGTTTCATTAAACTTCAGTCAGGAAATATAGATGGTCTCTGCGGGCTCAGTCATAGCGGCTCAGACACAAGCTGCTCACCAAGTGCCCTTTCAACAAGTTCAGGAAGTTCACACAAAACTCAAATGCAAATAATGACCTCATACAAATTAGTCAGCCTGGGGAAACTTGATACATACTTTTTAAAATTCTTTCTCAATCTTCAAATCATTATTTTCTCAGACTGGGTGTGATTGGCTGTTTTAAGTTAAGAAACAAAGAAACAAAACCAAAGACAAAAGCCAAATCCACAGAACTACACCTGTCATCTTATAGAATCATAGGATATTTTATTATAGAAGAGACCTTTAGAAATCATCTACAAACTGGGTGACATTCTCTTCAAAGGAAGGCTACCTTCAAAGTTATATATTCCTTTGGACCATTTCCACTTGAGTTTTGATTATTTCCAAAGACAAAGGCCCTGTAGCCTGTCCAGGAAGCTCCTGTAATAATTTTTTTTCATTCCATGCAATTGGAATTTGCCTTGCCAGAACTTGTGCCCAAACCCTCTAATCCTTCACTGAGTACCTGCAAATAGTCTGGCTTCATTTTTTTTTTTTCTGTAATCTTCCATTAAATACTTGAAGACTGTAATTAGACCCACCTCTTTGGTCTTTTATTCTTCCATCTAAACAAATGGAGCTCCCTTATTCTCTGCTTATATGTGGTCAAGCCCCCAACATCTTGCTTTATTTGCGTTTTCTCCAGAAATCTGCCTCATAAAAAAAAGAAATCTTTCTTTGTGTTTTCATCACTATTTTTCTGGTCATGTAAGCTAAAAATGTTTCTCATCCAGCTGTTTGATTCAATTTGCTTGATTGCAAGAGTGCTTTCACATACAGGACTCATCAATCCACCTTTTTTTTTTTAATTCTTCTGCCCTTAGCACACATAAAATGTTTAAAATCCAGTCCCCTCCCACCCTGAAAAACCCACTGGCAAAAAGACATGGAGGCTTTTCTCATTACTGAGTTGCTGTTTATTTATACAATAGAAGCTACATAGCATTTGGGTAAAGTGACAAAGCTACATGATATTAATATTAGGCTGCTCAGCGAGCTGTGGAACTGGCTGCAGTCCATCAGCCTGATAATTAATGAAAAAAAAGATGAGAAGTAGAGAGCACTTACTTCTGATATCTCAAAAGGAAAATAGAAGGGAAGAGAAATTTTTTTTAAAAAAGCACAAAACCCCTTAACATAAATTGCTTTTGTATCACAGGCAGTGTATGCTACAGGATACACTGAGGGTTGAATTATCCCAAATTACTTACACAGAAATACTGTGTAAAATTGACAGCTATGAAAAAATTCTGTGATGAGGTCCTTTCCTACTACACAAGTTTGATATACTTTATTCTTTCCCATAATAGATATGAATCTGCTTTCTACATGTTGGATTTTCCTAGATCTACAGTAACCCCAGAAGAATTTCAAAGACCTGAAGCCAGTCTCACAGGAAATGTAGTTCTGCACTGGCTTGGACTTTTGGCTCCCCATACTTTTTCTTTTGAACAGAACCGACTCTCTTAGTTGCAGAAATCAGAAAAATTGACAGTTGTTTACTCTTTTTCAGAAAAAAATATAAAAGCTACATATTAAGTTCAGCTTCCAGACCCATCGCACATGATAACGTTTCCAGGTGCTTCTCCACAGAGCAGACTGAAATAATTCCTCTTCTATGTGTCTTCAGGCTACAAAACAGTCACCTCTATATTGTGTAAAAAAGGAGAGAAATTTCATTGCCTCACAGGAAGCCAAAATAATAAGGTGGTTTATTAGGCAAAAGCTTTTTAATGGAAACCTGTCATTTTAAGGACATATCTTTCTGTGAAGACATGGGACACCTCAGCTTAGCTGGTATCTCAACATAGTGCAACAGCCGCCTAAGAGACCAGGTTCAGGTCCTTGCTTTACCTGACTCATTTTACAGCTTTGTAGATATCACCCAATCACTAAGAGTGTCTCTGTGATTTTGCCTGGATGTGTGTAAACGTGCAGAGGGAAATCATAGAGTCAGAAAGCTATGTATCCAAAAAAGCTATCATACAGAGGTTATCAAAGGCTGTCATTTAGGCATCGATATTGCAGTCTGCAATGTCACAGCATATCTTGGATGCATTAAATTTGCACTAATATATTAGCAATGTTTTGTTATTAATATACTTATTAATTAATCATTAAATTCAATTTTTTTTAATGACATGATCTGGAATTGTGCAGGTTGAAGCTCAAATCTATTTTTTCAATAAATTTCACAGCACTATAGAGTAGACTTGGAGAAAGAAGGAGGACATGTAGTACTTCCATAGTTTTTGTGTATCTTTAAAGTGCCTTTGCTTTCAGGGCAAGATGAGCCAAATATTAAATAGCTAAATATTAACAAAAGCCTCCTATTGTTTTGTACTTTATTTTCTAATAGACATCTTCCAGTCATCATCCAGAGCTTTCATTCTTGGGAAGTGAAAGGAAGTACAATAGAACTTCCTTTCTATTGTAAGAAATAGAAAGCACAGAGTATTTCCCTCCACACTGCACATCCAGGTTTTTCAGCACCTGAAGATTTTATAAGAAATTAATACAGACTAAAAACCAAGTCTTTAAAAAGATCTCGGCTTTGAATAAGATCCCTTTCTAAGGATGTTGATTATATAATTCTGACTTGTACATCCAGGTTCTCTAAAGACATCCTCACCAACTTGATGGAGTCTTTAGACCGCCTACCCAATGAATTGAGTAATATGATTTTCTTATTATACTCAGTTGAATAATATTCAGCTTACAGATGGTCCCACAGCAAAAAGGAGTAGTTAAAACACAAAACCAACTCATAGTTCTGAGAACTGAAAGAGCCTGACATTTTTCTTTTTAAGTAAATATCATATTTTAATTGCTGCAGCCCCAAGGTAAGCATAAAGTCATGCACTGACAGCTCATGCAGGTTTTATGAGGCTGTTTACTCTGCTGTTCATGAAAAAAAGTTTGTTTAGCAACTGCTGCTGCTCCTGATGCTCAGATCACCTGTAAGTGAGAAAGCATCTTCCTAAATAAGGAAAAAAGTTCTTAATATTTTACCTGCAATGAAAAACCTGAGAAAAAACCCCTGAGTATAGAGTCAAAGTGAGGAGTTAAGACTATAGAGATGGATCAATTATTAGTTTTGTTCCCTGGCTGTGCTATTCACCTACCATTTTTGCTGTTATTTTTATTTCATTTGAGA
The DNA here is from genome assembly GCA_013398955.1 of Callaeas wilsoni. Taxonomy (NCBI): domain Eukaryota; kingdom Metazoa; phylum Chordata; class Aves; order Passeriformes; family Callaeidae; genus Callaeas; species Callaeas wilsoni. The sequence goes on from VWPU01016399.1 coordinate 52,561, forward strand.
GAAGCTGTGGTTACCCCATCCATGGAAGCCTTCAAGGCCAGTTTGAATGTGGCATTGAACCTAGTCTAGTGGAAAGCATCCTTGTTTGTGACATGGGAGTTGGGGCTAGATGACCTTTAACATCTCTTCCAATACAAAGCTTTCTATAAGTCTGTAAATGGGGGCATTTTCCTTGACTGCAAAGAGGGACTATGGGTACTTAACATCTTTCATTTTCTAATTTCTCATGTTTTTATATGAGATTAAAAATTATTTCAAGGTCTTTTTTATTAGCTTTCCAGGTTTTTAGAGCTTTTTGTAGTTTAATGATGTAGACCTCACAATGTGACACAAGGTCATGAAACCACTGAGTATATGTATTTTAATAAATATTATGTTCAGGGAATTTATGTTAGTATGAGGATCAATTTCTAGACAGTATGTGTGTCACCCAATGGATTTTATGAATGATATAAGCTAACTCAAATCTATGATGTAATTTGCACTCTGGCAAGCAGTGATACCAATAATAATCTGGAAGACAGGATATATAATTTTTAACAAACAAGTATTTTTAGAACGTATATGGATGCTGCAGCAATAAACAGGTAGTAATAATCTGAAAGTCTATACTGAGATATTTAGATGCCTAATGTAATGGAAATGTCTCATTTTAAAAAGATTTGAAACAGGAAATTTTAAATTTCCTTATGTGCTTTTCAAACTAAGATTTGGTGTCCAATGTTTCATAAAACTAGTACAATCTATTCCAATTGTATCTGATTTTTTGTCCTAGCTGCTTCTATTTTCCACAATTTAATGGGAGATAGCTCTATTTCTACTTAACAGAATAAGTACTGTCCATACCTTTCCACTTCAAAAAACACATCTTCAGCTTTCCTAATCACCTGAAACCACAGTCACTTATAGCTAGCAAGCTGAAATATTACAATGGGGGATATTTTCTAAGGCATAAAACCCTCAATTACATACCATTTAGAGTCAATTGGAATTTGAAGCCTTTCTTCTTATGTATATGTTTGGCATTATTAACTCACATCCTTTTCTATTTAATCCCATGACGATCAATTAACCAGGAAGGATGTGGTAGACTCCAATTGTATGGAGTAAAGGACACATTGTCCTTGCAATATGAGGCTGAAATAAAGTACTATGTACATGGATTAATAGATTTTACCTTTAGTGGTTCTACCATCCTGGCCATGACTCAGAAATGTATAGAAGCACATGCTGGGATTTATGCTCATTTCTTTCATATTAAAGCCAATGAGGCATAAGCAAATTCTTAAATAAGGTCAAAGAGACGTTATCATAAGAGACTTTACTTTGTGAATTACTCTTTCAAAAATAGAAGAAAGAAATAAATTTGCAAAACTTCAGTATTTGATATGTCTCAAAGTTTAGAACTATGCATCTTAGATAATCTGGAAAAAAAATTATTCCCAATTAGTAATGAAGAATTCAATCCATACTATTACCATTATATAATAGACTGAATTTAAAAAATGAAAACTTTGGAAGTACCAAAGCATTTAAAACTATTCTCTTCCTCAGTGTAAGTCAAGCTTCTTTAACTATGTCAATTAAATATTTATTTAATTAAATTATATATTATTGCTTTAAAAATAATGAAAGCATTGAAATTGTGAAGAAGTGACTTGTTAGTCTTGCAAAAATACCCAAAGTCCTTCTTACAACTAATTATTACCTTTTGTGAAATCCACAATCATTATTAAAAAGCCAGAGGTCTGAGATTTCTTTGTCATTCCATTAACTTGAAAGGAAATTATATATTATTATTCATTTGTGACTTCCCAGAGAATAATCACACCAGGGTGGGAAGTAGGGCATTGTGATGCAGTAGTTGCAGACATAAAGTATGGTAGCTTTTTGTCTCTGAAGGAAAAAAAAAAGGATGCCTTCAAAAAAAGCATTTTTTAAAAGCCCTACTTTTAAAAGGCATTAAAAATTTTGTACTGTGCTATAAATGGACATCTGTTCTATAAGCTGTACTTCAACAAGATGACATTGGTTGTCATGTCAAATCTCAACAGGCCACCTTTTGCTAAGTTAAGAAATGCCACTGTAGCAAAATGAAACATAACCTTTAATATTTCTTTCTTTGGTCTGGGCTTCAGTGACATGCAAGAGAAATGTAGGAGAAATGTAAGAAATCCTTCCCTCTCCGTGGATTTGGTTTAAGCCAGCCTCTCTCCTTTAGAGCTATTGTCAGCTGGGAGTTTTTCCAAGAAGAAAGAGAGGATATTTTGTGTTCCCTTTTCAGTCTTTGTCAGAAGAAGACAAAATTAGATTAATATATATGTCTGTCTATTTTGTTACTGCAGAAAGCTAGAAGTACTGTTGCAAGTCTTGCATTTTATTTAATGTTCCTGGCTCAGATACAAACATCCATAGTTTTTGTATGGATTACGTAATAGAGCTTCACTGCTCTTCAGAGGCATGGCTTTAGGACTGATAGAGCTCAACAGCTATCTGTCCCTACCAGGAGTCTCAGCTTGAAGTACCTCTAGAATTTCTGCAGAACTCTTAGTTACAATTCAGGAAATACAGATATCCTAATTTGGCTCACAGACCACTTGAAACTGTGCAGAGAAGTTGATAAACTTAGTTTTGCTGCTTCCTTGCCATCACCTCTATTTAGCAAAACACTATGTACTGTAATTTTTCTTTTCATAGAAGACACTCTGTGTTTAGAAATGGAAATGAAAAGGGACAATCTCAGCTAATAGTTTGTAAAGAACCTTCATCCTGCTTGGTCTGCCTATCTTATTTTTCTTTCCCTTCTCATGGGTACAATAGTTCTATTGCACTACTTAAATGAAATTTCCATTAATCACAAGCAAAAATAAGTTAATGATGACTGTGGAATAGAACCTGGCTGGAGGCATATGGCCCAAAACATGACTCTGAAATGCTGCTTTGTCAAGAAAATGCTATGTCTCCCCAAAACATCTGCTTTTGAGCTTCATGAGTTACAAAGAACTGATTTGTCTTCACCCTTCTCAGATTAGTTTATAAGGACTACAGAAGTTAAGGACAAATAAGAGAACTGGTCAAGAAAAATGCCCGCTATTTTTTTTTATCATTTACTTCTTTTTTGTCTTCAAGAATGTCTTTTACAAAGAATGGGATTTTGTTGTCACAAAGAAGTTACTCCTGTTCATTGAAGATTAGGTAGTCCCTGTTAATATTCTTCATTTACTAGACACCTGCAAAAAATATTTTCCCTGATAAGGAAATCCTGACAGGGTGTCCTGTTCCAGATCCAACTGGTAGAATGGACTGCAGGAGCTGTATCACCCTCTGCACAGCTCATCTCTCACAGAAGGTATATTCATGTGCAGAGATATGACACATCGTGGCTCTAATTGCTCAGTATGTCTGGAAAGATTTCAAGTGCATTAACAACTGGAAAGTTTGGCTCCTTCACAAGGAATTAAACAGATTAATTTTTTTTTTTAACCTTTCCTTCCCAATTTTTTTCTTTCCCCCCATAGCTATTTATAAATAGCATCCACAATCCACATGGCATGAATTGTACATGTAACCACCAGCACGAATAATGGTTAAAAGGCTCAGAAGTGTTGGGATCTTCTACTTTGGCAAACAAAGGCTGCATTTTTAAAGGGACAGTAGACTGACGGTAATAATTTCAGTTGTATTAAAGAAGCCAAAGACTTTTGGTAGTGTATAAATCCTGCCAATACTGAATCAAAGTGGCTCTTCTGTTCACCTTGTCATTTCACACACCTAATTCTTCATTTCAGCAGCTACTTACAGGTTGGCATTTGAGGTTTAATTGATACGTGGTGTGCTGCTAGAATTTAATGTCTCCCTTAGTAAAATTTATTCTTTATTGTGCTCAAGAGAAACATTTTTGTAATTTACTGGGCACTTCTGGGAAGTGAAAACATTACAATTGTCACAGAAAAGACACATGCAAACATGTTTCCTTTTACTTAATTTAACTGTTGTGATGAACAAACATCTCAAGACATTTGCAACAGAGTAAGTCTGCAAAGAAAGAAATAATATTTTACAGACAACATAAATCAATGTCACTCTGCTGATGTTAACACATTCTCATAAATCTACAAGAGCTAAGAATCTGTCCCACAAACCGCCTATCACTACTGATACCTTGACTACCCAGTGAATGACTGACACTGAATGTCCAGTTAGCTTTAAGTTATATTTGAAGACACCAATTCATTTTTTCAGACCCAAAACGTGCTTAAACAGAGATGAAATTGTAATGGCCCCAAGAGAATTTTCCTTTTTAATAATCCAGAAATTTTCATTGTGATAAGTACCTTATTCAAAATCATGTCACAGAACATGCCTCAGCAGAGGAAATTAGTTCATATAGAATAAGGATGTTTTTATCATAAGTTTCCATACAATTCGTTTAAATTCTTTCAAAGACTGTACTTAGTTGTATTCAAAAATAAGATAATAAACATCATAAATATAACATAATATGTAAGTCTCACATCTCTTAATATTCTGTACTGCATAACTCTTCCCCTTTAAGATGAAATTCATATTTTGCTCAAAATTCAATGTGAATCTGAAATTAGAAAATAATTTTTGCTGTAAAAACTTTTGGGTTTTCATATTTTGTAATGTGTATTAAAGAATATTTTTCAAATAATTGCATTTTTGCAACATTTGTGCACGAAACTCCTTAAGATCAGAGATGCCTTTTAAAAACAAATTCTAAATCTTAGAAAGCAAATGCAGAATTTCTTGTTTTTACTTTTTGACATAAAGTATTATTACTATGTAATGCAATATTTTTTAGATAAATATATAAATTATTTTAATTATAGTAATTAAAATTATGGAAATGCTTAACAATCAGGGAAATTGTAATTTGAAACACAATCTTTATTAATTTTTTATCCTTTTTTCCTTTTTTCTCCTGTTCAGTGTACTAAATTGAAAAATTCTTCTTTTTTTCATTCCCCTTCAATTCAAACAAAACTCAACTAACTCTGCATTAAAACAAAGCTGTTAAAGAAATGACAGTTCTTCAGTGACATAATATTGGTAAAGGCAAAATTGATTCTCAATCTATGAGCTAGTGATAGTGTTAAAATGTCATTTATATCCTTATTTTTCTCATAAAAATATAATAGAACCTTTAATTTTTCCCTTATCCAAGAGAAAAAACACTTAGGAAAAACACATGTTTGCATGTGTGGGAATGTTCTGCTGGTTCTTTGTAGTTTGGGACTGAGAACACACACAAAATTCTAGTAAGGGAGTTGAAGAATTTTAGTGTAATACTGTACTCAGTTCACATTGGCCAAAATTTTTGGTAACATATTTTATCTTGCTTTTCTTGAAGTAGCAGGTATATGTGAGGAACAATGGATGTTATGTTGCAAGAATTCAATGAACAGAACAAAAAAAAGAACATTATTTTGTGGGCCATGGAATAACTGAAACCTTCCTCCTATACAAGAAAATGCTGCCAGTAGGCATAAAATAGTTTGAGAACTATCTTGAATTTGCAGATCATATTGTTTCCCAGTTTTAGATCTATTTGCCCATTGGCCTTCATGATGATATTAAACTCCTTCAGGGGTGTGTTCTTTTGGCTACTAAAGTGCACAGCATTTTATGCATTATTTTTAGTTCAGGTAAATCTAATTCATGAAAATCAATACTTAAGCAAGTGTGTTGTTTTTACTGTCATGGGTCCAAATTTTGCTCTTGTCAGTGGCATCAAAATCTACAACATCAGGTCAGGAAGTTGAAAACTGGATGTAGATCAGTGAAGGTGCAAGGGCATCTTGTACATTTCTCATGCATATGATTGCTCTCTCAGAACAATTAGGGATCTGGTGCTCAGGACATGGCAGATATTACACTGACTGTCACTGGGTAAACGGTTAAGACAAATGCAATGATGGATAATGATAAATACTTCTGGTTATACTTGATGGTCCAAGAACATCTCAGTTGGACAGACTGCATGAATTGTACTTTGAAGAAAGATGGAAGTTAAGTTTGTGTCAATCACTTCCAAAATTTATTTTGGAGCACCTCACCCTGGGAAAAGTGATCACAGGTTGTCTCACAGCGCAGCACTTCCAGAAGGCAGTAGTACTAGAACACAGTAAGGATAACTGGAGGGGTCACTGATCCATTAAGCAGGAACAAAGCAGCAAAGAAATGAGGCAAAGAGCATAGTTGAGGGAATGACTGTTCATAAGGTGTTTTCCATAATATCTCAACCACAATGAATCTGATTATTTTGCTGATTCAGTCATGCTTGACATGCCATGAACTCGGCAAACAGCAGTTATTCCCCTCCACCACTTGCTCCCAGAAACACTGTGCCTAACCAACCTGATTGCACAATGATTAAAAGGTCATCAAATCTGCTGAAGAATCTGAGCTGTGCAAATAGACAGGGAGAAAAGAAGGAAAACAGGCAGAAACAGAAAATTGTGCACAATCAGCATAAATGGAGAAACAGACCATAAGTAGAGACTGAAGGAGATAATGCAATTTTCTGCCAGCTAACATTCCAGGAGAGAAACCACTAGCTTCAAAATCTATCCTTGGAGACAAAACGCAATGATGAGAAAGAAGTTGCTTGTAGTTAGGGAACAGAAGGAAAGATGGTGATGTAGCAAAAATAATATGAGACATGAGAAATCTTAGGAATTACTTACAAAAACAAGAAACTCAAAAAATAAGAAGAACCAGGGTTCCTTGGTTACTTGAACTTTACACAATAAAATTCGGTTCAAACAACGTATTTCAGGAAAAAAAAAAATTATGATTGTTCTGAGTGAGCTGGAATTTTTCAATCTTCTATAATGGCAATGAAAAATCAAGAGCTTCAGTCTTCAGGAAAATATGCATATGCATATGCATGTACATACCCAAGGGATTACAATGTAAAGGATTGCAATGCAATTAAATAAACATTCTTACTTCAACCACTCTTCCAAATGAAATTGGAGAGTTTTTTAGCTTGGGATTTATTATATCTGTTTGTTTGTTTTTTAAGTCAGGAAGCATGTATTTATTTTGGTATATTGATATCAATAGTGAGTCTCTTTTGCCATGAAACTGTCTCTTAATATTTTTAAAAACTTCACAAGGGGTTGGAAAAACAGGTGAAACCCAGGATCATCTCCAAGGTTACCATCCCGTTGACAAAGACTAGTTAAAAACCATTTCTTTACACATAACAATTGCTACTACACAAGTAAATCAGTTATAAATATTACTTGTCTGTGAGAAATGTCAGTGTGCCTCAGTGTGTTCCAAGGAAGTTGTGGGTAGGAGCAGACAAAGTGACAAAGCTAAATCGTACACCTGTCATGAGGCTGATTGATGCATCTGTTACTTATACCTGAGTCATGCAGTCATGGCATTCTGCTTAGGTTCGTCTGCAAGGCCAAACCTCATAGCTGTGTGGCTACCTTTACTTAATATTCCTTTTTACATGGTGCTTTATAATTACACTGCTGCTTTTGAACAGGAGTAAAATTCAAATTAGGGGAGCAGTTCTATTAAGCAGTCCTAAGTACTTACCGAAGTGAAATTACATTTGTGCTTTATAGTATATATGAATGTTTAGGACAGATGTGACTCACTGGAGCTCAAGCAAAGTGAAAACTTATTTTTATCCATTAAATCAGTGGTAGAAAAAAATCCCAATTTAATGCCCTATGAATTTGCAGTTTACTTTAGGGGAATTTGCCAGTTGCAGACATAAAACCTGCAATGCAATCTAGCTAAGCAAAGTTTGATTGCTACAAGTACAGAAGCCTTTTCTAAACTCCTGAGTGAACTTGAAGTTATAGATTTGGTATCTGGTTTGCAGACCACTAAATATTCCAGGTTGCAGTAGTCCTGTACTATCCAAACCCTGATTTCCACAAATTATTCCTAGTGCAGAACCCAAAGCAGCACAAGGGGAGGAAGGGAGGCAAGGAAGGAGGGAGAGAAGGAAGGAGAGAGGGAAGGCAGGCATGTGGCTGAAATGATGGACTTCTTATATAAAAGAAACTTGGAATGTCAACCATTGCCTGTTTCCCAAAACAATAAATCTTTGAATTAACTGTGTTCATGAGCACTTGACACGAAAAGCCAGTTCTACTTCCTGTCCGCCACTTTAACAAAATGAAGCACGGTGGGGAAAAAGAAAATCTCAAAGAGTAGGAAGGCAAAAAAAGCTGAATAGGCATATAGGCTTTGGCACATAGAAAATTAAAACAGTTTAAAAATTGTCTTCACTTAATAGCAACCCAAACTGTTTGAAATAATTGCTGTTCAGCAACAGAGATAAAGATATGCTACTTCACATAAATATCTAATGACTTCAACATGAGGAACTAACTATAATGGAGGGTCATATTAAAATATAAAAACTACTGATGGAAGTTGCAGCAGCAATCCAATCTCTAAAGTTCCATTTTATGGTGAGCTGCAGGTTTGGTGATTAGTGATGGGTGCAAAAGCATTATAATTCACAGCAAACATGATAAGGACCATTGTGATTATCCTTTTTAAATGCAAACTGCAAAGAGGACAACTGTAAGTGTTATTCAGAAAGCTCTAGTGCCAAAAGCATCTTTTTGAATGTCATAATACAAGTAAATTTTGAAATCCTGCATAAAATATTTTCTAATACCCTAAAGATAATGTCTTCTGGAGCTTTCAAAGTAACACACATAGAGCATGAATACATTTTCGATGTTTATCTTTAGGGTTTTTATCATCACAGATGATAAATTCAACTTCATTTCATATTCAAATATTGGTGACTGAATAAAGGATGCAAGCCTTTCAAATGTGGAATATAAATACCAACTGGGGAGAAAAATGCAGTATAGTACAATAACATATGTATGGATTTTATCTCAAACATTTATGTTCAAAATGGATATGTGTAAAACAGTTATAAAATAATATATGACAGTAGAGATTGTTAATTTTATGAAGTTATAGCTAATGTGTTCAAATATATTCATGTTATAATTTTTTTCTTGCAATGAAAGGACAACAAAAAAGAAGGATGGAAGAAAAAGTTTCAGGTAATTTCATTCCACTAACATTCATTAAAAAAGAGAAAAAAAGAAGTGTATAGCTCTTGGTTATTTTACCAGCTAGATTTAAAGTAAACTTCAAGGAATTATTCTAATTGGATTATATATTTACTTAAGAATTAAGGAGCTGCACTAGCACAAGTACTTCTTCTTTCTTAGAAGCTCCACATGTTCAGGATCTGAATAACAAAAAAAAGTCTTGGGCTATAGAAAGAAAAGAAAAAGTCTGGCCTTCCTGTTCAGTTCTGCTTCTTATCCTTCTGTACTTGTCCATGGGAAAGCATACTCATCTGTGCAATGACAATCCTTACGCTTCGATCCTTTGACCTTGACAGAATTCCCTCTACTAGAGAAATTCTGACAAAGTCAACCTTACTTTTTTAAACAATCTAGTCCATAGAGGAATCACCTGTATCATTGAATTACATATTTCCAAATGAATCACTCAGATTCCTCTGATTAGCTATGCTTCATAGCAAAGAAATATACTTAGAGTAGGTGGATATGTTTTTGTGACTTAAAACACCAGTATCAGGACCCATAAATTACAGCACTTTTTCTCACTGCTGCTGCCACAGTAGGGGAAATGGACATGATTACAGTCTTCCATCTAGAGTTTCTTTTTTTTAGATATTTTATCAGCTGATGTAAATTAGAGATGCCTTTAGGTCATTTTAACTCACCATTGACATGATCATCTTGCTTACAATGACAGTAGAGTCAGAAAAGTGTAAAATTTAATTCAAGAACAAAGGCATTACTTGCATTATTTGTGGCACAGCCATTACCACTAGTTCCAAATCCTCCATGATATCAAGTTGTTCCTAAGTGTATTGCCCTATTTTCCTCAAAATATCACTGCAACATCTCCTTTATCATGCAGCTGTTAATTCAAATATTACACAGAAACAACATGATAAGACTTAAAAATTTTCACGAGGTTAAAAAAATAAAACTTCAGGAAAAGCAATATCGTTCCCTACTGTTGTCTGATCTGAAAGCATACCTTCATACCGTTTTTCCTTTTGCAATGTGTAGAAATTTAAAGATATCCAGGATGGGCTATCAGACAAGCAAAAGTAGTCTCTGTTCTTTTACATCTATATTACTCCATGTATCTAATATCCAGCTCCTAGTATTAAGAAGTAGTTTGGAAACACTCAGTGTACACATTTATCCCTGGGAGCTGAGATTCCAAGAGTTTGAATGGTTAATGAAATGCTGTCAGATTTTCCCGCAGCCATATTAAGATTTACCTTTCATACCAATATGATACAAAAGTATCAAAACTGCACTCTGACCTTCATTCATGTAATTCAGTTAAAGTATATCAATCTTATATTCTTTTCTTGCTTGAGTGGAGATCATGCTGTTTCATTTCAGGAACAATTTGCCCATGGTGTATTAAGTAGCACATTATGTGTAGGTGAAATGTAATATTGTGAAAAAAGAGGGATAGTAGAAGGAAATGTACCTTGCCAAAAAAAACTTTTTTAAAAATCTATGAATTACCTGTTCTGTGCTCTGCAAGATGATTGTCTTTGCACCCAGTCAAAGACAGTATCATGTAATCAGCTTTTACTCAGAATTTCATGTCTACTCCAAGAAGAATAAAACAGAGACCAGTTAAAAGACGATGGCTGAGATTAAAAGGAAAAATCAGTTATCAAAGGCAAGACTGAAGAAGATTGAACTGCCTAAATTAGAAAATGGAATCTAAAACCTGAAGCTTGGTGGCTGCCTGGGTTTTCTAGGCACTGGTATTTTGCAATATGTTGTTGTTCAGGCCTTTGCAGGCGAAGCCCTAACTGTAGTATACCTCTTTGTGAAATTTAGAAATAAATGCTACTTAACGGCAGTGTCTTGGTACAGCGGTACAAATATCCAAAATGCAGACTTAATGGCTTTTTTTTAATCAATGCCCATGACTGCCACCCAGTTTTCCATAGCAGTCAGCTACAGAGAAGAAAAGCTCTCCTCAGAGGAAGAGGTTGCAAGCCCAAATTTCTATCTGCCAGGTGAAGGCTCTATCAGGAGGGAGGTAGGAGTGTGTGCCCGTGCTTTTGTGTGTATAAAGATACATGGAAATATTTGGCTTATTCCTTTTTCTCTCCTATTGAGGATAATATCAACAAGTGGTATTATTCATTTATGATTAAAATATATCTGACATTGCAATATTACTTACACTGTTACAAGATTTCCTCAATATTACTTTATTTTATTTTACTTACTTTATTTTATGCTCTTGACATGTTTCAGTCTACATTTTTATTTATATTAAAATAGTTAAATATATTAACTAGAGAACAAATTTAATGTAACGAGAATTTTTAAATAAATATATCCCAACATTGTATTCCATACTTTTGCTATTTTGTCTACAGTGTCTAATCCTTATTTATCTAGGAAAAAAACTTTGATGATGTGATTTTGTTATCACTAACTTAGGAAGATTTTCAAAGTAGCAAGGCCAGACTATCCAGGTTCTGGGCTTTCATTGATATAAAAATATATATGAGTATTATACAGATTATTTCAAGTACTAAATTCTGGACTGTGTACTTCATCAGACTGCAAGACCTCTTCTACCACATGTGGACTTCAGTACAGTTGTCCCTTTACCCTCTACATTGCCCTTGTCATTGTGCTAAGCAACAAGGTTACCCTGTGACCTTCTTTTAGAGTGTTGTTGTCCATTAAATAAATGTTAATTCATCTCAGCATCATAATTCTAATAGATTATAATGACCTTAGGTTCCTTCAAGGCTGAAATGAAGAAAATTGTTTTATCAAATGGTTTATTCCAAGAGTTAATTATATTGTGAATCCTTTCAGAAGTACAGTAAAACCCTTCTAGCAATGCAAACCTTTCACACAGAGTCAGACAAACCTAATTGTTCGTCTTCTAGACCAGTGTTAAAATGTTATTGGCACAAAAATTGTAACTCTGGCTGCCTTGCCATGTCAAGGTATTCTGGACAGGGAATGGGCAATATCCATGCCACTATAGGAGCTCTTAGTGGGAGAACATTTAATTGTAGTTGTAGATTTCAGACAAGACCCAGCAGAACAAAGGGGTAATCACACTCAATGTTCTTTAAATCCCAAGTTCAGCACATTCTCCCTTCTTTCTCTTTGTAAGGACTGTGGCAATGAGCTTTCCATCCTAGTCTGGCTCTTTTAGCTTTCTTAAAACATATGATAAGATCAACATATATTCCCAAGATTTTTTGAGAGAAATTAATATGGATTGGGGTATTTCTGCATCAGATGAAAGCTCAACTACATTGTGTTTGGTGCATAAATTTTCTCAATAGTCATTTAATGTGGGAAGTGGAATATTCATTTTAGTTGAGAAAAAGTACATCCTACAATTACATTTTACACTTCCAGTGGGCTAAAACTTTTGAAAAGAAAGTTAGACAAGTCATAGAGAAGAAAATATTTTGAAAATAACAACAAAAACAATAGGCTATTAAAAACCTAAAAAATATCACCCAAATTTCACTTTTTTTAGCTGGGCATGTTCTTTCCCTCTTAAAATCATGAAAATAAATTCTTGAGACAGCTTTGTATGACAGAACACTAGCTTTTCCCAATTTTTCTTTCTGCCTTTTAAGAGCTATATTGGGCAGACAGCTCAGCCCCACACATCTGGTCATCAACATACAAAGTGAAAGTGAGAAAGTCTGTGGATCATGATAAAGATACATTAGTAGGTGAAGTAAAAGCTGGGTGTGGATTTGTTTCCAGGAGAGTAGGGCTGCATCAAAGGTGATAGTTACTTGGTAAGACAAATGCTATGACTTCAAATGTCCTGTCCTTCTTTCCCTAGTTTTTTTGGGGGAGGGGCTGAGCACAACATCACATAATCTGGAATATTTCTTTGGTCAGTGGGAGTCAGCTAGCTTGGCAGTCTCCCCTCACTGCTTCATGTGCACCTCCATCCCACTCACACCCTCCTGCGCTGCTCAGCAATAGCTGAAATATTGGTGTGCTATCCACATTGTCTTGCTCACAAATCAAAACCAGCACCATACAAGCTGCTATGGCTAAAATTAACTCTACCTCTGAGAAAACAAGACCTTATTATTACTGCATTTGATTACAATAAATGTGTTGATGAGCATTAAGAACATTAGAACTCTACCTGAACCTCTACAGTCTTTCTCCAATTCCTATATGTTGTAAGGTTCACTCAAAAGATTTACGTGGAGTTATAAGATATCCTAGATATCTATTCTATTTACTTCCCTTCAGCCTATATTTGTGAGATATTTCAAGTCCAGTGCCAGATCCAGCTATTAAATTGGCACTAATTCTTGGCTAGCACATTACCTGATAATAACAGGCAGGGCCTGTGAGTGGTTTAATATTATTAACTGTATTGTCAGATAAAAAGACTAAAACACTTTAAAGTTCTTTTCTTATGATTTAAGGCTGAGTGGGACTGACCTTACCCATTTAAGTTTTAGGGTTTTAACTTCTACATCTATATGGGTCACCCTATGCTTCTGTTTAGTCAAAGGATAAAATCAGGCTCAAAGCTCAGTTAATCTGACCTATTTTGTCTATATCACTTCTATGTACTTTAGATATTTTCTTTAGGATGAGATGAACCAAAGATGTTCTTTCTCCTATTTCATGATAAAACAAATCTACGTGATCTAGATGGCAGACTCGGGCATAGTTTACCACACTTTAACAGATGAATCCAGATAAAAATCATCTCATGACTGATTTTATTCCATTTTTGACAGCACCTAACCCTGCCATTTAAACTACTTTAAATGTTGAAATGCTTTCATGAGCACAATGGTTTGTCATCTAAAATTGTCAAAGCTCTAAACAAAAGTTCTAACACAATGAGATACTTTATCTACTCGCCCTCAAGCACAGACCACAAAAGGTTTCAGCCAAAGAACAGTTATTGTAGGAGGGCATAACTATTATCTTAGAGTTAGAAGGCCATTAGAAACTGATAAGTTGAGCATGTTAAATGGCTACAGGTAAAAAATGATCTCTGATATTCTGGTGAAATAATCTCAATATGAGAAATTTTAACAAGCTCCTACTTTTTTTATTGAATCAGTACCACCATATCCTGCGTTCCACTAAAACAATACAGGGAATCTCCTAATCGTTGTAGACCACCACTGCTATTTATGCAAGGGGAAAGTCATTCATTTAAGATTCTCAGCAAGATATTTCTTTGCACCTTGAAGATGATTTCTAAGTCCTTGACAAATATTCTGGGGAGATAAAGGGTATTAAAACTGGCCAATGATAAGAGATGAGATAGGATGCTGAATCCTCAGTTACACAGATTTAGTGGTTATGGACTTTAACAGAAGGGCAGCAGCATTTATTCTAGGAAATTCTGTCTGACAAACAAAAGACACTTCTACAGAAGATAAACTTTTATTTTGCTGTAACTGAAAACCTGCCTCACTGTGACAGCAATAACTTTCTCTGTAGGATGAATATGTTTGCTGACACAAGCACCTAGACATTCCTTGTTATGGTAGACATGGTGAAAGAGAAAAGTTTCACAGTTTGGGTTGTTTTCTTCCTATATATTTCACCTTTCTCTGAGGTGTTATTAATCTTATAATCATGTATATAATATTATTCTACTATTTCACTATTTTTGTATCTACTGCATTCAGCCTATCTTTTTCACTAGTCATGGAACATCAAGCATCTCATGTAAAAACAATGAAGTGTATAACAAGGGAAAGAGGACACCAGTTTAAAGAAGAAAACAAGATGAGAAGTAAGATGGAGTACAGCAAGGCTCCATCACTATCTCTAAGTCCATTTAAAACATGACTCTAGTACCTCTTGGCTTTAGTTAGCTTCATAAGCTCGATTCTCCCTAGTTTTGCTTAGAGGCCTGAAAACATCCTTACATTTTGCCTTTTAAGGTTTGTACAAAAGTTAACTGACTATACTGTTAAAGCTGTACTAATTTTTGGCATCATTACACATTGTGTCTTTACAGAAAATTAGCAAGAGACTGTAATCCTGAAAACCTGAACCATAGAGAATAAAAGTTTTTTCACATTATTTTGTAAATCAGTTAATTAAAGGTGCAGAAATTATAGATTTGGGAATGGGGATGTGTGATAAATATGAGTTTCTGTCTGTATTTTCTTCTCCAAGAATGTCAGGGACAGCTGTGTTATATCTCGGAGTCGTTTCGTTCTTCTTTCACATACCTTTGTGTTGCTTGTATTCAATTCACATCTAAACTTCACAAACACAATGTTCAGAGATTTACTTTCTTTCAAATAAAACCTGAGAATACCGAGAAACAGATAATAGCTTCGGGGAGGTCAGGAAATGATCTTTCAATAAGTATTGGCAAAAACCAAACTGCCATTACAATTGAAAGTGGATGGAGGTCATCAAAATTATACTCTACACTGTTTGACTAGTTCTCCACTCCCTACAACAGGAGTTTAAACACATATCTGAAATGCAGACCACTATGTGGAGATATGTAAAGTTAGGAGTCTGAATCGATAGCTGGGAGAATTCTTCTAAGGTGTTTGTTCTAACCCATCTCTGGTAGTGGCTGTAACGGGTGCTTAGGTAAAGAGTTAAATACAATGAGAGTTCCTGAGGATATTCTCCCTGTCATTCAGTAATTAATAGCCATTGAAATTTCTACTAAAATTTACCTGCCCCATTGCTTAAATACATCACTAATAACTACTGCCTTGGTCTACTCTTGCCAGCAAAGTCAGACCAACAAATAATTCTTCTAGAATTGCAGTTATCAGCACAGATACATCAACCTGTATAACTTTCTTAGATTCTTCCTGATATTAACCCATACAAATAAATGGGGGTTTTAATATCTGTGTCTTTATCATGTATTTTTCTAGCTTAACTTTCAACTAAAACTGTAACCTCCACACTGAGGACAGCTTTTCATCTGTTTATCTCTCAGATGACTGTTTTGACTACAGACTACCACTCTTGAATTTTCCCAGTTTGACACAACTAATTTGGCAGTTTTCATTAAAGGCTTTAACTTCCCCATAGAAAAAGAGTATTCCCATTCTCTCACTCACACACAGAGAAATGTGCGTCCTTGTTTTATGATGTTTCTTCATTTTCCAGCTGCATACAGAGGTAATCCAACCAGCTATTTTAAATTCAACAGCTATAAAATTAGACGCGATGAATTTTTTTTAGTGCAGCAGAATGATTCCTAGGAATGTTATGTGAAAAATGAATATATTTACCTGTTGTCAAAAACTCTGCAGCCAGAGCTGAATAACTTATGCATTTTCACATTTATGTCAGGTTCTTGGAGTTACATGCAAGAACAGGGCTATAGCTTTTGAAATCCTTTGCATGTGTAATCTCACAGTTGATGCAAATCAGCATTTGCAAAAGAAAGATATCTGAAGTATGATTTGAAGACAGAAATCTTCTGCTGCAGTG
The DNA here is from genome assembly GCA_013398955.1 of Callaeas wilsoni. Lineage (NCBI taxonomy): Eukaryota > Metazoa > Chordata > Aves > Passeriformes > Callaeidae > Callaeas > Callaeas wilsoni. Next base: position 69,120 of record VWPU01016399.1, read on the forward strand.
CATGTTTCACTGGTTTTTTTATATATGTTAATTCAATTTCTGGAAATCCACACTACAGGATAATACAAGTAAAAAAGAGCAAATTAAACTATATCTATCCTAAATTCTGGCATTCCTAAATAGCATGAATAATTGTAATTATTTTGCTGTAAATTCGGCAAAAATATTTAATATACATAGAAATGTCTGTTAGAAAAACAGGTTAAAAACAAACACATTTGTATATTAAAAAAGGTAGGTAATAAAACATCTGAATTATGTATAATTATATGTTTATATATAGTGCTCTCTACTTAGTTTAGATTAAGTATTACTTAATGTTAAACTGCAAACACTGTACTAACTCCACATAATAAGAAATTATTCAAATGTTATGGTTCCACCTTTGATAAAATTTTATTGGAAAGCTGCTCATAAAAACTCATAAAAATTTATAATTTCTTCGACTGTAATTTCAAATAACAGCCTATAGTGATTTTTTAAAATGTTAAATTAGAAATTGTCTTGTAAAATTAAACTGCTGCTTAATGCATAATAATATTTCATTTAAAACTTCCAGCAACATGTTGTGGTAGTATTTAAATAAGGAGAAAAAGTTATTAAAATAGTTCTTTCATTGCTTTACAATTTTAAAATGAATTGCCTTTGTCTTAAATATGTGAACTGTTTTGGTAGAATGCTTAAAAGAGAAAGCTAATGGAATACAGCTGTTCAAAGCTAATTAAGATGAGTCAGTGGTGAAGACCAACCTGACTGAAGAGAGAAATTTGTCTGGAACTCAAGGGAAAAAAGAGAATTTATGACATTTGGTAGAAGGGGCAGGAAACTCAAGAGGGCTACAAGGATGTTGTGAAGTTATGCTGGTAGAAAATTAAAATGGCCGAATTTAAACTAGGACTTTTTCTGGATAGTGCCATAAAAGACAATAAAAATGTTTTTGTAACTACATCATCAGTCAAAGAGGTGTAAGGAAAATCTGCATCCTTTAGAGGATGTGGGAGGAGACATAGTGGCAAAGTATGAGGAAGAGTTTGAGGCACTTAATTTCTTCTTTACTAAAGTCTTTATAGTAAGACCAGTTGCTCTCCAGGTACCCATACCTTGTCTTGTCACTACTCATCCTTGTGAAAAGTCTCTCTCCAGCTTTCTTGTAGGCCTACTTTAGATATTGGAAGACTGCTGCTTGGTCTTCCTAGAGCCTTCTTCAGGCTGAACAATCCCAGCTCTCTCAGCCTGTCTTCACAGGAGAGGTGCTCCAGCCCTCTGATCATCTTTGTGGCCTCCTCTGAACTTGCTCCAATAGCTCCGTGTTATTCTTATGTTGGCGGCCCCGGCGCTGGGCACAGTTCTCCACGTGGGGTCTCATCAGAGTGGAGTACAGGGGAAAAAAAAGCAAAGATAAATTTATAACTTTACAATATTCTCTGTGTTATTTATTACATGAAGATGGAGCATCTGAAGGAGAGACACAATGTCCAAAAAACTCTGATAAGAGAATGTTAAATTCAGTAGATGGAATAATTACTCTGATTCACTAACAATTTCTGCTATTTATTTCTATTATCCATATGTCCCTGAATTTGTGTTTGTGTAAAGGAATGTCAGATAAATTGTTTCTGAAAATTTCAAATTAAATTAATCACTATAATACCAACCCTGGAGGGAAGGTTACAGATGCTGGAGGAAGCTTAATCTGGATCAATGGCCAGAGAGAAGGATTCACTCATTTCTTTTTACACTTAAATGTAACCTGCACTTTCTCATATGGCCGGAAGAAACTGTGGGTGGCTGATAAGTATCAGGAAATTCTCTCAGCTTGAACCGCTTCTCAGTGTTTCACAAAAGCAAAAGAATATAAGCTGAACTGAGGATATAAACTGAGAAGAGTTTGGTGGTAATTCATTTGTCTGCCCTTTTCAAAGCTAATTAAACACAGAAACTTTCTATATCATCTATCAACTGGGTTTTATTTATTTATTGTAGCAAATAACCACATCACATATCAAAAGCAACAAATGATAAGAAATAATTCAGTGTTCTATGTGCTAAATCTGAAACGCACATTAATGGAGCACCAGCAAGTTTGACAAAATGCCATGGCATAATTATTTCTTAATTAGCTAGTGTAGTCAAACATGTAGGATTTACTGCTACTTACATGACTTTTCATTGTAGAACTCAAAAAAGGAAATGATAATGGCTTCATGCTGTAAAGACAATTCTTTTTGGTTTTGGTTCATCTGCTTAGATAGTTTCAAAATGACATTGTATGCTGAAGCACCTCATGTTTAGTGTCATTTTTTATTTAATTTTGAAATCTCTCTAGAGTATGAAATACAAAATGACAAAGACACTGAATTGAATAAGTGCGTGTTACAATTGTGTGCTACAATGTGCTAGCCAAGATCCTAATGCCAAGTCTTTATTGTAAATCACATTGATCTATAATTACAATGAACTGTTAAGCTTTTGTATCCACAGAGTCTTTGGAAATAAATCAATGCATGATGCAGAATCTGTATCAAATATCTGCAACAGAAAAGTATTTCTGCTTACAAATATTGTAAACTTAGACAGATTACTCTGAATTCTTACAGACTTGTTTTATATTTAAAACTAAAAATGAGAAATATTACTTATTTTCCTCTTTCTTTAATAAAAGAAAATATTTGCATAACTTTGTTCAAAGAAAAAAATTTATGAAGACTTTTTTGAACTCTGGAAAGAATGATCTAACGAGCAGTATTTTTCATCTTGAGGAACAAAACCTACAATTTAAACTCAACTGGTTGGTATGGGTCAATCTGAAGATAAAAGGCTGGCATTTTGAAAAATATCTGTGTTCCTAAACTGAGACCACATAAGTATGTTCAGAGAATAATACACTCAAATTCTATTGTGGCTTTTGATGGCGATCAGGAACGAATTTTACCAACAAAGAATTTTCATATTTCTTCTAATATGGAAGGAAGGAACATTTGAGATGATTTTACCACACTGTGATGCCTTTATTTTCTGCAGTTCACAGCTGGTGCTTAGTAATCCACTAGTTACATAAAGTGAATTGTTGTATCCGAACAAACAAGGCAATGTAAAAATAAACAGAGTGAAATTATGTGCATTGGATTTTTTTTTAAAATAGTAACATCCTGTCCTTAGATAAAGGGCCAAGAGATTCTTAATATTGCTAGCATGACAAGAACTCTGCTTTAGAGATCTTCTATACCCTGATGTGTCCAACCAAAGAGTAGAATGTAAGATCTGCATAATGATTCAGCACAGCCATGTCAGCTCTTAATAACCTCACACACACACTTGTGGATTTTCTGATAAATACTTGTATTTTATTTAGCTTAATAAGGTCACACAATTTAATGCTTAAATACCTATACAATTACAAAGGTAATGTAGACCAGACCCTATTATATGTTACATGAAGACTGTGGGTGAGGAAACTTAATTGTTTGCACTCTGCCATCTAAATGTATCTTATCAAGCAATTGGTAATTTAACTTATTTTATATAACCTTAAGCTGTACTTTTAATAAGAAAGCAATGGTATAAAATAGGATCTGGTGGGTTGAAGATTCAAAATTGCTCATTTACATCTTTTGCATTGCATGTATACATGTAGTGTCTGCTTCTTTCATTCTCCACTTCTCAAAATTGAAATTTTCAGAAAACCATTGTTGAGATTCAGAGTATATGTCATATACTACAGAGACCCTGTAAAACAATGTATATGTTAAAAAAAAAAGGGAAATTCCAATTAATAAGGTCACATATCTAGACAAAGATGAACACTTGTCTTCACCATGGCACAGAAACATGATCAGAAGGGGAGTGAGGAGCATGGAAACGTTTGCAGTGCCTTCTGTGATTTTTCAAGTTGGCAGCAGTCTCCTATTACAGAGCTGACTGTTTCACAAGCATGTTTTGAACAAGAATAGTGTGACTCAGGTCAGGCATTCCTCATTCAGCAATAACGAAAACAGGTCAAGGAGAAGACTTAGAACATGCATACAGAAGAAATGCCATCACCCCCACCTCTGTTGCTGAGTGATCCATAGGTCTGAGTTCAGTGACCAATTGAATATATCACGGTATTGAAGGATGCATTGCACTTATGATGTCCACAGACTTTGAAATCTTCCTCTGAAAGTTTAGTGGGTGTAAAGAGTGATTTCAGTTAGAAGATAGAAGCTGACTACATATTCAATGGAGAAAGATAGCACCTACGTCTTCTACAGTGCTTTTCATCAGCACATCTTAAAGTCCTTAACATTGGTTGGGTTTTTTCTTCCACCCTGTCCTTATTTCTACATACTTTTTTTCAGGGGTTCTACTCATAATCAAATCTGTGCATAAAGCTTCCAATAATTTAGAATTTTGAAAATTAATAGATTAATATTAGAAATCCTACTTCCAAAGGGCAGAAATTTGCCTCACTTGGGTGCAGATGTCCCTGAGGTGAATTCATTTTGTCACTATGCAATCTCTAGCAATTGACATAGTACTTACCTGTAGACATTGATTTACCATTTTGTGTGAAATATCCCTTGCAAAACAGCAGAGTAGTTTTAAACCTTAGTATTCTTTATACACTGAAAGATGTACAGACTTTCAAACTGACAGTCACACTTGTATCTAAAGGAGTTAGAAACTTGTCCACCAGTATTAGCTCCAAACAAAAACCTGATATGATGCTAAAGAAACAGCAGCCTGTTGACCAGGAGGGCTATGTGTTATAGATAAACTTTCCATGACAGAGGCTTCATGGACTGATTTCTAAAAGGGCAGACCAGAGTTTAATTATAGAAACATATGATTTGAAAGATCTTCAAGATGCAGCTCTCTGCAATTTAATTGTCTAGACTAAGCTTGAGGCCTAGGATGTCTGCATAGACAATGTAGAAACAATTAAGGAGAGCTATCTCCATAGATTTTTGAATGGAGAAAAAAATCACTAAAATTGGAGGCAAAAAGAAATTGCAAGTCGTTCTCTGGAGATGCTCTCTTCCCACAATGATTACACAGATTAAGTCTATAATTTAGGTACTTACACTGAAGTACAGTATATCCCATCTTCATTGTCTCAAAATTTTGAAATGTCTCCTCTAACACATCCCCAAAATATCCACTAAAAGTATCACTCTGTCAATAGTGTTTGAGGTCAGTATTCCACAGCACTAGTCCTACCACATTAATTATAAAATTGTATTCTTGAAAGGATATTGGTTTATTACAGTAAAACCCAGTGAGCTGGTGCTAACTTGCTTCGAATGCTCTAAATTTTCTGTGGACTCAGAACTTTAAAAGTCTTGTTTTTAAATACCTCTGAGGCAAGCTGCAAAAACTAGACTTCCTACTGTAGACCTGGTCACTCCTCGGCATTCTAAACTCTGAAAACTGTAAATGATAGATCTGCTATTGAATGTGTTTGCATTTTCCACAGCAGGATAATACATTTTCCTGTTTATAAACTCAAAAAATTCTACAGTGCTTACCATAACCTGCCTACACAAGTGATAGCTTGTTTCTCTGTGCTCACCATGGTGTAGCTCATTTCTTGATGCACAGAGGACATTGTAAATAACATTCTAACACCCACTTCCCAGTTCATATTGAACAAACAGAATGTATGGCTAGCCCATTTAAAGTAGAAAAAGGTTAATAAATACATAAGAACTGTTAGTCATGTCTGTAATCTGCCATATACAGCAAGAAGAATCACTGTTAAAGAGGTAAACCCCCTGATATTACAGGTCCTTTTTTAGCTTCACTAACGGTAAGAATCTGGCCCTGCTCTTATTTCTCCTCCTTTCTATGCTTCCTGCTTCTACCTGCATTACAAAGACAGCACTGTGCAAAACACACTGATTTTGACCAGAGGAGACTTGCACTGAAGGCACACAAGATGCAAGCTGTGCTTTTCACTTTGTTCTGCTGTGAACACATATGATTTACTATAGAACATGTTTTACAGCACCAATCACAGGTAACACTAGAAGAAAAAATTCTAAGTGAATTGGGAAAGGAAGTAAGATGAAGGTTACAGGATCAGACAAAGCAACCACATCTCCTGCTTAGCATTTAAAAGAGAGAGGTGTAAAATGAAAGAATGGTTTTGTGATGCCTCAGTGTCAATTACAATACTGAAGATAGCTTTAGTTTCAGCTAACATTTTAAGCTTTTGCTGTAAAGAAAAAGAGGAAAACTACCACTTGAATTCATGTTCTTAATAGCAATTCTCCATGGACTTAAGAAATGGTAGTATTTAAATGAAATTATGTTTCATATTTAGAAGCTGAGGTAATTATTGAAAGCTTAACTTGCATACTGGCCTCAAGCTTGGTCCACTTTCCAGGCCTCACTTTTTCTTTGCTGCTGACTTCTTGAAGGAACAATCCATATTAATTAATTCATGTTTATACCCCTCATGTCAACCAATTATCAGGGTAAGCTTTAGTCCCTTTCATTTCCCTTGAACTGAAGAAAATAAAAGCTAAAACTATCCATCCACTGGTAAGTACTAAGAAAGAGGATCTTAAAATACACCTGGTCCAAGAACATTATAAATTAACTGCAAAAAGGTAGTTTTAAAAACTTAAAAGAAAAGTGAAATAAAATCATGGTATTATGTAAGCTTTTCTAACTCTGAGAGAGCTGACTCTTTACAAAATAATTTATTTTTTGATATCAAAGCACTTCAATCTCAACTTACTTTTAATAGATGGCTTTAGTGACTGTATTTGTGATGGCAGAAACCTTAGAGAACACATTGCACCAATGCTGTAGCTCATGAAGAAACAGACGCAGTGTAGTGTATCATGACAGGCTGAAATGGAATTCCAGCCATGTGAAGGTAAATTTTCCAGCTGTGCTAGCACAGATTGGAATAACTCAGTCATGACTGCTGCAGAAGAAAGTGTCAGTCTATATCTCAAACTGTAGCTATCAACCACTTTGTACCACTGCCTGCAGCAGACAGGGAAAAATCCAAAAGTAACAATGTGAGATTAATGCACTTCTGGGAAGTAACTTGCAGTATTATAATATTTTTGCAATCTTTATTTTTCTATTTAAATAATTTTTTCTCTGAGTTTATGAACATTCAGTTATTTTTTGGAGTCAGCATACCACTTATTGCCATGATGTTCTTTTTTCCTTTAGAGCGACAGCTTTTTTACATGCATTCAGCCTGCTAGTGAAGATTGTTCTACTATCACGAGTAATTAATAAAGTTAGGTATATCCACACATAACTGTAAAATGGGAATAGAGCTACAAAAAGAATATATACATGGGAGGATGATGCAGGATGATTGCAGAAGGATCCAGGGTATCACAAAATAGACTCTTAAAAATATCGGTCACTAAATCAATACTGCATTATGTTTTCTTTGAAAAAGAACAGGTGAGTTTTGAGAAGCGAACATGTTGAATCAACAACAGTGATTTTAACTAAGCACATTTTTTTTCCTTCTCAACAGTTCAGAAGTCACACTGAGTCTCTCAGGTCTTATTTCTGTGATTAAAATTAATCAGACATCCAGCTCTTTGGCTTGTGCTTACAGGAAATGGAATTTCTAAATTGGTTTCCAATCTAATGCAGACTTGGAGTAGTTTGGACTTCCAGATGAGACAAATAGAAGTCTTTGAACAGGGACACAGGAACTTAAAATGTGCAAAAATATCAACAGAAGGTACATATTAACATCATTGAGTTTAGATAATGTTTCTCTCTCCTTTCTTTATTGCTGGCCTCATGATATGTTACAATACACAGAATATTACCTTCTAAAGGAAAATCCAACATAAAAATAAAGAGAACTGAAGATAGGAAGGATGGAGACTGTCAAAATTCTAATGATTCCTACAACATGTAAATAGGAAGCTCCTTATTAGAGTACATATCCTATTATGTTTTCAAGGCTATGAACTCCTTTTGAAGTAGTGATTGTCTATTTTCCCAACTCTGGCAGTACAAGCTCATTCCTGCCTAGACTTCCTAAACTAATTTCCCTTGGAGTATTTTAGATTTAACGTCATCTCAGAAATGACCAATATAATTTTAGTTGGTATCTGGTCTCACCAGCACTGATTTCAGACATAAAAAATTATCAGATGAAGCAATCCTATATTAAAATGGTGAGAAAATAGCTGGAATATAGATATGTTCTCATTTAAAATGTCTTGCTTTTTATATAACAATTTAGTAGCTTCTGTACCCATAGAAGGCAAGTATATCAGGGACAGTCTATAAATTATCATCTATACACTCTCTTGGTTGTATATTTATACCTATAAATCAAAACAGAACATTTTATCAAATATGAAGGCAAAGGAAAGTCTTCCTCTGCTCTTATGCAAGAAACACATAAATTGCAGACATGACCTTCAGTGCCTCACAGCCACTTAAGCTTCTCTCCTTATTACATACACATCTGGGTGTTTTATGTGACTCGGTGAAAACTTACAGTATCTTGGTGGTTCACACCTTTCAGTTTGCCTGAAATGAAAGGAAAATGCATCTTCAGGTGATACTGTGCCTTCTGTGCTCTCATCCTTTTTCCAGCACTCATTTCACATGCCGCTAATCTCATAATTTCTGAGTTTTGTCCAGTCTCATGGTGATTTTCTGTTGGAGTTTAAATCCTCTCAGAAAAACCGTGCAGTCACTCAAAAATATCACTCCTTCCTGAGCCAACCAAACCTTTCAAATGCCTAGAAAAGGCCCTAAAACATGTTACAACTAAACTTCTAAAAACTGGAGTCCATACCTATATTTGCAATAGCATTTGAAGTCGTTGAACTGTGTCTGTTTAAACAACATTTATTTCAGTGAAAATCTTCATTAGCTGTTTGGCAAATTCACTCAACTTCTGCCAGCTGCAGGACTGGATAGAAAATGAACTCTAATTGGACTTTGAGGTAGCAAATTTGACACTCTACAGAAAAAGAACTATCTGAAAATTTGCAGCTGGGGTTTAAGTTTGTTTTGGTTTGCTTAATTTTGATACTTCTTTCACCACAGATGTCAAAATCTTACGAAGCTTTGAAACAGATGAGAATTATTTATTCCAGACCCAACCAGCTTTTCACCAGCTGTAGAAAAGTCAAACTGGGTGGAAGAGGAGATACTCATTTTAGTATTCCTCTATTTAAATTTGACTCAAGCATCCATGACAAATATTAGGCTTCATTCACAGACTATTTATAAAAAGCAGAAGGGAAATTAAACTAAACTGCCAGAAAGAAGGTTCATGCCTGCAGAAATCAAAGCAGTGATTTAAGAGTGATTTATAGCACCTGGTGACAGCAAAAGTGGATAACTATGTCCTGTCTCTCTCCTTTGTACTGCTATGCATTATCATGCCACACAAAAACAAAAACAACAGAGAAGGAAACAATTCTCAAAAGCCTGGCCCCAGGTTCAGTTACACAGAATTGGTGTAACTACTGTGCACCCAGGTCAAAGTAGCCTGGCAGTCTCAGAAGAGGAAACATTAGGAAACCTAATGCTGAAATACAAGTTCCTAAGGAGATGCTGCAAACCCACCCCCTAAAGCAAAAAACCCAACCCAACCCAAACCTCCCAAAAAGCAAACACCCATATGTGACTGTGAAAAATTTGCATACCCAGAAAATGAGTTGGATGTAAATACACACAAAATATGTAGAATTTTTACAACAGCAACAACAAGGAAATAAAATATTTATAAAAGTACCAGATGCCATGGGTCTCTAGACCTGAAACACACTTTTATATACTCCTAATAATCCTTGCTGCTCTCTTCTATGTTTTTTAATATTTCACCATGACCCTCCTGAAATAGCAGTAATGACACCAGAGTGGAAGATTCAGTATATATATTCAACATATATACTCAATGCAATGAGTAATGCTGTGTCACAACTATGTTTTTCTAGTTTGATTTTTGGCTGTGGTTTATTTTGACAAAATTTATCACTCTTGGAATGCTTTTCAGAGAATTCCCACAGTGATGCCAAGATCTCTTACATGGAAATAACCCATTTGGAAAATAATACCAAGTATACAGAGTAATCTGAAATTATTATTCTTTATCTGGCCTACTTTGTCCAGTTTGGTCCTCCTCAGTAGAATATATTGACATGGGGTGGTGTGAGTCCAGCAAAGGACCACCAAGATGACTAAAGCATTGCAGCACATAGCATATGACGAAGGGCTGGGATAACTGGGTTTATTCAGTCTAAAAGAGAGAGGATGAAAAGAGGTCCGGTTACTGTCTATGTCTGATGTGAAAACACTGAGAGCATGAAAACAGACTTTTCCTGAAGGTTTATGGTGACAGGACAAAAGACTTTGGACACAATATCTACTGGAGGAAATTCCAGGAAAATGTTAAGAAAAGCTTTTAAATTATTGGAATATGTTCCCCAGAGAGGTTGTATAATCTGCATCCTTGAAGATATGTTCTAAACACAACACTGAGGAAAGTCATCTACCTGGTCCTTCTTTTAGCAGGTCAGTGAACTAAATGACTCTCATGTATCCCTCCCAAACAAAATTGTTTTATGACTCTTTGATTCAGGTAAGAGTAGTTCTCTGTTTAACTTTTCTGCAATGCTAGGAAATATTCACAGCTTTTTCTATTCATTTGACAGAAGGATGAATTTTAGTGAAATAGAGATAAGGTCACCTTCATAGCAATGTCCTATAGAGAATTATTACTGCATTCACTCTGCTAAAGGGTAAGTACAGGGACAGGGAAAGAGAAGCATAGTTTGCATCTAATTGGTTGATTATGGGTATTTTTCAATACATGAAAATTATTTATTTCTGTTGTGGTCTTTCTGGAACAAAATAATCTGTTCTGGATGCAGAATGCTCATCAACACATTTACAGGAAAAAATGGTACAGTTTTGTCCATAATGTATATATTTTTCTAATCCAACCTAACATCATACTTTTCTCATTATGGCAGTCATTTTGCAATAGTATCGTAACTCTGAACAGTTTTTCTCTTAGTGGCTCAGGTCTACCTGTTCACATGTGTCATAACAATGCTTGTGTTGTTATCTAATGAGCCAGATCAAGCAAGCTGAAGACAAATCAAGATGAAAACCCATCAGTTTGCAGCCAGGTTATTTGCATGAACTGGATCACTGCATGGGAACACAAAGATTATTTTGGGAGAAAAAGTGAGATGTTTCATGTCTTCTTAAAGCAATGACAGAGGTGGTCCTGATGATGATGATATAAAAAATTAAGGTAACCTATATTATTAATGTCAGAACCTACCATGATTCTTAGTCAGGAGAAAACTATTTTATTGCTGTAATTGTACTTTCTTCAGAGAGAGGAAAAGCTGATGTTATAATAATCCCTAAGCATCATGGTGGAGACTAATTTCTGATAATGAATCTGACTTTTGTACACTGTTCACTTCCTCCTTTCCTCCTTTTTTTTTTTCCCTGATGTTTGAATCTTCTCCATGTATTTAGCTTGATTGCACAATCAGCATTCTGAAAAATCCCATTTTCTCTCTCCATTCCCTTTCATCTTTTTACTGTCCATAAATAGAGGCAAGCCAGGAAGGGGAGATAAGTATATATCTATAATTGTAACAGTATAAAAACAACCCTTGAAACATATTAATCACTGACTAATCTTCCATACTAATTTATCCCACTTGTCTGACAGCAGCTCTTTCCTCCTCTGATCTTTCCTATTCTGAGACCAAGACTTCATGATCATATTCCTGACTATCGGATGCAGTAAATTGGTATTATCATTTGACTACAGCTTCCTGTTTCCCATTTTATGACAACTGTCAATTTTCTGCACAGTCAGGAAAATATAAATTCTCATTTGGGAAAGGAAAAGAGAAGAGAAGACAGTATTTTTCCCAAATGTATTAACAATGTCAAAGTGAAATTCTTTGTGCTATTATATATTTTGAGAAGCATGAGAAAGAGACAAAGGACACATAAGTGAGGTAGGATAGGAAAAGAACAAGTCTGGAACATGAATATTCTCACCTTTAACACAGCTAAGAATACAAAAGTCCAAATCCCAGGACTCCTATACCCAGTCTTGCTTTCTGCAATGAGAATTTCAGCCAAATAAAATTTGATGGAACTAAGGAAATCAGTACTTGATCGTAAACGAAGAAATGATTTGACATAAAAAAATAAGTTCTGACTATCTGCCACTTATCCTGAACCTATATTAAGCAAATGAGTCAAGGTTAGCTACTAACAAGTGTTAATAGTAGATGCAGGTACCGGACATGGCTAGGTAACTTACTTAGTTTGTAAGTTACCTTCCTCTTTCTTTACTTTGCAATCAGGGAAGCATTTATCCTACATACTTTCTACTTGGTAGCTTCAGAAACAAAAGAAAAGATTGTATGACCCACTGTTCTCCACAGTGGCCTATAAGTCAAATGGATCTGACCCTTCTCCAGTGCTCTTTGGTTTGTTGTTCATTTATCTTGGTTGTCAGGGCTCTGTATTTCTTGGTGATGATGTGAAATGTGAAAATGTATCCTCTTCTGTGGCTGCTTTTATTTTTTAAAGGATAAAAATAGATTGAATCTCCAGACTCTTCCAGAAGAAAAGAAATGGAAAGGAAAAAAATGATCTGCTGAGCTTTATCAACAGGATGTGCTTTTCCCATTGCCTCCCTCCAAAAATGCCTAGAAAAATAGTGAAAAAATAATTTAAGTTAACAGAAAAGTAATGTGTTCAATTCACTAATATTTTGCATAGGTTCAACTTTTTTTTTTACTTTAGGTTATTAAAATGCTAAAGGAAAGTATATTGCTGTACCATACGTATTTTAAAGTAAACTCTTTCCTTTGGTCATTTTGGGTATTGCTTTTCTATATTCTATATTTCTATATTGACTATTTCAATAATAAATTTGTTTCACTGTGATAGCTCCCTCTTAAAAATAGCTCATTGAACAATTTCAGGTCCACTCCAGTAACACAGGATATTGGCATTGTTTTGTATAATTTTCTGATGAAGAGAAACATTAAATAATAGGCATTATAATTTCTCAGTACTTCCTTTCTCGAGGCACAAGTCTCACTTGTTACTTCTGAAAAGTGTTTAACAAAATACAGCATGTGATGTGTTAAATACAGCATGTGATGTGTTAAACATACTTCAGTATATCTTTTAAAAAATAGTTCGCAGATGCTGAAATTTCGCTCAGAAGAGTAACATGAATTTTTACTCAGAAAAGAAAAATATCTTGGTAGTCAGCTGTACAGAGTTAATAGACCAAATTATAGGCTCATTTAAGCTATTATAAATCCATAGCCACTGCTAGTGAATTTAAATTTAGACTAAGCTTAATGACAGGAAAATTTGGGTAATACAGCAAGGGGAGATGCAGTTCACATGCTAATCAACAGAGCAGAGAGATTTTGACTGCAACTGGTTACATGAAAAAGATGATATCTATAAAGGACTGTAACTGTGGCAGGACAGGCTACCAGCTCAAGATCTAAAGTATGTGCACACATCCAGCTATTGAGGGAATGCTTATGAAGTGGGAAGAAAAACTGTTCATCTCCTCTGGGTGTGAGTTGTGGAAGTCCCTTCTTACACCCTTCTCCTCGAATTTAAGGTCACATTTTGGGTAGCTACAATTTTTGAACCATCCAAATTTTCTTCAAATAGAGAAACCATCTCCCACTCAGTTAACCTACAGAGAAAGTGTTGACTAACTTTGCACCTAGTCTTTACTGTAGCATCTACGTTCAGCAGCTGATTTTATTTGGGTGCTTAAGTAGTTGTCTGGACATATCTCACTGTAACATAAATGAGTTTCTCTACTTCATGTCTCATAACATGAAATACATCAAATGCATGTTTCTTAGTTCTGTCATTGCTGATTTTAACACATTCTTCACAGAAAAGGGCAAGTGTGAAAATAAAAGTAGTCTTTGTAATAGATCTATCAGATACACATATTCACATCCACATCTAAACTAAAGAATGCAAGAGAGAGAGTCAACAACTAAAAAACCTCATTTAAACAGTAAAGGCATTGATATTCCCTCGTGTGGATATTATTAGTTTTCAATGTCTTCTGCCAGTTCAACAGGCACAACGCAAAACCACATCAATCTCTTTTTTTCTGCCTTTTTCAGTCAGGTGAGTTCACAAGTTTCACAAGCTCATTTTCAGATGGAACAGGTGGGCGTACTAACATTGTATAAACAACAAATTCTTGGCAAGGCTGTGTATTACCATTATCTCTTCTAGACACCAGACAGAGAGAAAAACCAGCTCCAGCTTCTCTTAGTGCCAGACACCTGTTCATTTTTCTTCCATTGCATCTGCTTCACCTTCTGCTGCTCTATCAATTGCTCTTGGGCTGTGGCATAATTCTCCCCAGCAGAAACCATTCCAGAGGGTGTGGAATTTCTCTGGGTTTGCGATCAAATGTACCTGTGTCATAGGAATGGTCTTCAACCGAAGTGTCATAATAAGAAGATGCCCAAGGAGAAAAGTCTTATTGGCTGTCTATAAGAAACACTTCATTGTATCATAATAAATCAGAACCCTAAGCAAGACAGAGAGCTGAGAGTATATTCTCTAGTAATAAAAGGTTTTATGGAATATTTAGAATTCCATGGAGAGAAAAGCTTCTAATTGGACAGAAAGAAAAAGACCCATAGGACATCTGGAGTAAAGTAATTGTTCTGCTTTGTCACTTGGTTGTTGATGCAGGCAATGCATACACATTAATGGCAGGAAGTTCTGTGGTTCTGAATTGTTATATATTCTCTTAAATAAAACAGTTTTATTTCTAATTTATCAGTCTGGTGGCAGAATCCCAAATCTTATCTTAGTTGATTCCAAAATTCTCAGATTTTCAGCAGATGGTGACAACTTGATGAGTCTATGTTGGAGTTGGAGAAAAGGAAGTTATTATTTCAGTTTTGTTCTTTACAAATGTACAACATGACATAATTATGCACTTGACTTGTTAAGGAAGACATCCCATCAAGTTGGTATTTTTGCATGCTTTTAAGTAGTTGCTTAAACAATTTTAATGAACACAAAATCAAGATCTCTACTTCAGGTTTCCTGATAGGTAGTATTTCCCAAGCTACACAACACAGGTATAAAGATTATTTTGTTAATCAGTGGGGGGGGCGGGGAGGAGGTGTTAAATTAATGTTAATTGATTTCTACCAATATCTCATGGACAATTACTTCTTGATTTAAGTAAAAAGAACTCCTTCATATAAAAGAAGGACTAATCATGTCATTCTTGAGATAACGACCGTTCACAATATTTAAGAAAGTCTGTTATCTCATTTGGGTACTTTAAAGTGGTTAGAAAGCTGGGGATAAATTTATCTATTCTCATTCAAACTATTCCTAAAATCAACCTAGTGTGTTCAGTATAATGCCTTGTCAAAAATACCTCTACCTATTTAATAAAGTTATGAAAATTAAGTTTGTCTATTTGTTTTATTCTCCAAGAGGGTATGTTTTTATTTCCATTAAATCTTTAACATTTTGGTGTGTTTTAAATTGTTTTAAAACTGTTGTTTACTAATGATAGCATCAGCTCTCTAGAGGAAAGAAATTTCATGTAATTTTGGACTTGATATAATGGAAATTTTATCATGTTTGTGGGTTTTTTTTTTTCAATGCAGTGAGATGCTCTATGAAAAACTATTTTTAATGTTCCTTTCTCCTGGGTTCTTGTGGTTGTACAGCTGTTGGACTGATAGCTTCTTTTTTTAAACTGGCTGTTGTTTGATTTTTTTTTAACAAAAAAAGACCCAAATCTTCCAGCTTAATTTTTCTCATTTAAATCTGCCTAAGTATATTCAAGCTCACCATAGAAAAAGACCGCCACCATAAAACAAAAGCCAGTAGAAAAACAGGGTGAGTAAAAAACAGCAATCCTTTACAGAGCACCTGGACTCGCTCTGTCCTGTGTCTCAAGAGCCACTACTGCATCTGTAAGTGTTCAAGTAGGAGACACTGCAGTGCCAAGTAAGGACACTGGGCATCATATCCAAATACACAAGATTCAGTGTTCACTTTCCCTCCGTCCTTTTGCCTTTCTGCCACCTTTCCTAAGCATCTTACTCTTCAGTGTAGGCAATCTGGAGGAGAGAAAGCTTACTGCTAGTTGTGAGGTATGAAGTACAAGTCCCTGGACAGGTAGGCACAGCAGGGCAGAGTGTGAATTCATTACACGGACACAGAGTGAGAAGTATAAAATGTACAATAGAGCAAAGCAAAGTGAAGCAAAGCAGAACAAAACAAATATAGCCCAAATTCTGTGCCTCATTTTTCTCATTTATAAGTCATTTTTATTTTCCTTCTCGTATATGTATCCAAGAGGAAAAAAAAGAGCTTTCTGAAGGTAAAATCTATAGTGTTTGTTCAGCATTAGCTGAATTATGAGTTACGACTGTAATAACAATAATTAAGCTCATAAAGATTCAGTGCTGGGCTGGCACAATGTTCATGAAGTGAAAAAGGCTTGCAGGATGTCTATTTGTGATGCAGGAGGTTTTAGGTAAATATTTAAAGATAAAGAGTGAATTAAAGATGTAGAACAGTCTTAATTTTGGCATTTCTAGAGTTTCAGATTTTTGAAATTCCCAAGTACATATTAGTTTTTTAAAAAACTTTGTGGTTTTCTGTACAATACTTAGCAGCTCTAGAATCTCTGGAAATAATTTCATTAACATTGCTTTATCTAAGTGTTGGAACAACAAAACTGTAAAAAATCCTAGACAATAAAAGACATAAAACTTGGCCTTCATTACAGAAATCTTTTATTTTCAGAAGAATTTCAAAATTTGCAGTAAAATAAGAAAAAACCTGACAATATCTATCAAAATTAAAAAGATAAATTAAGAAGAGCTGATGTAGAGCACTTCAATCTTGCTTATATTCAAAACTTGAGTGACCAAGGCTGAGTGACCTACTCCATGTTAGTTCTGCTTGAAGTCAGACCCTGAACCAGATGAAATATATTATTCTTTATGACTATGAAATAGATCTTTCCCTAGCAAGCAACTTGTATCAGTCACTATTCATAAATACACTTAGGTAATGAAGACAAACTTTTAAATATCTTTACTAGATACCTGAAATATACTTTTGATGGATATTTCCATAAGTCCTAAAGATAAATTTGTGTTTCTAAACTGTCACTGCTGAAAAGCTGTTAGCAGGGAAACCTTCTAACTTTCCCAGAGTTTGAATAAGAAATTTATCTTTCTCTCTATTCCCAGGCTAAAATATTATAAACAATCCTTAGCGTTTTCTAAAACCAATTAAGCTCTGTTCACCTGCATTTGCTTACATTCTTGTGTAGGTAAACATTGTGATATAGGTGACATCAGTATTAACCAATAAACTTAGCAAATGGTGGGCCAGAGGTCCAATAGAGTTTTAACACTGTTAGAAAACTTCAAATAAACTAAAAGATACAAACCGCTTTGTAAAATAATAAAAAACCCTCTGCATCGCTTTGTTCTACCTGGACACCGGACTCCGTGTCATTACTCTGAGACATCACCATAACACTAAACTTTCTATTTCATAATTAGTTCATAATTACAATACGATGATGATTTACATTGATTTTCTTCCCACTCCATGGAACATAACGGACTGAGTATACCTGACTATGAGGACTGAGCCACTCCCCTCTGTTAGCAAAGAGAGAGGCTGAAAAAAATCACACAGAGCAAAACACTTCATGTTCAGGACTCAATGTCTATGCTGTACAAATTTTAGGGGATTCTACTTCAGACTACTTCTGGTCTGACCTTTTAAACTGAATGCTCCTTAGCAGGTGCACTGCTTTCAGCGCACCTTGAGATCAGACCTTCCCATTTCTTTTCATCCAGAAACGAACCCAGTTTATGCTCACAAAAATAGAGTGAGCAGAGATATCAGGACATTTGTTTCAGAAGGACATGCATACTCTGACCTAACACGCTAACGCAGATGTAACCAGAAGATGTGCAAGCATCGTTAGTATGGAACTTTGCCCAAGTAGCAGCCCCTACAATCAGGGAGCTTTATTAGTGTAGGTTCTGGCTCAACACTATGCTAATCACATCCTCCTGGCTTCTGGCCAGCACAAAGTGCAGGCAGAGGTCATTTGCCTCTGCCTACAAAGTACCACATTCACATTACCTAAATATGCATTTGTCCTTCATAAGGCACCATTATGTTTATTGCATTACTGAATGAAAATTTTGCAAGAGTTTAGTGTTGTCTGGAGGATGCTGCTTCAATTTTACAGCAACTTTAAAAGGTTTAAATGTATTTGTTGTCCTGCATTAAAATTGAATTCATTTAAACACCTGTTTTCAGTTAGAAAAGAGGAGATGAAATATCTGAATGACACAGATTATCTGTGTAAGTTAAATCTGGAATGTGCATGTCGAAGGTCCCTGTTCTCCTCTGTGAAGAGCTGCCTTGCTGATTAGGCAGAGACATTTCATAAACCTGACCCTTCTACCCTTCAACCCCATAGTCTAAGCGGATAGTAGTTTGTGGGATTTGCTACTTCTCTTTACACTCAAAAATCTTACTAAGAAGTTATTGAAATGTTAAATAGCAGTGAAATTCATAGCATATTTAATGAAATTAATTGGTATAAATTGTCCCAATCAGCTTTAAAAGAAGCCACCTTTAATAGGCAACCCACTGTTTTAATGCACTGTCCAAAACCGTGTCCAAAAAGCTGAGTACAGTACTGCTCTGTCTTCATTAACAGAGAACATATGTTGGCAGTCAACATTTCTGTGGCTCTCTTGAGTGGTTCTGTAAGTCAGATTTCACTGATAATTGCTTTAATAAAATCTATTTTAACACAAAGGGCTTTATTTCAGAGATGGCCTACATTTATTTGTGTTGTGCCTTATGCAGTCAAATATCTGTACAGGCATTCACAACACTAATGGGACTGCCCTCCTGGTTAAACAGATGCGTAAGTGCTTTGTAGGGTCAAGGTCCAAAATCTAGATATACAGGTAAAAGATCTTAAACATGTTTAAATTCCGTATGTGAACAAAAGAAGGAATGACCACCTGAATTTTCAGAAAATGACTACAGTCGTGTCCATCAGTATACAAGGACTAAGCAAGTACCTAGAGATAGAGTCTACACTTCAATACTGACATAACTTCTCACCTCTGTATATTCACCATCTGCAGCAGTCTGGCAGACAAAAAAAAATTAAAGGAATGCTGACTGAGAATCTGATATGCCAGTAACACAATGACTAACTGTTCCCACATAGACTGTTCACCTCTGTGGCATGCTGAGCTCTCATTGGATATAATGTCAGAAGACAAATAAAGGATTTTAAGTGTCTGTGACTGTTGAGCCTGATGAATAAATAAACTTCTAATATTTCTTTTTTTTAACAGCTGAAAAAAAAAGAAAAGAAGCTCAAAACACAGACATAAAAGACCAGTTATTAAATCCATTACCCAAATGAGAATATAATTTTTCTTTAGGAGCCAAGAGGGAGTCTTAACAGCAAATTGAAATCTCTCTGTCAGCTGACCTCTTTTTCTGGTGAAAGGACCAAAGTTTTCTATTGCCCTTACTTCTTCCCACCATGACCTCTCAAGAAGACAGACTTGCCATCAAAGCCTACAGCCAACAGGTGCAGGAAAATAGTTTCAGTCCTCTGTCCAAAACCTTTGACATCACAGGATACAATAGGGAAACTGCATGAAATCAAATGTTACTGAGACAGTGTACAGAAGAAAAAAAGAGAGACATCTCTAGACCCTCACTGAAGTTGGACAGTACAGGCCCTAATGACTTTCCTTGTAGAGAGCCTGAGGTAAAGAAGCAATCATGGGAGGATGAATCTGGCTAGGAAGAAAGGAAGGATCAAGATTGCTGCTAAGATGTTGAAACATGTATTTTCTTTTTGTGATTCAACATACTGCAGGAGCTTTATTGAGTTTTGGTGAGGCAATCATAAAGGAACACCCAATACATCCTATTGCTGTCGGTTGCCTGGGGAAAGAGCACACTGTTGTTTGCAATCCACAAACTTCATGTACAGAATGAAGACCTTGATTTAAAAAATCTCTTTCCTCCAAAAGTATTTTAAAGCGACATACACTTAGCATAACCAGGTTTGTTCCAGAAGAAAGCCTTCTGTTAATTGCAGAGGCTTTATTTTCATAGTTAAAAAGTGTAAATAGCTCATTTATGTTTTTGCTTCCTTCACCCCTCCCTGCTGTTCACAGATTACTGCCTTTCCCCTTTTCCTACTCTCCTCTCCTCTCTTGGTGTACACTTTCCTAGTCAAATAGAGCTAAATAACCTGTTTCATGCCAAGCGACCCCTTTGGTGAGCATATTGTTGGTCTGTAATTTGTTCAGAAGTGGGGGATTGCTGAGGCCCTTTCAAGCAAACGGCATGAAAATCTTCACAAATGAGCCTATGCCATTAGTAACTAGAGCGCTAAGGGAGCCATTGTAGTGACTGAATGAATATTATGGATCTCTCTCTGTAATTTAATTCTGGAACTGGGAATGTTATGTAGTGTGTGAAGAGCTGAAGTACTGCCCCGCCACCCCCTCCTCTCTTGCTCACACTCACACACGGAAGGAAATCAATGGGAGAAATATTCTTGCAGTTGTGAATACATATGCACATTGCCATTTATGATAACTGGTGCTCCCTGTGGGGTTAAGAATTTGTCTTAAAGGAAATTGGAACAGCCTGAAACTGGTGCAGTCTCCCACCCTGCCATATAGGTCATGATTGACAGAGCCTCTTGTAAATAGAGAATTCAAGGAGGAGGCTTTTCAAATTACAAACAAGATGGCTGAAATGCCATTTAAAATGTCAATCTAAGCAAGAATGAATTTTCAGAACTATTCCCTTCTTAATGTGTAGTTGCAACTTCCTGCATTTCCAGGATATTCATTGTAAACCTCATCCAGCGGTTCATTTAAGAAAATATGCAGAACTAGAGTATTTAATATATATAATGGATTTGCATACGTAAGAGCAGTTATTTACAAAGTACTGAACTGCAAAACAAATTTACATTAATATTGGATTAAATCTTTTCAGAATGCTTTTATATGTAAATGTAACTTGCCAAGTGCAGAGCTACAACACAAAAGAGAAAATGTCATTCCATATAACTATAAAACTGACCTGGAGAACTCAGTCTTGAAATGGAAGGTTTCCTAAACTATGAAGTGACAGCTGAAGCAAATAAACACTGTAAGAACAAATGGGATTAATTCCAGCAAACATGTCAGATATTCTGTGTGAGAAAGTTAATCTCTCCTGGACTGACGACATTTTTTGTTTTTTGTATTTACAGTCAGAGCTAATAAAACCAATTTTGATTTGTGGTAGAGATCAGTTACCTCATTCATAAGAACAAAAAGAATCCTGCATCCATATTTGCATAGAACATAATGAAACAATATCAAATTTGGAGGGCATATGTTACAGCTTTCATAGCAGTTATGCCTCAAAAGGTGATTTTTCGATTGTGTGCATGCAAATTTAGAATTCTAATGTATCTATCTCAGAGCAAAGCTTTCTCTTCACTTGTCCCACTGGACAGGGACTTTTTTCTGAGATGCAGATCAGAACTATAGCAATATGGAGACTAGCAATTGTTTGGAATAAATTACACATTTGTAGGCCCATTTTTGTGTTTTAATTGTATTGAATACCCTTTGATAAAATAGCTGTTGGAAGAATTTTTTTCAAATTAGGAGTTTGTTTCATGTTGAAAGATCTTAGTAGGTATGGTCTTCAACACAGTGAGTCTAAGAGAAGTCCCAGTAAAACTTATCTTGCTCATGTCTTTTCCCCTGAAAAATTAATATGTGTCATGAATGATGTAAGACAGTTCAGATTTAAGTACTTTAGTAATAAAGTTATTTGAAGGAAAGAAAACATGTAAGCTCTGTTTGCAAAATTTGGAGGTAGCCCAAAAGAACATCCTCAGAGCCACCATGGAGCTGGCTGGTGTTCACAACATTTGGTCTGGTCCCTCAGTCCCCGTGATGTGATCTGGACTTTAAGATCCTCCAGAGTTTCTTTCCTGACCTTCTCTCTCTTATTCTTGATGCAGCTGGCATGTTCTGCTGCGCAGCTGCCTTTGCTCTGATTCCCCATAGCAAGCTGACACTTGCACAGTGTAAAGAAAAGAGAGGAAAGTCACTGAAATGCGATGGGCCTGACAGCTTCAGAAGGAACAGCCAAAGAGCATGATTGGAGAGGTTCTTGCCATCTACATCAGGCAAACATTTTGGATGCAAAGGCAAGGGGCAGACAGAAGCTGTCAGCTTATACACACGGGCATTTGAAATTAGTAACTCATTTGCTTGCTGTTTTCAGTTTAAAAGCTCTTCATGTCAAGTTTTGACAGTACTTTTGAAAGCACTTTACAAACCACTTCTGTATTTCAGCCTTCCTATCCTCCTGACTAGAGTGAATGGAAAGATCTGATCCCTATAAAATAAAGACACGGGGCAATGTGATCCACTTAAGATATGCAAGAAGTGACTTCTGACTAAGACAAGGTTAGCACGACTCTCTCATGGATGGTTGGAAGGACTTTTCACTTTACTGTGTGTTTTTTGACCAGGATCAAGGATGCTGTCTGGTATTAAGTCCAATCACTAAAACCAGACACCCATTAACTGACTATGTTATCATTAGTATGTGGAACTAACTCATTTTTTACTTGTTGATATTCCAAGATTCATCAATTCAATCCTGTTTCATTATAAACATATCTAATTTTTGTCTTAATTAAAGTAAAATTATCTTATTGCAACATTTGGAATAATATAACTAGAAGATAATTATAATTATTTATTTTAGTATTATTCTTGCTTTGGCTGTACTGTACACATTTTTCCAAAGGATTTTTACAGATTACTTTCCTGATTATTATTTTAATCTTAACTTTGTGACTAGAGGTCCAGATTAAGATCAGAGATTTCTCATGATAGGCATGCTATGATCACATGTAAAAATGTAATTCTTTTCTCAAAAGGAACACTGTACAGCCATAGGCAAGTAAGGGAAAAAAGGGTAATATTCATTCTACTTTCATGTGCATTTTTTCAGATGATTTTATTTTTCAGCTCTTAAAGTAAATATCAACTCTTTAATTTATTCCTCTGAATAATATTTATTAGCTGATTTCTTTTTCTCATGGGTATTTTTTCAGGATGGATCACCATTTTTGGGAGTAACAGAAGAGCTTTTGCTTTATTTCTCATGGAATTTATCCAGTTACAACTTTATAAGATAAATTCAGTACCAAGAGTAATAGCATTTGGTACACTGAGTTGGTTCTATAAAAAGCAGATTGGGAAGTGCAAACACATTATAAATCAAGAATCAACATATTTTTCTTCCCCAATTTTTGGAAACAGGAGCCTGAACTTTTACATTTTGTTACAGGTAAATGGGCGAAGTGCTACAAAGTTAAAATGTGTGCTTTCTGCTCACATTTATCTGTGGAAAGAAAAATTGGGACAGGTGTGTATATTTACCAGCTCAGAATTTCTGTGAGGCAGGGGGTGCTAAAAAGAGGGGAAAAATCTGGAAGTGGTAGCTTCAAAATCTACTGCAACTGAAGTCATGTGTATAACAAGACAGGAGATACAAGAAATATGAAGAATGAAATCTAAAATATAAAGATGGTGACAGAAGAGTATTGAAGGTGTCATCCTAAATCTTAGAGGAAGTGAGAATTTGGGCCAAGTGCTAAGTGAAAAGTATTTGGAGCTGTGAAAAGAAAACTGCTCCCTGTTTAAACCTTACATAATCTGCGCTTATAAATATATTTTTTAAAAAATACAAATATTTTGATGATCATGTTTAACTGTCCCCAAAATGGCTCATGTGTTAGCTTCCCATCTCAAGAAGATGTAAAGGGACATGAAAGTGTCAAAAAGTTATATTTGTACTCGGTCAAGTTATTTTGGTTATTTCCCATTACAGTATAATAGTGGGAATTCCAGAACAAATTGTTATCATTAGATTCTAGAGCACTTCAAGTTACAGTGTATCATGACTATACTTTGCATGTCTTCATCTCAAGGAAGGATTATCTTTATGCTTCACTACACTAAAAAATAAGATTATTTAAAAAGTCCTAAACTGTGTTCCATTTAGATCATTAAACAAAAGCATTGCCTATTTGCCTATTGGCAAACCAAATAACCAAATATACATTTGGTTTATACATATATATAACCAAATTTACGTTTGAAGTGTTTGGGCAAAATCTGTGAAAGCTCTATCTGTTCCATCTATTTGCTAGTTAAGGTAGTAATTGCATGCTATTTGGCCAAGCTCCACAGATTTGCTTGGTATGCTTTTTAGTCACATTTTGGTAACTTACTCTTCCATTGTTTTTTTTGCTTTTCTCTTGGATGGTTTGGGACAATTTTTGGACAGCCTGCTAAATTATTTTTCCTGCATTTTTCCACTTGTGCATCAACTGGTTATCTTTTCTGGATTTCGCTTTTCTGGTTTTTTTTCAGTAGGAGAGAGTAATATTCCCTTTTCAGTCTTTTGTCTGAAACATGTTTACCCATTTTTAATTCTTTTGTGAAAAAGATTTTATAATCTTTTTATAATTTTATAATTGTAAAAGTATTTTATAAGAACATAGATATAATCACATTTATTCAGAACAAAGGCCTGACTGTGGCCAAATACAAAGAAATATGAGAACAAAGTGGAGAAACAGTGTGCACAATTTATCTCTCCAGCATCAACTCAAAGAGTTCCATAGCTTAATTACCTGATTAGGTGTACGTTAAATCTACTAAGTCCATCCGATGACCTTTATTTCTTAAATTGTTCCCCTTCTTAATCTTTTTCACGCTCCTCCCTGTATTACAACCTGTTTCATATTCCACTCAGCTGTCTGTTGTTCAAGCTAAAGATGATAGGTCAGTTAACCTCTCCACTCATGGAGAGAGATTAAATCAATCTCATCACTTAATTACCTTTGTTGACTTTCTTTTCACCTTTTGCAGTTCTATCACTTTTTTTTTAATTGGGGGAAAAATAGTTTCATTGTGTTGAGAATGTTCGAATGCTTATGAAACAGTCATGGTTTTATTTTTGTTCTCTTTCCCTATTAATCCAAATTATATAGATTTTTTTTTTTTAACTACTAGTGATCAGTGAGAGGAATACAAGATATCTTTTTTGGTGTGTAAATCAATAAGAAATCACTGTGCACTCTAATTGTTCCAGGGGATCCATCTAATTTTAGACTTCTCCAGGCCCCACTATCAAATAGTCTCTTGGTTCACACTATTTTGTGCTGTTTGTCTTTGTTTTAAAGGTAGTTTGTGAAATATGTTATTAGAACTTATATAAAAGATCCAGAAATCATTGGAACTGTAAGTCATTTGGAATATGGCCTTCTATTTTAATAAGAAAATCAGTTTTTTTTTCATGAGCACACTGAGTGAAGTTGAGGCTGCCTTACTTCACCCAGAAGTACTCCAATTCTGCGAGTCAGATTTGACATACAGGTAAGCAGAACTGCCACAGTGAATACAAACAATGATATAAAAATTGCAGTATTGGAAAACTTAAGTTCTGACTACAGTATATTTTTATATATAAGGGATAGCTACTGAGCTACTGCCAGAAATGGCTGCAACCCAAAAATATTGAAAAACATACTGTATTAAGAAACGTATGATTGGCACTCATTTTTTAAAGTTAAATTCTGGTTGGTGCCTTTTTGCTAGCCTCACTGCCACTGATCGATTTCAAATAAAGCAACAACCCAAAAATACCATTCCTTAATTTAATTTCCAAGGAATTTGTTTCTTGTTGCTTAGACTTCCACAATTCAGCTCTGCCAGATTTTTTCATAGGTTTCTGAATCTCAGATGAGTTTCTTAATTCTCATCTAATCTTGCCTACATGTCTCCCAGGTGTCGTTGCCTCACTTATCTTCCTTTTCACTGAAGCAGCACAACCAGGAACTGTCACACTCACCAATAAATCTAGCCAAAATTGTGAAGTGTTAAAAATCCTGGAACACAACTTCTTGCCTAGAAAGAATCTTGGTCCTTTCCTTTTCGTTTTTTCTTCTCCTTGCTCCCCTTTCTGATAACTACTTTCCCTTTGGAAAAATTACTGACAAGGATCTCCAGAAAACATTATGAAGATGAGCAACATGTCATTTCTCTCTCAAAACCCGCAGAACTCTCAAAAGGTTTGCAATGAAGTTTAAACCTACTTATGCCTGTGATTAGAAATTAGAGATTAATAATGATTGACATGAACATTCCACAAAGAATCTGTAATTATAGCTGCACAAATGAAAGGGGAAAAATACAAAGGAACTATGATGCCACTCAGCCCTCTCCTTTTTTATAAAATTAATGAAATGTTTCCAATTTCATTTTCTGGGGCTGATCAGAAGAGTATTCTGCTGGAAAGAAACCAAATGATGGCAAGTATGCAGGATTTCTAATAAAATAGTTGTATTTTAACAGTAACATATTCTCCAATCTGATAGTATGCTTTTTTTTTCTTTTTTGTATAGTTTGGGTCGAAAAGAGATGTCATTATGCATAAAAAGGCAAAAATGTATGAATAATAGCTACATAATCAGTGCAATTCATTAGGTGAGCAGAAGCAACCTTGGCAAGAGTACGATATAGAGACAGAGGACAACACTTTATGTATATATAGGAAATAAAAATCTTTTTAAATGTCTAGAAAATCTTCATATTCATTGTCCTCTATAAGTTTTCCATGAGATGTTGATTCAGCTACAGCTGTTTGAACTCACACACTTACTACACAGTCTCCAGACAGTAAACTTCAATGTGAATACAAATGATCCTTTACATTCCTAACTCCCAACTCTCCGTAGCCTGCAAGGATAAGATGCCAGTGAGGATTAGCAACAATAAATAGCACTTTTCCTTACAGACTAAAAAGGAAGGAGAAACCAGACAAAGCTACTTGCATTATTTTCTCTAAAATCTCACTGTTTCTAAGTGGGTAAATATGGTTACAGTCTGAGAAATGCACCTATGATCAAGCTGAACCTCTCAGACTGAGTGACTCCAGGTGACTGAATCCCTGCAATCCTTTGGAGTAGAAATCAATGTGAACCATTGAGTCCTTTGCTGGGTTTCCTGACCTGGAGAGACAGATGACTCACATCAGTTTAGACTCAACATGACAGCTAATGCATAGATGATGTGGAAACCTGGGCAATTCGTGAAGGATGATCTAAATGCAGTCAGCTGAAGACTGTCAATACAGTCTTCAATCTCCAAATTTTCTAAGTAAAAATATCCATCCTGAGTCAAGTTAAAAACCCATCTAAGCCTGTTATAGCCCAAGAAGAACCCAGAACCTCTCTCCCACAAAAAAACCTCAAAACTTAGTAATCCTGGGAATAATTTCTTTTGGCCAATGGAAGCTTTCACATTTATATGATTTTTCAAAATCACAAGTGAAGGGATATGCTGGAAGTCCAAATATCTTGTTATAGAAGAAATGCAGGGACCTCATCTCAAAAACAGAGGGATTCAAACAAATTTCATTAAATGGCTCAAGATTATTTATGTTTTTGTATTTCTGGCAGCAACTGATATGGAAACTGTAAACATAAATTACATGATTTTTAATGAAGGCCCTCTTATCCTTTAGAAAACTATTGTGTATACAAGGAATGGAAACACTTGAGCAGTATTTGAGAGAATGTCTTCATAGTGTTCTATATTACAGGGAATGACAAGTTTGTCACTGATGACAGCAGGTATTCAAACACATTAATACAGAAGAGAGAGAGACAGAGAGAGAGAGAATGACATGCACTTTAGAAAGCCTCAGCATTATATCTGTAGTAGTTTATATGACTTTTTTTATGGCTTAAATGAAAATAACTATCATTTACATTAAATGGACATACAGACATTGTATTTTATACGCATTATATAATAAATACCTATAAAATTATTGCAATATTTTTTAATGCTTTTAAAAGACTGACATTTTTAGATTTTGCTTTGGTTTCTTAGCTTATTTATATACACTTATAAAAAGAATTGTTCTTTTTAAAATACACCTTGAAATCACTGGAATATTTGACTAGTAATAAAAACTTGCTGCTGGGTACCCAACTACCTGTGCTACTTACTGCAGGCCACTGAAATTAATAATGTAATGGCTTATGGGTAATAAAATATTGATATTGTTAAGAGACAAATTACTGCCAAAGAAAAATGATTTGTCTTGTAAACATAGCTTGTGTAATAGTTTACATATTAGGTAAGGCAAAAACCTATTCAGTGCCAAAAGATTTCCACCTTATTATATTTTCTCCTTCAGGACAACTTTAAATGTATTTTCAGCCATTCTTACTTGTATTTTTTGAAAATAACACTACTAGTTTTATTATTTTTATAGTGCCAGAGGGAATTACCTCTTATTTTGATTGTATCTATTTATTAAACCAGCTTGTTTTTATGATTATGAGAATTATCTTCTTGATAGCATAGCACGATCTTTAACCACAGTTACACAAGCAGCATCCTTGGCTGTGTTACATCTTTTTTCCCTTCCTCTTTTTTTTCTTGTTATTGTTTCCTTCACATTTCTTCACCTTTACTGACACAGCCCCCAAATATATCTTTTGTGGCTGAAGTTTATGTTATCTCCCCAGTCCAGACATACTGACATATACAATATAGACAGATATGCATTTCCATGATTTTTTGTAATTCTTCCTTCTTCCCTTTCTCTTTTGCATTGTGGGGATGTCAGCCTATGTAGTCCTGACATCTCCCCACATCGTCATGAGGTGCTTTTTTCACCATTTCCATAGTATCAAGATATGATCCATGACTCAATTGCAAGCTCAAGAGCAAGACATCTTATTTAGAGAATGACAGGATGAGAGAAGCACCTTTCTCTCTCTCAGCATATGAACACACAACCCTGGAAATCTTGGGGCTGACCCACTCGTAGTGCGTGTCAACTACAGATCTCTAAATGCACATGTACATGCACATGTATCACTAATACATACATATTTAGGCACATATGTAATCCATAAATATAGATGCCTACAAAAACTCTATTGATGATATCCTATTATCTAATTTGAATTTGATTTTTATTTGATTTTAATCTGATTTTAAGCTGATTTATATTGAGGCCACATGAATGCTCACATGATAAATAAACTGAAGAATAATGAGTGACAATAAAATCACAGAAAATCAGACAAAACAAACACAAAGCGCGATATTTAGTCCATAAAATGGAGAATCTGCCAGAGCTTGTCAATATTCTGTTAAAAAATCCTGTTGCATGGTATGTCAGAAGCTCATTGAAATGAAGAGGCCTCTGTGAGGCTTTGCCAATCCATCCGTGCACTCTACACTGCCCGATCAATAGGTAATGAATGCTTACAAAGTGACACTATCAGCAAGGGAAGTGTTTGTATTAATGAAGAAAAAAGGGACCTAGGGAAGGAAATCCACATACTGTTACTGCATATCAGCTTAAAATTCTTAAAGGAACTTAGACAGGACTGTTACTGTGTGGAGAATATTGCATGTGAAAGCCAGAAGGACAAGTACAGTAAAAAGAAACTCAACAGCATATGCATTCTGGAGCATTCAATGCTACCCATTAAGAGAGATTTTTGTTATTAACAGCTTTTATTATTTTTGAAATGCCAACCTTTTTTTAGCAGTATGGTACATCTGGGGACTTTATTCTAGCATAGGTCTGATTAGGTTTGAGACTACACGTACACACAATAAAAAGGACAGATCCTGTATGGAAAATATAAAGCTTAGTAAACTGAACCAAATAAGTGCTTCAAGAGTGTAAGTGCTCAGGCAGTCATCTGAGGCTGTTACCAAGAAAGCAATGTAACTGATTTTACTCACTTGTGGTTGTCATATATTTACTTCATCAAAGCAAAATGTCAAATCTCCTTTACTGTAAAATCATAGTGAATAGCAGCCTTACAGAGCTGAGCAGCTGCTCTGTGGTGAGCTTGCTGAGGAGACACACAGAAAAGTACATTTCCACTCTCTGTAAAGCTTAGTAAAAAAAAGTTGATGAGAACCTTGAACAGAGTCCCCAGACGATCATCTACCAATTTGAATGGACATCTGGGTTTGAGGCTCACTCCCAGACTTGGGGTTGTACTTCATTCCTCAGCTCATCTGCACTTTTTTCCCCATGGAAATGGAGTGTTGTGTTTCTACCTGCATATACTGCTGATTTAAAGTTGCATTCTAGTATTTCACCATCCACTGAAAAAGGTTTCATGCTTATAGTTGGAGACTACTTTCACCTGGAGCAAGCTAATCTGTAAAATTACTGTACAGAGGACTGACTAGAAACATTCAATGACTTTTTTCAGGCAGAATTGTCATAAATTTATGGTGATTTATTTTAGTCAGTCATGGATATATGCTTTCAGTCTCTCTTCAGCAGAATGTCAGGTTTTTTATGGGATTTTTTTGGTGTTGCTTGTAATTATCAGGGATGATGTCAAGTCAAGAAGTTTGTATCACATAAATAATTTTCAACAAGAACATTAAACTTAGTAGAGTTCCTGGAAGTTAAGTTTATGCAGCTCTAATGCTCAATACACTCCTACTCAAGGTGACTTACTATTTTACACCGACTAAGAAAATGACCTTGGTTAAGAATCTCTGCAATTTTCTTATCCTGGTCATTTGACATTTGCTTTTTTAGGTGGTTAAAACTGAAGTCAGAGAAGCATTGACATCAGTTCCAAAACTCTATTTTTCTCTACAGGAAATCTTGTACAAGGTGCTCATGTTCAAACTGGGTAAAAGCACTGTCATTTAAGTAATGGGCAGTACGCTTCTTTTAGTGGAAAATACTTTGGGTTCCTATTGCCTTGGGAAACAAGCAGAAAAGCCACAGCTGAGAATCAGACACTACTGCTGTGAAGAAGAAGATGTTTCATGCTTCCTTTTTTTCTTTCTCAAAGCTACTAGGGAGATGAATTTTTAGCAAAAAATAGACATCTGTCTTAGTAAGAGTTATAAGATTTTACTGCAAGCCTCTGTTACCTCAGATGTGAAGAACAATAGTTAGCAATCAAGTTCTCCATTAGTCCTTCAAAACAATGCTAGAAATATAAGCAGACAAAAAAATAAGAAGAAAAAAAAAATAAAGCAATTCTTAAAACAAAAAGGCCTCTTAAAAGATATATAGCAGGAAATCTGACAGATAAGTTTATTAAAGAGTCAAGTGATTAGCAAATATTAGCACTTTCTTTTTGCATTTCTAAGGTACAAAACACTGATTTTTTTCATCATCTCTGCAGAAACAGGAGGATCTGAAATCAGAGTATTTCTGAAACTGCTACATTAACCACATCTATAAAACCAGATTAAGAAACATTAAAGGTAAAAATTTTTGCATGCTCCTGTATTCTCAACCAGAACATAGCTGCTTATCTGAACATAATTTAATGTGTACAGTTGCCAGTTTAAGGAATGCAAGACATATTTTAGGAGTTGATTTTGATTTTATCTTTGATGATATCAAGGAAAGAATATGTATTTTTGCTTAAACTAGACAAAGAGGAAAACCGTTCTTTGCTTTGTCCTGCACTGCTTTGTGCATGGTGGCAGTGAGTTACTCAAGTCATCTGGGTTACATGTGCCTAAGGTAAACTCTTGGCTTTGTAAAATACAGTTTTACACTACCTAGTTTACAGAATTTTACCATATTGTCTATCTTGAATCAAGCACCATAGGTAGTAAAAAAAAAAATCTATGTCTGATTTTCTGTAGTCTTCAGTAATTTTTGTAACTTTTTGTATTTTGCAAGGCAAAGATAAACCCCTCTCACTCTGACTGACATGAAAAATAAGAATTACAGTCTTAACTGGTAGACATTGTTTTAACAATAGTAATTGTTGTAGTGGTATATTTATGTATCTATAAAGACTTTCAATGCACTCTTCAAATGTGAATTTGAATGTTTGTTTGCCTTGTATTCGCTCTTTCTGACAACTGCAGATGTTTTGTTATTTTCTAATTGTGACTCTATAAATTTGCAAACATAAAACCCACACAGTTTTTGACAACTGTTTATTTGTAAGCTAGTAAATGTACACATTTCTAGCTTTGCAGTTCATTTTGTAACAGCTTAAATAAATCTGAGCCATTTGCTTTTGTGAGTTCTGAAATCATGTGAGCAAAACAGTTAAATCAGCAGTTTCCACATAAAATTACCTGGGAGGATAGGACCTGGGAGTTGTGCTTATACATAAGATTGTGAAAATATTTCTGTTGCTTTTATCTGCTCTGATGAGCCTCACTTAAGACGACAATGATGTATGAATTTTGGAGTGGGCTACTGTCATCCTGGAGAAAAAGTGATTTCTCTTCTTTTTCATAACTCTTTGTTGGGCATACTTAAACCGGTAGTCTTGGTGGTATCTTTTGCTACACTGATATACCCCCAATCACACATAACTTTTATTACTCACCCTCACTTAAATCAGCAATGAGCAAAAAGTCTTTACCCACCCATTCAGTATCTATCTGTTTTTGTTAGCGATAGTGGCCAGCAACTAAAAGCCTTTTTAAATTTCTCTTCTTTATCTCAGATACAATATATTTTGATACACTGTAAAAATAAGTTATTTCTCTTTTTTTTTTTTTAATTCTTGAGATAGTGCTTGATATTATTAGGAGAATACTCAGACTGTGGTTTATCATTGTATGTCATTGGATCATCCTTAGCTGTAGCATATCAATATTTTGACACCCAACACAGAGTATGGAGGGAACAAATTAAGGCAGAAAAAGAAAACTCCCTGACAACCCCCAAATAAAATTCTTTCTTCATTTAATTTGTGACCTTTGTGGACTTAAAAAAAGAAGTTGTGTGAGCTAGCTTGGGCCTTGTTCAGCATTCAGATGTGACTCTGTATCACTGATTTGAAAAAGCCATGTGGAATCAAATTCATGACTATGCGGTACTCCTGAAATGTTTTTGCCTGAATGATATGCAGGTCTCACTTCACAAAGAGGGCCACACACAAAAGAGTAGTGATTAAAAACATTAAAGATGTGGAAGTTTCTTGTGAGAGAATTGAATATTTCACATAAAGAAAGCCAGAGCTTGATGAAATACTCAGTTCCTTTGTATCTTTACTCATTCATGTGGCATAAAATTAAGAACAAAAGGGACTTCTTGATTAATGGCCTCTGCTAATCATTCCAGTAGCATACACAGAGACATTTTTTATTTGATTCCACTACCAAATTAAGTTTGCGTTAATCATAAATGTCACTTGCACAAAAATCACACATAAATATTCAGAGTGATCTATATTTTATCAGTTATAACAGAATGCTTGGCAGCCAGCGTAGGTTTAAACAAGCAATTAGTGAATAAGTTATTAAACATTTTACACAAATGTGATGCATGAAACCTGAATTAGAGGAGTTCAAAGAAACTTAACAGTGTCTTGATTATACAGGTGCCTGAGCTGGAGACAGATTCACCATGTACGAAAAAAAAAGAATATTCATTAGAACCTAACATGCCACAGAATTTTCTTTCCTTACTTTTCTTTCAATCTCTCTGATAAAGACTTCTGACAATTCCTTTGGTAAATCCCACAAAAGCAATTTCTGAGTCTTTTCATTAGATTTGAATTTGTATTTCTTTTCGTCATGCCTCCTCTCTTTGCTCTAAATTACCCTTTTTCAATCCTGATTATGACCATAACGTTCATGAAAGACAACACCCAGAGAAAATCTCTTAACAGAGTGTGTATTTATATATATTTCTTTTTTTTAATTGTACTTTTCAGTATTCCCAAAAAAGCTGCCTTCATGTTAATTTATCAAGACACAATATAAACAATGGAGGGAGGTTTTTACATATTTTGGCTCCCATGAGCTAATGCTTTCTTCTTTAAATAGGATTATTGTCTACAGGTTCCTAATTAGACTTCGTGGAAATCTGTTGTTACCTAGTGTGAATAAGAACTACAAAGTTTGATGCCCTGTCATTTGTCTGAGCACTCCAAAAAATGGTCATGCACAAATTGATAAAAATTGAGTCTGGAAGTGCAAAATGAAAACAAGAGATTACCTTGTAGAACCTCATCCCTGAGCTCTTTGCAGTTAAGATCAATAAAATAGTGTACAATGGGAACAGGTCTTCAGCTGTGTGTGGGATGAGTGCTCAGGTATTCAATCTAGAGGTGAAATACTGCTTTTTAAACCCGAGAGGCTTTGTGTCTGGGAGAGGTACTATCTATTACTTGTGTGTGTGTTGTATATATATATAAGACATGTATATATAAGTTACACTGGATGGTTACATGAGATATTAGGGTCTTATTGAGTGAAGGAAGGATGTTAAGGCTTACAATAAACCTGTGGATGCAAGAACTGCAACTGCTGCTGTTATGATTCTGTTCAGAACATCACACAAGGTGAAGACTTTTCTTCAATTCTCAGTTAATTTTTCTAATATTAATCGAAGACTAGGCCATTTCCCAGGGTTTAATTATTGACTAGGGTTTATAACCCAAAATATAGTTTTGAGCTATATGCCACTCCCAGGCATTCATTAATCTCCCAACAGTGCCTCAGCGAGTTGCTTAATTAACATTAGATTAAATATGATAGTTTAGAGATATTTCAGTATCACAGTTGAGTAAAACATTCTCCTTTCACTATCCTATATCTGGTACACTTCTGGTTTTGGGAAATTGAAAGTCTACAACCTGTGACATAGTCTGGATCTCGCAGACTGATAAGTAGTTTCTTCATATTTTCCTTGCACCAAAACATTTACGGCGCTAGCAGAAAGGCTGCAGTGAGGCACTCAGATTCTGAAACACAGAATCCAGAACACTGGTTCTTCAGACCTGCAGCTCACAAGAAATAGGATTCTGAGATTCCACATCACTGCTCTTATGACCATCCCTTTAGCAGACGATCAAGGCAGTCTGCATATTTATCAATTAAGGAAAATTCATTAACAATATCACATCTGACTATATTCTATGCTTAAAATTAAGATGTAATCAGCAGAGCAAATGAACATGTGGGATGCTGCTTGGTTTTCAGCTCTGAAACGGAATGAATTTGACTTCAGCTGTTCACTTCATTGGTCAAAGGGCATTGGTTAAATTTGTTGAATTTGAACTTCACTCATCTCCAACATTTAGTTTTATATCTCCTATAATTTTAAAAAAAATTCACTTATAAATTAAATGAAAAGTTTACTGCTTTCTTCCTTGGCTATTAAAATTATTTACAGAAAGTGAATGTGTGAATACTTAGTCTTCCATTTGTGTTTAATTCAGACTACAGCCAAGAGGATGAGATATCATTAAAGCATACTGACTGAGAAGGATACTAGGTAAAAAATTTGATTTACAAACTTGGAATAGACAAATTTTTATCATTTTAACTCTTTCTAGATCATACTCAGCCTAGCACTGTTATTTGATAGCCTTAACCTGTGAATTCATTCTTTGTCGTGTTATTGAGAATTTTATTGCATAGTATCTTAGGATACTATATATCCACAATGGATGGGAAGCAGTAGCATGCCAGATACTCAGGAGTACAGGAAAAAAAAGAAAAGACTCTTACTGCTTCCTAAAGCAACGTATGAGATGAGATAAGGCACAAAAATCAATACAGGTGAATACTGAAGAAGTAGTCCACGAAATACTTGATGGTTTAACTATTATCAAGACATTGTAGGCAACATTGTAAACTGAATTCTTATAGTCAAGGTTGAAGAGAAGATCATGAAGTAACCTTTTAAATAAAGAGGAAGTGACACCATGAAAACATAATAAGGTGTTTGTATAATTTCATAGAAAAAACTATAATAATTGCTTGAAATTTTGTTTATTTTTTGCAGTATTTGTTCAGTTCTGTTTTGGTTTGGAGAGGTGTTTACTAAGAAAGGCAGGCACTTCATTTGGAATGAGAAATGTAAACCTCCTTCTCTTCGAATTATTATAATTTTGAAATTAAGGGGCTCTCAGGCAAAGATATGAGAATAGGAATAGCAGTTCTTTACTAGTATATCTAATGAGGCAAAAACAACAACAATTTTGATATTAACAACAAAACAAAACCACAAAAACTTAGTAAGAGGCCGTCTCGGTCGTGGGCATTTTCTCTTTTGGCGCCGTGCCGGTCTCAGCTGGCAGGGGCGCTCCGGCGGCAAGCTGGGACGGCAGAGACGGGCAGAAAGTCCTGGGATGGTGGAGGAGATGCATCACGGTCTGGAGCTGCAGTGGGAAAAGCCCCGGGGAGATCTCAGCAGGCAGGAGGTGCGGGGTTACAGAGTAGCGAAGGCTGGGAGTAGCCCTGAAAGAAGCGGGGACCGGGCACCCAGGGAGGCAGGCAGAGGAGGGGGTCGGGGCACCCAGGCAGATGGTAAGAAAGTCCTTCCCTTGGTGAGGTGGGTGTTAATAAGGTCTCAGTCTGAAGGGCTGCTCTTATGAGCAGGGGCTCACCCGCGGCAAAAGAAGCAGGACCAGGCTGGTCCGCGACGACAGCCGAAAAACTTCTCTCCAAACAGCCTCGGCCGCCTCCTTCCTCTTCTCCAGTCGAGCGAGAGAGTGAGAGAGTGTCCCAGCCCCAGGAGAGAGGGTTGTCCCTTCGCTTTGCCGTTTCTTGGTTCGCGGTATTTTCTCTCCACCTGGGCACTCCCAGGTAACGAGAGAGAGAGAGGCCACCGGCCTTCTCCTCTGAGCTGATAACCCCCTTTGTCTGTGAAGTATCTAGTCATGATGGGCTATCAGCTACACCTATGGGGAAAATTCTCCAAGAAAGAGAAAAAAACCCAACAAAACAAAAGAAGAACTTAAACCTTTACAAGTTCTAATGTTAATATAAATTCAGATTGCCCATGAAGGAAATCTTGTCCATAACTGTGAACAAACAGGAAAGTTTCTTAGTCTCTTCTCACATATTAATGTTGTATATGGTTCATAGTTCGTTATGTACCTTGGAAGAACATAATTGATGTTCCTCCTGTCAACAGACCTTGAAAACTGTCTCAATAAGGATGTGGATAATAAAAAGTAATAATATCAGAGGCATCATTAAAATAATAATTCATCAATATTTCCCTTCATTAATCAGATTAAGATGATGGAATTAAATGACAAGTAATTGTCTCCTGCATCTACTTATCTTGAAGACTGGAAAATGGCTTATTTGCTTGTTATTTAGTCCATAAAATTTTACCTCTGCCACAAAATTTTATTCATTTAAAAAAGGAAATTTTAGTGATCATTAAGGTAAAATTTATCACAAAGAATATTGCCTTCTAGTTCAGATCAAAATTAGAATTAAGTATCTATGACTATTAGAAGAAATGCAAAGTTTTACATGGGCAATTCAGGGATAATATCTCGTATTTGTTATTTCACTATAAATAATTCCTCAAAGACTTGCTACTATAAAGGCCCATTCCACAGAAGACATTGTCTGATTTTCTATCGCGGCCATATATATCTTTTTCTACAGAATGTTTTTGCAAGTGTTTCTTTTGCATTTTCAGACCAGATATATCAATAGTCATTCTGAACTTTTAAGCTAAACTCTGAAAATTTCAAATGCAAAAGATTTGTTGCTACAAGAATGCACAAGTACTTAAAAAAATTTTATGCACAGATTTTTCTACCAAAATTACTAATGTGAACTAAAAAATAGGAATACAAAAATGGGGTAGAGTCTCAAATAGTTATGAATTCCTAAGAGTCCTATTCTTTCATCATGTAGACTTTATATTTTGCTAGAATGATACCTGACTGACTTAGCTGTGAAAACAAATAAGAAAACCAATAGCATAACCAATGGACTGCATTAAGAATATTGTATTGCAGCACTTCAGCAAACAAGTAGCTACTTTTTTGTTATCTGATAAATCTAAATTATTCATTTGAAGCAATCAAAATAATTCTTTTGTATTGAAGCAATATTTATTTTAGAGTTCTGATGTGTGTTGGAAGTCATCTGAAAAATACATCTTGGACTAGCTGAATAATATGAAGTGTCATTATATGTGAATTTTGTGAAACATTTACTACAGGTTTCAACAGAATTATTTTATTTAAGGTTAAAGACAAAGAAAAAGGCATATTGGAAGAATATAGAACTTTATAACTTGTAAAGTATTTCCATTATCTACATCTATTTCAGAATTTTTAGAGCCAGATAATGTGTATTCCCAGACTGCAGCTGAAAGCAAGATTCCCTGACATTCCCAGTCAAGGTAGATTTGGTTCCAGAGCAGTCTCCAGGCAGCAGAAACCCTGCAGTAGATACATGTGCACATCTTTTAGCAGAATAAAGAGCAAAACAAAAGCAAGCAAGACAGTGGATAGATAATCCTAAAATAAAAAAAAATATGTTACAGAAAAAATAATGTGCAGCTTTTCCTCACTTCATAAAATGACGATCTTCATTGTTTTCCAACAATTTTTCCAATACATTTTATGGATGCCACTTACACAAATCTTGGGGAGCTAATCTGGATAAAGTTATAACTAAGCTTTTCTGGCCCTCAGGCACCTGAATCTTGGCAGTCTCCTGCTGTTTGCTATCAATGCAAAAACCCGCATTACTTCTGTATCCCATGGGAACTATTTACTATTCAGTATTGTGCCTTTTTACTCCGTCTTCAAAGGTTTTTCGTTTCATTCTATGTAGTTAGACTGTACTGTACGTGGCTGACATCACGACTTTGCTTGTCTCAGGTGTTTTTTTTAACCACCAGCAACACTGTAGCTAATATCTGTTAATATTTCCCTGTTAAGTTCCTACACTCAATATTTAACAACACAGCTGAAAAAATCTCAAGGGTAAAAGCTGACACTGAAAACGAGTTAATAGGCAAGAAAAGTCTGATGGTTTCTCTGAAAATACATTATATCCAGTGCCACTCTGCAGGTTGATATATATTAGTTTTCTGAATGCCTTTTTCGCTGAAGTACCTCTGGGAAAGGTTACATACAATTGTCACTTGAGTTTTATGAGTACTGCAGGCTCCTCTTTTATTTTTTTCTCATTGTACAGAACTTCTAAATTATATTGAATGTGCTACACCTTATGTATGTGTTTTGTTTCCTAAGTGGAATGAAAAATGATTGGTCATGTCATAATAATGATTAAATACATCATTTAGAATATTGGCTGGTTTTATATATGAATTAAAACTTAGAATTAGTTGTTTTACTTATATATAACACATATACATGCAAATATGGTGGTCTTCATTAAGAAATTAGCATTTATCAACAGTAGTTGCATCATAATAACTTAGCAACATGAGTTAATCATTTTCGTTAGAGGAAAATACTATGGCATCTCAGAATTCATGGGGATAACATTTATCAAACTCTGACTTTTCACTGCTAATATCTTTTGATATTGCACAAAATCTGGGGAGGACAAACAAAAATTTTGAAAATTGATAATAAAAGAAGATCTGATTTTTTTTCTAGTTTATCCAGCCTTCATTAATAGTTCAGGAATGGGAGTTTCAGGGACTAACTCAAAAATGTATTCCACCTCTCTCTTATTTCTGATTATGCATCCAGATTTGCATAGACTCTTGGAATTTGTGAGAATAAATAATGCTTTTTAATTTAATTATTTACTTAAATTAAAACTAGGAGAAACTAAGAGAGCTTCTTTCCATCTATGCTTTCCCATCTTTCTCTGTAAGGTGTTTTGAGATTAGAATTTTTGCAGGTCATCCAAGAAATTAAAGACACGAATAAAAATGAGTATCCCAAGAGACTTCATTTTAGTGTTCAATAATTTCAATTTCAACTTAAATTGTTAAGTCAAAACTGTCACTAAGTAGGTAAGTGAAATAACCATTAAATCTCACTGTTTTCAGTCTCGAGAAAACCTATCAATTAATTTGGTGTCTGCATGGTGTTGATTTTTAAGGACCTAATAAAGGAGAATTAAAAAGGCAGGTGTCCCCTTCAAATGTAAACTAAAGACTTCACAATTCAATTCTTGCCAACTTCACTGCGTGTTTTTCATATTCTGTATTCTGAAGGGTCAAACAGTGAAGGTTTGACTGAACTCCAGTAAAGTTATCTTTGATAAACATTGGTTAGTGATATCACTAGCACATTCTCTCCAGGGGTGTATTTATTTCATGTTGATTTTTTCAGTAATTACTCAAAGTCTTTTCAGCAACTTTATCCTGTAGATGACAAGGAACTTTTTCTGAATGGATCTTTGGTCTCAGTTTTGGGCTTTTCTTTAAGATACCACAAACTGCTCTTCTACTTTACCTAAGTCAGTTCAAGTCATACCATGCAGTTATAGTAAGAATCAACTCAAATCTTTCAAGTCTTCTTTCAGAAAAAAGTCATTCACAAAATGCTTTACAGTAAAAGTTAAGATGTTCCAGAGCTTTAGGTCCAGCTTGCAGGCAGGGGTAGCTTTTGTGTCCTTTTCACTGGAGAGCAAAATTGTTGACATGTGGAGTGCTGTGGTTTACTAATTTAGCTGCAAGACAAATTCTAGAGGCACAGGCTGTTGGACTATGTCAAAGTTACTTTCACTTCACATTAGTTAAACATTAGACCATAAAACAAAGGCAAAGTTGGTAAGGCAAGTTACTAACAAGTTTCCAAAAAGCTGCAGAAAAAAATGTATTTTTAAAAGCATGTGATCATCATTCTGGTATATATATAAAGTGTCACTTCATCTTAATTGAGTATCATGGCACTGAATATCCAAATGCATCAAGTGAATTCTCAAATTTATAGGGTACCAATCATTTTAAGGTAAGTAGATTGGGATAGTGAACTATTAAGGAAAAAGTTTCAAATTTAGTTTTTGATAATTTTAAATGTTTATATATTGAATCAATAGACTGCTGCAGAGATAAAGGATAAATGATTTCCTTATTTTTGCATGCATTGTCCCAACAGTAAGAATTTTTGACCAGGTGCTGAAATGAGAAGAGACTATTGCATGTTTGCTAGTGTTTCTTAAGCATATTTGTGAAAAATGGCTAAGAATAAAAGAAAAAAACAATTAAGCAGTGCGAAATTTTCAGTCATTCTGCAAAATAGAAGAACTGAGCTGTCAGTTAAAGGTAATATGTTCTGTTCTTAAAAACATAATCTTTTGGAAGCCTCTTCCTTTTTGGAGACTACCAAGTAGCTACTCCACTTCACTGACAGAAACTACTTTTGAGTGGAACTGTGAATATATTGGAAATTCTAATAAACATTTTATTCCTTTTTCATGTTATTTTTAGTTTAAGGTTTTGCAGTTTTAACTGTTTAATTATACTTCATAAAAACTGAGATCGTGATCTAATTTCAAAACAATAAAGGAGAAAACATGAAGCAACTCCTTTAAGTATATTGACATAAAACATTTTTAGACTTAAAATTTTTTTTATTGATTTGATGGAACTAGGGGATTTCACTGCAATCATTTCATTTTATTATTTTCCTCCAATGAATTTTTTATAAAGAAATTATTAATCTAAATCTGGGGGGAGAGGGAGAAAGTATCTATACCCTAAACCCCAATATAAATGGAATGATCATTCATGAAAAAGAGAATTATTTTATTCTAAAAATGTCAGAGCAGTAAATTTTGACATTAGTGAATTAGTATTTCCACCCATATGTTTCTCTCCAACAACATTCTGGTATGCTGGCATTCACAGCCTATTCTGTTTATGATGTGATCACAGGCTGAGCAAATATGCTTCCTTCAAAGTGTCGCTGCCTGGATTCTTTCCAGGTTCAGTGGTTCCAGCAGTGAAGGAGACCCTACAGGGACCCTGAGTAGGGCTGCAGCTGAGTGCCAAGCCTTTGCCCAAAGGACAGTGAAGTGTTCTTTTGATCCAATTTCTGCATGAACTTAGAAGAAAATGGACATGTGATTGACTTAGTGGGTTTCCTGTCATCCACTATGGGATTCGCCTTCATGTCGTTTCCTAAATCTTTGATGTAAATAACATTGGGTAGTTTCAATCTGTGGTTTTGCAAATGGGTTTTGAAATTTGATTTCTAGTGGCAAAATGAAGCCACGTAGCATGAAACAATGGATCCATTTCACATGCACATTTTTTTTTTAGGAAAATGAAATGTTTCATTTGTACAAATAGCAATTTGGACTGCTTCTTCACATGCTTTTGAATGCATATGTGTTTAAAATTTTTTAAGCTACTGATAAAAAGTTGTTTGAAACAAGAGTAAGTCAAAGGATCACATCTAAAAGGGCAAGGTAATGCTAACAGCCTATCAGGAAGTCAAATACATGACAGCTCCGAAAGCAAACTCAAAGCTGCCAATATTATCTGGGGAGAGAGCCAAGAAGCCAGATGCTACCAAAAAAAACATCCTCTGCTGTTTGGCATTTTGAGGTCTCATGGGTACCATCGAAAGACAAAAGGATCCAGAGCATATTATAAAACAATATGGTAGACCTCAAATGCCCCTGCTATTCTTGAGGACAACCTCATGCTGGATAGCAAAGGTGTTAAAAAAACCTCACAAGTATCATATCTGTTAGAACATGGAAAGCATATGAAAAATAAAAGCAATTCTCCAATTCATAATTAATCTTCTTTCTTATATTTGGGAATCAGAGAAGGTCAGGTGTCGCTCAGGATCGTGAGGGGAGGATGAGCTAAGCTACAAGCACAGTTTCACTAAATCCACCTCCGATACCAGCTTTTGAATAGGCTTGCTTCTGCATCAGATAAATTTTAAAGAAAGAGAATTACATAGCAGAGTCGTGCAAATAAAAGCAAATCTAATAAATTTTATTTACCTTTTATTTGGTGCTGAGACATAAGACCTGGACCAGATATTCTTTTAGTCAAAAATTCATAAGATTGACCTTGATTTGTGTTATTTATCTGGGCTTTTTAAAAATTTTCTTCTCCCTTCATTTTAAGGCTTAAATGTAATAATATATTTATTCTGCTTAATATTAAATTGCATTAGAAACTGTAATAGATAAATTTCCTGTGTTTTTTCTCTAAATACTTATTTCCTTAAAATAATATCAGTGTGCTCTTACAGTGCTGATGCATGGTATATTAGAGGTGAATTTTATTCAGAAGTATTAGCAGAATTTACCAGAGAGGTGTTTTAAAAGTTCTTTAAATTTATTCCACTTTTGTAGATAAAGAGTGGAATAAAAGAATATAACCTATAGACAATTATCATAAATATCTGAGATTATTGATACCATGCTGGAAGAACACCTGGGAAGTATGAACCAGAACAGATAAAAGTGAATTTCTGAGTCTGCATTTTATTTTAAAATATCTTACAAGACTATGCCTCCTAGTGTCATATTTTCTCTTGAGAGGTCTAATGGAATTTTTCCAATGATTTTGTATAAAGAGTATTATTGTGATAGCTCATTTTCATTTGACTACATTATTTGAGGAGCACAAAGATAATTTTAATAGCCTTTTAGAAATTTCTGTATAGTATTCATTCTTTACACCCATGGAAATCTTTGAATTTTAGATAGATGATGAACAGAATTGAGGACAACTGGAAACAGGGAATGAGAGGGAAACAGTGCTGTTCCTTGGTATGTGTCACAAAAACACTGTGCTGGTTTGAAAGCAAAACCAGTGAGAAACTCCAAGTCAGAAGTATAATTTAATAGGAAAAACTAAAATAAATGCAAGAGTACAAAAAAAGAAACCACTGACAGAGTCAGGACACAACCTGGCACCCTGTCAGTCAGGGTGTTGGTAGCAGTCCAATAAAATAGTGGCTGCAGTCCTCCAGAGTTCTGCTGAAGATGGGTCTGTTGAAGCAGTGATCCTGTAGAAAAGGTCTGGTCTTCACCTGAAGGTCCAGTGGTAGCTCTTGTCCTCTGGGAATCCAGTAGGTAAGGGCTGCTTCTGGTGTTCGAAGTCTTAGCTTATATCCAGGATGGGATGCTTGGTCCCTCCCTCTGGGCAGAGCATCTCACAAGGGGAGGCTGTAATTTTATCAGCCATGTGGTGAGACTAGATGGCCCATTAACAGGAGATATCCCCTCTACAGGGAGGATGGGTCATGGGAGAGATAAGGAACGCTGCCCCACCCGGTCTTGACAGCTGGCCTATTAACAGAAGATAGTCCAGAGAGAGGACG
The DNA here is from genome assembly GCA_013398955.1 of Callaeas wilsoni. Classification (NCBI taxonomy): domain Eukaryota; kingdom Metazoa; phylum Chordata; class Aves; order Passeriformes; family Callaeidae; genus Callaeas; species Callaeas wilsoni. The sequence goes on from VWPU01016399.1 coordinate 113,347, forward strand.
CAGGGGACACAGCCCCACCTAGTTTCAACAGCTCCTGAAGATGGTAATAGAATACACTGCAACCCAGGACAAACACATTTCCAAAGACAAATATTCTCTTAGCAAACTGCTTCCTAGACTACTACCAGATTCCTCTGGACATCAAATTAGAGTGCAGACAAGATTTCCAGCTACCAAAATGTAAAATATTGAATGAAGCAGTGGTGTTTTGAAGGAGAAAGACCTCAGAAAATCTCCCTCATCTACACAAGAATTACTCAGTGTGGTTTGTTACAGTAAAATCACATCTTAAATAATGCTGCATTTGAAACTTATGCCAGTTCTCTGATACAGAGGAAAGACTTTAGAATGTTTATTTACTCTCAATGCATTCATTATTTTTCTTCAGGGAGCAGTGTCCTAAATATCAGAGTGAGTAGTTATTTCATTATCATGAGCATCAACAGGGCTTTTTTGAATTCTTACAGTTTTAAAGCATTATCTTCAGAGACCAGAAGAACTATGGAAGGAAGTAAAACCTTATCTTGCATTAGGTAAGAAGGGAAATTTTAATGTGTCACCATAATTTTCCTTTTTTTCTGTGTCTGTCATCTAAAATGTCTGAAATTAAACAATGCTGAGATCAATTTCAGTAGGGAGGTACGTATCCAGTACCACGTATAAAGTGACTTTATAAGTAGCAGGAAAAAATTGGTCCAGAAGACTGTAGCACATCCCACTGTGAGTAATGACTTGTGAAAAATATGTTCAGTTACAGCTGAACATCAGCCAGTTACAATTTAACTGTCTTCATAGTATCAGCATCTTTCTCTTCCTCATTGAATTCCCTTTATTTTGAAGGAAATTGTATGATTTTATGTTGTATTCCTGATCTGCACAATTTTGCAGTAATGCAAAATCAAGCTCCAAGCATACGTTTTAGTTTAACCTACTGATACCGCTAAACTGGTGCTGGCACTGCTAAAATCTCCCCTTTAAATCAATGAGAAAAACAGAGTGTGACTGCAGACCCATCCTGGAAGCTTGCAGGTAAGGATGTTAGTATGTCAATAATGTGTTTACACTGGTTCATGTAATGTCCCATTGTGTCTCAAAATACTGTACAACCGTGGCCAACAGAACTCATTTTGATTTCAATTTCTCCTAGATCTTTCAGAGAACAGAAGACAGCGCATTGGTTGAAATTTTAGATTTTACACATGTTGGATGTGTTATGTATTGCACTTTATGCACTTGTAAACATGATTTTTACAATCTGAGAGATTGCCTTCTGATAAAAAGATTCAATTCCAAAAGGATAAGACTTTACATTTCTTTCCAAAATTTCTGAATCAAGCACTTCAGTTAAGAGCCTCCCTAGGTGTCCACACATAAGTCAGGACCTGTGAAGAGCCACTGTGACACCCATGTCACAAGTTGCAGCTTCTCTGAATGAGTAAGGGAAATTACAAGAACAAATGTGGTCTCAGTTTTCCTCTCAGTAAGCCACTGACACAACAAAGAACAAAAGAACCCCAACAAAACCAAAGCAACTCCCTAAAAAACAACAAAAATAGTATCTCCAAAACATGTAGGATTATCTTTCCTTTGGAAGAAACGAGAAACTTGACTTCTTGTTTTTATCTTGTGAGGGAGAGGAGAATATTTCCTCATCTTTGACAGAGACCGAAGCCTTTCTAATAGAATGGTATTTCAAAGGGTGCACAGCCATCTCCTGGTTTACCAGGATTTATAGATGACTGTATTTAATTCATAATTGGAAGTAGTAAGAGGAAAAAAAACCAAAAAACCAATATGAATAAAGAAAGTTCTTGCAAATCCTAGACTGGGCAGGGAATCAGTGCTTAACATTGCCTAGACTCTTCTTTAAAGCAGCCCTGATCCTTACACCTAGCTGAAATGGGTGGAATGGAGAGAGACAAAGCTAGTAAGGACAGGAAGACTGAGCAGAGTGTGGAAATTCAAGCAAGTAGATAATCAAAAAAATATTTATCTAGGCATGCAAAATGTAAGGAGATTGTTACTGTTTAAGAATTTGGTTTAACAGCATCTTTGAAGAAGCACTGCTTTCCTGAACTGACTGTATATATATGTAAGCCCATGGCATTTTAATATTCTCTGAGGTCGAAGTAAACACACAGGCTTATTTCAAGTTTTGACGTGTTAGAAAAGTGTCTATGACCAACATGAGAAACCAGTTTCTTCATTCTTTTCTGTGTTCAAAATATATTCTAATGTAAAAATCCAATAATTTAATTGCAGTAACAAACTCACTGATGTGTGTTTATCTTTCTTTTACACACAGGGATTTACTAAAAATCACCTTATGGAAAAGTAGTGCTATGTGCTAAAATCCAAACTCAATGGAGCACTACACATAAAAGTTATTAAAATCAAATGGTTCCTTTAAACTTTAAATTCAAATTCAGAGCAGCAGCTAATCCAAAAGGAAATTAAGTGAAATGCACCTCTGGGAAATGGTAAAACTAGTGCACTCGGGAAAAGAGTTAAATGATGAATCAAACTAAGAACAATGAAATTCCTTGGAAAATGAACATTTTCAGAACATGTACACGTGACTATGTGCACATATCCAAACATTAAACACTCAGATTTCTTAATTATTGTAAAAGAATACAGTTCTAAAAATCATGTGAGCACCTTCTAGTCTCTTCTTTTTTATTGACCTGTCTAAATTCAAAGACAAATAGCTCTTTTAAACTTTTTGCTTATTGATATTTTCTCATTGTACAAAATATAAATGTCAAACCTTTAACAGAGCAATCTTATTACCAATATATAATTCTGATTTATGTTTTCTAACCCCAAGGTCAAGTGTTAGGAAAAATCATCCTGCTTCTGGCAACCTTTGTAGATGGCACACTCAATCAAAGGCACTTTGGTAATTTATATGACATGTTGGTTAGCCCATAGTTTCTCCATAAAATCTGAGAGAAAATCAAATCTTCACAATGTTCAGTTTTGTTTTCGAAGAGTGACAAACAGTATGTGGATTTTGTTTAATAGGAATAACCCAATACAGGTAAGCACATATGGTACTATAAAGGACTCGGTAGACTTCCTGGCCATCCATGGAAAGCACCCATCATGTTTTCAGTAGATATGAAAATTGGCCTATCGACCAACAGGGTTTGGACACCTGTACATATGACTGGACCTTCTACTGGCGTGTGGCTTTAGACAGCTTCCGGCTACATACATCCCCCACCACACCTGATTCTTCACCTGAGACCTTGTTTGTTTTCCTTCAGAAAAACAGATGCTCTAAAGAATTTCCTCACGATGCAAATAATTTTCTCATCCATTTCTTTAGCCCAACAACATTACTTTTTACTTATGGTGTTGTTATTCAATATGAATGGGGACTTCCCTAAATGCAAATTCGCTCCAGAAACACAGAGTTGCAATCATATATATTTTTGCTCTTTCAAATCCGGATATTTAATAAATTAAGCTAGGGTTCTTTTGCATCAAGGCATTATAAATCCATTATCTTAAAACAGAGTTTACCTACCGATGATCTTTTTATATAAAGACATTGTGCTAGAAATTTTGCCAACGAGTAAAGAAGTGGGTGAATTTTAAGATTGATACATTTCCTCTTTAAGGGAACTCATCAAATACTAGTACTTGTAAAGTCCTGCAAAGTAAATCCAATGCATCCAATAAAATCAGAACTCTACAATATGTTATTGAGTAATTAGTGCTTAAACCAGAAGTTCTACCTCTTATTAGTCATCTTTATGCTCAGATTGCATAAGCTAAATTGATTGCTTAAGGATCCACAAATACCATAATCACAAATTTTATGGTTTTATGTAGGATATTAGGAAAAAATTGCCTCATTGTCTTCAATGTAAAACAAGATTACTTTTCCCTAAGCAATGCAGTAGAAGGTACATAAAATCAAATATGTGAAATCATTTGTTCCCTAATTCCACTGTTCTCAGTAGAGATAATTGCTTCATTCAGTTCATAAATTCTCTTGCTTGTTTGCATTTGTAGCTCTCCCACAGAACCTCACTCCACTGATCTAATGTTAGATGTTGGTTCAGCTCTGTTATTTCTGATTGAAATATAGTAAATTAACAGCAGATAAAGATGGATCCTATGTCATTATGACTGGCTTTTGCACAGAGATCAATCAAGATCCAACAGGATTTCAGTCATTTATTTGCTCTCTGGTAATGTCTTAATATTGTCTCACTCTTTCAGAGAGCTTGTCTGATTTCTCATTATGTCATAAATGAAATGCCCTATGTTTTCCCATGTATATATATTTATTTCTTCTCAAGAGACAGAACATATTGATTCTGAGGGGAGTTCTGGATAAGAATTGGAAGAATCAGTCATTTCTTTTTATTTGATTATATTATGGCTGTATTTGAGAAGCCCCAACCATATAACTGATACAACAGCAGAATTTATACAAAGAACTTGGAACATGTTACGGATATAGAATTATGATTATCACCCCTTTATCTAACAGGTATTTAATCATTACCTGCTCCAGCAACAGGAGTAACTCTTATTTTGTAGTGAGTCAACTATATATATTTATTTTTTAACATCAGAATGGTTAATATTAATTTATACTTTGAACTAATTTTTCATTGGCTTATTCGAAACAAAAAATATCTATCAGCTACTCAGAATTTTGGAGGCCACTTATAAGTTCAATTATATTCCTTCTACACTGCTGCTGTAATTTTCATGGCATATAAGAATTTGTGTATTAGAAAAGGGCTTATTTGCTTTCACTAAGCCTTGTATTAGTGAACTTTTCAGAAGCTTGACAAATAATCCCATTTGCCTTTTTCTGATCAAGCTGTCATCAAAATAATGTTTATTACTAATTTATTTTTTATTTATTGAATCAATTGAACTGTTTACAGCTTATGCTAACATCCATATATCAAAACCTCTTATTGAGCTACAACAAAGAAACTCCTCAGTAATCTCCTTTTATGCTGGAGTTATAGCGGTTTCAGTAAACGTCACCTTTTTTTCACTGTTTTAGAAGATACATATATCAATTTTTTGACCTTCGAGATCAGTTTACATTGAAAAAACATTTTAAATTTCACCATATCTGTGTCACAAAGAACTGCTCAGACCATTTGATTCACAATGGAATAAAATGGTCATAGTAGTTCCTCTGATCTTTTGAGCTTCTTGATTTCTTTTCAGGGGAAAGAAAAAGTAGAACATGTTAGGAACATGAATAGAATACAACTTGAAGTAAAAATGTTTATTTTTCACATCTCTCTTCTAAATAAATTACATTTGGAGGTCTTTCTCAATGGTAAGAAGGATTCAAAATCAGTAAAAACATATTCAGCCAAGTTCTGCAGTCTAGTGAAGAGTTGTGTTTGTCACAATAAACAGCAATGTAGTACCTTATTGTTTTATAGTACCTGGTAGTTTTCTTTAATTTATTGTGTCTTCCCATCTGTTTTCTTCTCCCAGATTACTCATTTTATCTCACTAGAACAATTATACAATTTCATATTTGTAGATTTTAGAGTTTCAGGGATGCTGTTATCCCTGCATCTCTTTCCATAATTTCATTTGTATTAATTCAATATAGTTGTTCTTACTTTTCTTCATTCCCCATTTGATAAATGATGATATTCAACCAAACTGCAGGGCTCATCATTCACAGGCATAGCTTTTGAGAAGGGCTTCATCAAAGTCAAGTATCTAGTCCAATGTATCAAAAGTGTAGGCATTCGTGATTTTTCTTGTAAGTTTTCTCTTTACTGCTCTATGACACAAACTAGCCTGCCCTATGGCAGTACAAGAAGCAGCACTTTGCTAAACAGTGCTATTTCACCAAGCTTGCAATGAGCCATCCAGTTGTCTTTGAAGAATGAGTTATACAGATCTGGATGTGTTTCTAAACAAAATTTTCCATGCATTACTCAAGAATCTACTCTAATTTGAAAAACAACAAACGCTGAACTTGTGGAATGATTTCCAACAGAAGACTTCTATCTTTTTGCTGTTTAAATTGATATATTTTGTTGCTAATATTAATTTGAATCCACTGACTCTGTAGATCAAGTTCAAACAAGATAAGAAAAAAAAAATAGAAAAACAGAATGAGATATGCTAATTTGGATGAAACACAAATATCATATTTCATTTAAGCTGTTGTGGTGTTCTTTTTATTTAGAATATGTTGGGGTTTGTTTTGGTCTGATTTTGTGTGTGTGTGTGTGTGTTTGTGCGTGTGTTGGGGTCGGGACAAGTTGTTTGGAGTTTTTTTTCCCAGTTAAAGAAAATAATATTACTTGGTTTTGTTTCATATTTTCAATTCTTGTGGAACTAAAGCCCTAATTACCTAAACATGTCCATATGATTTTTTTTGTCTTTACTTAAATTTAGATTGTTGCTATGTTGAATTAAACTAAAAGTTCTGACATAAAGTGCTTCCACTATTTTGCAGCTTAGAGGATGATTCTTCACTTGATGGGTATTCATCCAACATTCATCACAGACTATTTTTTGATTTTGATTAACTCTGACATGATCATAGACACTAAAGATTCTTAAATTTTATATGTCTAGCATTCTTCCTTTGCTTTTGATGTACATTTTGATTTATTTTTCTAATCTAAATTAGACTTATTTTATAAATTTGCAAAACAAATATCCAAAATAGATTTTTGGGAAAGAAATCAAAAAGAAAATATATCAAGAATTTTTAATAACTCGAACCATAATATAGACTGATAATCTCACCGAATCTCTCTTCTGGAAAAGGTAAAGGGGGTTTTATTAAACTCTTCTGAGAGTGGCAGTGACATGCAGTCAAGAAGTAAGAGTAGCTTCATTAGGGGCAGCTCCTTTTTAAAAATAAATGTAGCAGGTAACTGAATGTACTCCAGGTTTTCTTTCTTTACAGCGCCATCTCCAGAGTAATATATCATCTCAGAAGCACCTTGTGATGATGTATTACTCAGATACATCATCAGCCTGAACAGTGTTTTAAATGATTTATAGACCTGGTAAATCATTAAAGTGAAGAACACAGATCTATTGTTCAAAGATGGCACCATATGGGTAAGAGGCTTTTAAATGCATAGTCAGCACAGTAACAGAACGCAGCGTAAAGCACAAACAAATTCATGCCATGCAGAAGACAACTGCCCTGAGCTTGCAAAAGAAGGTTAATACCAAGTGGGCTCCAACAATGATACAGGGTTCTGCTCCTTTCCTCTCATGAACCATGACAGGACAAGTGGAAGTGGCCTCAAGCTGTGCCAGGGTAGGTTCAGGCTGGACATCAGGAGGAATTTCTTCACTGGAAGAGTGGTTAAGCACTGGAAGTCATCATTCCTGAAAGTGTCAAAAAATTACTAAACATAGCACTTTATGTTATGGTTTAGTTGACAATGTTGGTGTTTGGTCAAAGGTTGTACCTTAATGATTCTATGATTCTGTGAACCTGAACACTGCTGGATTTGTACAGGAAATACTTCGAAATAAGAGAGATACATATGAGAAGTCTCCCAAGTGGAATAATGGGCAATGGGATCCCGATACCCATCCTTACTAAACTTTGTGTAGGGAGAGGTGCACTTACCTCAATGCCAACACAAACACCCACCTTCAGCACAAGGAAAGGGAACTTTTGTGTTTATGCACAGAAGCAGGTGGGTAGAAGCGTGTGAGGAGCACATTAATGAGCTGTGTTCTGTTGATATTGGACATAGTTCTGGGTAATTCTTTTAAGTGGAAGCAGAATCAGTGCACTAAAAGTTTTTTCACCTCTGCTTGTGGTTACAGGAGCACGCCAAAGCCTTTCAGCACACAGCACAATATAAGAGTTTGTGAAAAGAATTTTGTCGGTAAGAATTTGACAGTAGTTGCAAAAACTAGAACTTTAGTAACAGATTTTATAGCTTTTTATTTCTTGCTATTGTAAATTACTTCCTACCCTACAATAGGCAGACAATACAGATCTAGTTCTCTTACAAAAAATGCTCTCAACGAAAGAAAAATGAGGAAGCTTGGTATGACTAACACTGACATTTTAGTTACACTTAAATGTAGCAGTTTCTCTATACACAGCAATGCCCTATTAGGTGTTTCATAACTTCTCTTCTTCACTATCCATCTGTATTCTGTGGAAATATTTATTTCTGATGTGAGCAGGCCTATTTCCTTCCAATCCTCCAGCTTGACCTTGAAATTTGCTTTCAAGTAGCTTGTTGCACCTTTAACAGTGGTCCAGCACTGGCTAAAGGTAGTAGAAAAGAGCAAGCCAACGCCTTATGCACAGGTATCTTAAACTCCATAATGAGGGTTTGTGCAATATTTCTGCAACAAAGGCAGTAATTAAAAGCAAAAAAGATCGAGTTCAAATGTTTTCAATGCCAAAAATCCCACTGGACTAAGGTCAAAAGCTGATAGGAAAGAAACTTCTAGTCCATCAAAAGATAATTGCAAAATCAACTTTGCTTGAGAAATCCAGTTGTAGGGCTTCACATCTTTAGCACACAAACAGAGCAAAATAAAACCAGTGGGGTTTTGTGTCTTTTTTGATGTTTAGGTTTTGAGAAGAGGAGGTGCCTTTCTAGTTTTGATTATACTCATGAAATGCATGAATTTTCTCAGTTTAGCTTGTCTTTTGTCCTCTTTCTGATGGCACCTTTTAAAATCCATTGATAAGTGACATTGTGTACCTCTATGTAAACAAATTTGCTTGTCCAAGTATGTGCAGTTTATGTCAAGGAGGTCTAAATACATTTTCAACACACCAGAATCTTTGAGCGTGTGCTGCATCATACATGAATATGAATATATGTCTAGGAAATTTGGGCAAGAAATAAAGGAATCTTAATTAATATATTAGGTAGATCAAATCCCTGATTGCAATATGAGGTTTTGCAGGTGGATTCTCAGATTAAAAGGAGGAAAAAATAGAAAAAGAGCTGGATAATATGGGTTTCAAGCACCTTATATATCACCTGAGCAAACAGTGAATGCAAGAGTCTTCTAACGTAATAAAAAATTCCCATTCAAGTTTTAACTGTGCCAGGTGTCCAATTTCAAGAAGCCAGATAATTTAGCATTTGCTGACATTCATGATTTCTTTCAGGAAAGACGTTTTTTTCCCGTGAGACCTGTTTTCTGAAGCTACTCTAATTTCTGGTGATATTTCTTATCTCACCCTCAAACTCCCAGCTAATTTAAAATTCCATCAATTTATCTTTGTGAGATAACATTCAAAGCCGTTTAAGCACCCCTTAGTATGACTAATATATAGATATCAAATATGTTACTGTAGGAAAATGTGGCTCATATTTAATTATATAGAGCTAATTATTGTAAGAAAATAAAATAGCTTTCTATTGAAACTTTTACTTATTACATATAGGACATACAGAAACACAGAAATCTTATAGGAAATAATTGAAGCATATGTATTTTATGTCCTGAACATGAACAACTCCATTAAGAGTCCTATTTTGGAGTAGAAAGAAAAGTGAAATAAAGCCATAACCTGATATCAGTCCATACTTTTCCTATTTTGTATGAATTTGGATCAAAATAATTTGATTCTTCTAGTCACAGCACAGCAGGAATAACCTCATTTTCTTAAAATCTAACAGTTTTATTTACTTTGCAATAGCAGCACCTTTCAGGATCATTACATTGATGTTCTGTCATTATGTAACTAACAATGCCTTAAACTATATTGATCCCTGACCAATAATTGTTTTTTTCTGGAGTTGCTCACATTCTGAGTTATAAAACCTGGCTTCTTATAAACACTGAGACTCTTTAAAAAAACCTATAGGCATATAGAAATGTGTTTATATATAAGTAGAACTTTAATCTCAATATCTATCATGTTCATATATCTTTGACAGACCTAATGGAAATAAAAGTATTGTATTTCTACATCAGAAGAATCCCTGTCTTCTGCAGATACTCAGAGATAAAGAAGGTGACCTCATATTACTTATATAAACTATTAAAGGGGATTCTGAAAATACCCCTTTCTTTTTAATTGGTTTATTTAGTTTAATTTTTTTAAGCAATAATAGACTACACTAGTGCCCAGGAACTCTGATCTACTGAAGATTAAGAGGCAAGAACGTAGAAAAAGAAAACCAGAAAAAGTAGTTGGAATGAATTTGAAAGAAAAGCCAGGAGATAAAATTGTGAAGTACAAGGGTGAAAAGAAGTTGCATTTAGAAAATGACAAAAGTTTCATGAAAAGAATTACTTTATAAGATGTTTAATTGTTGGAGGAAAACTGCAGGAAGAACTTATCCTTTCCTGAACCAAGAGAACAGAAATATCTCATGCTCTCCTGCTTGACAGTTCCCTGAAATGGAAAGAGATCATTTGTTAATAGAAACATCAGAGACAGGGAATCTTAGCCTAGAATAAATTGCTGTATATTTGATGATGTCAGATTTCTCATATTCTAACAAACTTGAGCTGAGGTGTTTAGAAGGCTGTCAGGGCATTTACAAATTATTTCATAGAATCACAGAATATCTCAAGTTGAAAGGGACCCATAAGGATCATCAAATCCAACTCTCAGCTCCTTGCAGGACTGCAAGGAGCTAAATATTCTTTTTTTTTAAGTCTTGCCTTTGAGGCCTTTTACCACCTGAGTCACCGCCCAGCTTCTTGTCCCCTCATTTGTACGTATAACCCATATTACCTTGTCTGAGTTGGAGAAACCAGAGCTTGCTGTTGTTAAATTGCTAAACACTAGTGGCATACAACTGACACTATAACAGTTTAAGGAACAGTCAAATACTGAGTCTGTTGTTAAAGAGAATAAAAATGGTACCAGAGAATTTTAGACTAAAACAGCCTAAGAGCAACTCTTTCAATGTAAATGGCTGAGTATCTCATGGCACAAATTGCTATGAATGTAAAGAGAACAGAAGATGTGAGTAATAGCCAATGTGGAATCTTCAGGAAGAAGTCATATTGACTATATTGGAATAATTTTTACTGCTGGTAAGAATCATGAAGCAGTTGTTATATTTCTTGATTTGAGTAAGAGCTGGTTTACTTAGAAGGCACTATTTTTATGGCATTCTTATAGCTAAGTGGACAAGACAGCCTAGATGAAACTTTACTTAGATGGGGAAGAAACATGTTAAGAAACAGTACTCCCAGAATAAAAGATGCATTGGAAGACGCCTCTGAAGCAGTCAGTCAGTAGGTTTCTGCAAGGATATGTGTGTGTTTGATGTTATTCAATAGTTACATCTATAGTGTGTGCACATTGCCTCATTATTTTCACTGTGAGAAGAGCATTGAGCTGAGAGGAGCAAATATCGTGTTTGAGTATGGGACTGGATTTAGAATTTTACAAAAAATAAGATGAACCTGAACAAAACAAGTAAGAAAGTCTCTTAGAAAAATATAACCTGGAGAAACATCTTGATTGCAGCATGCAAGTATTATAAGAAATCACAGAGCACAAGTCAAACCATCACACAGTTCTCTGAAAGGGTAGGCATTACACTGTGATGCATAAAGCTTTTGTAACTCTCTAAAAGCACAGTTTTCATATTTGGGTTTAGAAGTCCAGGGTTCCAAGCCCCTAGACTGAAAGCAAGAACTGACGCTATTTGCCAGCATACAGAATAATTTATGAAGGAAAATATCACGCTTACTCCAAATATACAGCTGATTTGAAGATAAACAATATCAAGAGTACTGTCTATCAAGTACAAGCTGCAGCCATGGTCTTCTGAACTCTGAGAACACCCTATTCTGTAAGACATAGAAAGCAATCCTTGGACTGTAAGGGCTCAGCTGGAGTACTTACATCCAAATTTTGGCAGCAAGTCTCATAATAATTTGAAAAGGAACAAAAGAATTAGTGGAGGAACAGAAATATTCAGAATGTCTGAAAGAATCATGTAAAAGGAAAATGTTAAGGACTTGGAGTTTATTCAAGAGACAACAACAGTGACAGGGAGACAAGAGTTTTAATATAAGTGATTTTTGCAAAGACATTGTCTGCTATGCACAGAACAAGACTTAATGGGCTTAAATGTTATCAAGGGAGATTTAAGCTATACATTAAAAAAAAATTCTAATGGGGAGAGCAGATAAGCAGTAAAATAGGTTGCCTAGGGAGATTTTAGAATCTCTATCATTACCCAAATAATTATTGGCAATAATTTAAATATGGTTGTTCCTACCCTGCGGCAAGTTAACAGATGAAATGCTCTCTCTAAGCCCCATCTCATATTTTCTGTGAGTCTGTGCTTCTCTCTACACCCCACAATATGTACATTGCACATTTTATGTCTGTCATATCATCATTCTTGAACTTCTATCCTGCTCTCAGCTTCATTTATCCTTTTTACACTGCAAGCCTTATCAAAAAATTTCGATCCATTAGTAAAAAAAAAAAAAAAAAGTATATTGTAAGACAAACAAGAAAAGGACAAAGAATAACACAGTCTGTCAAAAAGGACAAATCACAAGTATTTCCATAGGTTATCTCTACAAAACTTCAGATTCATTCCAGGAATGAATTTCATTTCATTTTCAGGTTAAAAATGAAATCATATTATTACTTACAATAGTTTATAAAGTGTAAATAAAGAGACATTTGCAATACTTAAAATTTTTTTTGTTATTTACAATAATATAAATTGAAATATATCAAAACCTATGGGGAAGAGCACATGGTTGGAGAATTGATTTTGTGTAGTTCTCTGTAAACTGTTACTGTGCAGGGTGCATTATATTTATGCAACTTTAAGAAGACCAATTCTACCCAAATTCTCAGTCAAAAGCTTTAGTGAACTGCATTCTTTATATTTCTTGAATTTATTGCATTTTTAGTATGATATTTCCTAATGTGCTAGTGAATCCAGGCATCATATTTTCTACTGCTCATGCATGAAACCAAAGTACTGATAAAAGAAATTTTTAAAATCTCACTTTTAAAATTAGCATTTTTTTTTAAAAAGTATTATTTTTGTCAACATAAATAATTCATGTATGCCTCATGTTAGTAAAGGGGATCACAGGAACCATCTTGGTTTTCTACTCACTGACAGATCTTCCCTCTTCATTTTTAAAAATGAAGTCTTTTAAAATATATTCATCAAAATTTTCTTGAACAGATGAGAAAACAGATCATGCATTCAAACTGTTTCTCTATGAAGACAGAAGATATCCTCTATAATAAGAAAAGCATATGTCTTGTAAGTCAAAATAGAAAGTATTGTGCATTAAAACTGTATATTCCCTTTGTTTTAAAATACTCTTTTCGAGAGACTTCTCTTTGCAAAGCATTTTGTCTGTACTATGGCTTGGTCAACACATATATAAATAATAAAAAATAATTTTTTGCCTATGTTTTTTTATTTTTTGATGTAATAATATTAAATTTTGCTAAAAAACTTCAGCAATAGGTGTAAGAAGTTTGTAACATTTTTTGTGGTTTTTACTGGCTAATGATTCTTAATCTCAAATATTCACACCAAGAGAGAAAGGTTTGAAGGATGAATTTGATGGACTTTTTTTAGAAGATGCTTTGAAACTTCACAGAAGCTTAGGAATAACTCTGATAGAGTTCAATTAACAAGGAGGGACCAGGATGGGGAAGGAAAAATGTCCCATTTAAATATTTCCCAATGTTTTAAGTTTTCAATTTAAATTTTTAGTTTTGATTTGAAGATTTTATTTTAAACTTGAAGATCTTTTTAAATGCAAGAATGCAGAAAGACTTCTATTAGTACCCACCATAAATTTGACAAATAGAATATGAGGGAATATAAACAAGATATAATTATACTGCATACTGTTTTCCTGAACATTAATTTTACTTGCTACTTCGATCAGGTTTTTGAGATGGACATGACAATTTTTAAGAGAAAAGGTGAAAAGATGAAACTCTATATTAAAACCTCAAAGGTTTTAGACCCACATTATGACACATCATATTTGCTTCTAGTCTTTTCCGGGTACTAATATGGGATATTGTACACAGATAGGTAGATGAAATAATAAAGAGAATAGACAACTTCACTGAAATGTGAGAGAACATGCAGGTTTGAGGGAAATATGCCTTTAGGATTGTTGATAGAGACAGAATTTTTATCAATTAGGGTTATTCATTTATTGTTAAATTTATGGTAAGCTGAACTTAAGGATTACTGGGATAGTGAACATGACCTATAATGCAAGTAAGAAAGTATTTTAAATGCTGTAATAATTCCTGTTAAGTATTAATATATTATTTGAAAAGATTCATCCTAAAATTAAGAAAGTTTTAATGTACTTTGACATATTTTCTGCCAAATTATTACTTAAATTTTGCTTTTTTCCATAAGTTCAGTAAGATTTTTATTCTATTATGAAAAATTCTAAATTCTAGCCATGAGTAACTTCTTCTAGCAGAGATCTATCTAATTTGTCTATAAAGTCCCATGAATATCCTTAATGTTAATGAAAGCATAAATATTAATAATAATAAATAACTGAACAAACTCAGGACCTGATGTAAAGGACACTAAATTGTTGCATAGCAAAATGATCACATGGGCAAAGGACTATAGCTCAAAGGACAAAAAAAGAGGATAGTTTCATTATCCTGAAACTGACATCAAATACTAACACTGAAGAGGTAGACCTTGCAGGAGAGATTGATAGATTGAATTTTTGAGAAGCTGGGAAATACTTCCAGACCTGCACTGACCAGATGTCCTTTATTTTTTACATATGTAGTTCCAAGAAACTCTGCTATTCCACCCAATGTGTAGCTAAATGGATTCCTATTCCCTTATACTGAACATAAAAACTTTTTTCTATTCATAAGACAGTTTTATGCATAAACTAATCTGAGTTTATCTTTTCTTTCATTCCAGCTTTGTCTCAGTAGCCTAGCTATGACTCTATGAATCGGTAGTATTCTTCTGCACACCTTTCTTAGAAAAGATTAGGCTCCAATGACTCATTCCACTTTGAAATGTAATCACCATGGTAGGGATCATGGGGGTTCTTTGCAAAAGAAAATTATTCTCTCTGGTCTACTTTGGTAGTTCAACCATATAAGTCCCATGGTCTTAAAAGGATGATTCTGTGGTCAAGACAGAGACACGGCCCAAGGACTTGCCACCTTGGGCAACATTTAATTTTATTGGTTTTTGATATTAGATGTCATAATAGTTTTCTTAATATGGGGTACAGAGAGGATAGAAAGACATCACTGTTGCCTCCAAAACTGCTGCTTTTGGGTCCTTGGAGAGGAAGGAATAATTTCTATGTATATTTGTATGTATGTATATTTTTTCATCATTTCTGGACCTATGTGTGCATGCCTCAAGGCATGCTGTCATATTCAACTTTAAAAATCCATCGTTATGCTCTTTCCTTGAAATAAAATTTACTCAAAAGAAGAGTTTCGTTTCTCTGAAAGAAAGGTTACTCTCACAGTTTACCTGACTTGGTTTCTGAAAATGCATTCCCTCTCTTACCTCACTGAATACTGTTTCCTTCTCTCTGACATGCTTATTTCACTCAAGCATAGATTGCTTTTTTAGTAATGTGCCACAAGAAGCTCATTACCAGTGAAGAGTGAGAGTTTTCCTTTTATGGTCCCATATTATGGCAAACTTTCCCATTCCCATCTGCTCCCCTAAATTTTCTAATAAATTAATGTCTCTGCCAGAGAAAAGTTATCTACCTGATCTTTTGGTTAAGTAATGTCTCACTGAAGAATTCACATTGTTTTCTCTCACAAACAGTATTTCTCATGAAGTCTGTGTTGCTATTAATTACAGAAGTACTTCTAGGTGTCTATGGAAACTTAAGCTCTGTTTAGAAAACCATGACTCTTTCATATACCCAGTAAGAGATTCTCTCTATGGAGTTTGAAAGGAGCTTCTGTGCAAGACCTTTTATCCCCTTAGCCTTGGTAATGTTCAGATATCACTTTTCAGCAAGGTAACAATTTGGAAAACTCCTTCTCTTTTGAAATTACTTAGAAAAACCACAATGCACAGGGAAATGTGCATTTAATCAGCCTGTAGTATTTCTTCTGTCAGGATAGAGAGTGACTAGCAAGGAGAAACTTGATTACAAAGACAGCCTGTGATTCAAATAAGGTACTAAACAGCACTAGGGAATATGGCAGTTGTAGCACAAATCCTGGACTCTCAGAAGTTATATGAAAAATATAACACTTCTCATAGCAGTGTTCTGTGATAACATGTCTTTCAGAGCTCTTATGTCTGCCATCAATGAAACCCTGGAAACAGAGAACTTGAAGAAATATTCTGTCCTGCTTCTTCATTAACCTTTTTCTTTTAGGAGTTTATTTAGGTGGAGAGCTTTGCTTTTCTTTTATAGTAATCCTTTCATTCATAATGCTAACTTGATAAACACTCCCCAAAAGCTTATTCACTACTGTTCCAAAGGTTTACCAGAATTAGTAAGGTAAAATTGAATCTCAGAGGTAGGAATTCAGGCTGTGCCATCTTTTGACTGGAGAATGTTAACCTTTTATGATTCTGATGAGAAAGAATAAAAATATAGTGGTAGCCAATTAAACTCTAAAAATACCAGATTAAAGGTTAATAACTAGTGTTTTCAAAATTAGTCCAAAAGATAATATACCTAAGCAGTGAACTGAAAATCAGGAAAGCATTACAGATTCTCTTAGTGTAAACTCTAGCAACATTTTGTGTCTGCAGATTAATGAATGTTTAACCAAGATGGGTTACAGTGACTTTCTTATGGAAGTCAAAATGACAGTCGGATTTCTACCAAATTAATTCATTACAATCAGTGAAAGAATAGCTAAAGAATTTGGTATTGAGGATCCCTTACATTGATAGTAAATCCATAGGGAAATATCCAAGTAAAGTCTTGTAAAGATTTTACTCAAAATGCAAATCCAATGAAAAAGACTAAGCAGGCTAAGCAGACTAAATGAATTGCCAGTTCCTTGAGAGGCAGGGATAGATATAACAAAAGGAAGAGGAGAGTCTTTGGAATTATTTGATTCATAAATAGCAGAATAGGATAACCTTTCTTTATGAAAAGTGAAAAGGGAAAGAAAGTGAGCAGCTGATCCATTTTGATTACAAGATATGAAGAAGTAGCAAATCAGCTGTAAGCCTTGGCTTTAGCAAAGATTAAATATAAGTAAAAGATCTGTGACCTGGTGCTCAAAGGTCGGAGCTTAACACTGGAAATCCAGCAAGATTATGCATTAAGGAGCTCAATAGTTCTGTTTTTTCAGGTTGGCTGACAGAGATGGAGGTGAAAAATTCCATCTCTTTCTTCAGTACTGCTGTCAGAAGTAGAAATCAGGACTTCCCTTGAAAATGAGACTATAACAGACCATTTAGGCCAACCATTCACATCTGTCAGTCTACAATAAGGAATTTCCCGAACAAACAACGTAACAAGCAGTTTTGATAGGCTCACTCAAGAAACGACCGAACACACTAAACTCACACTAAATGCCTAAGACAAAGGGAAAATATCTCCCCCAGAAATTTTTTAAAAAAATTTTTTAAAAAACCCTATAAAATTTGCATTAATGGTGATGTGACCTTGCCGAAACACACACAATGGAAAAGCCTGAAAACAAGTCATTAAGCCTTCCATTCCTGTATGTGCATCAACCTTACAAGATCATGATTAGATCTTCCTTCAGTGAAAATTGCTTATATATCAGTACTGACCAAAACAATTCAGGGTTCAGTGGAAACAATGATGATGGAAGTCTTTACACTCAAAAACTAGTGATTATTCAGAAATAATAAAAAAAAAGTGCTATATTATATTAAATTTACCTTCTTTTCAAACTTAGAATCCAAATAATTTGTTTAAAGAAAAATAAACACAACATACAGTAGAACATGTTAATGTTTCTCAAAATCAGAACATGATTTTTCCAGTATACAGATATAAGAATTTTTACCAATCCAAAATTGTTTGAAATTTCATCTTGAGGAATATTTTAAAGTATTTGCTTTCTTTATTTTTATTTTTCCTTAGGAGCATAGGACTTCAAAGAACCTCATAAGAAGTAGCCACTTCATCATAAGTGAAAAATGTTCCCAAATAAAACTAGAGAGATTGTCTTTTCCCACTGCTTCAGATTTCAGCAGAATTAGAATATCATTTTTCTGTTTATTCTAATCCTTCTCTTACTCTTTGGCTAAAGTTTATTCAACATTTACTTGTATCCAGTTGTTATTGCACCTACACCATTATCAGAATATACTTCTGGGGGAAAAAAACCCAACAGGGCTTAATAAAAAAATGCATTCAGTATTTTAAAACATATTCAGAATAAAGATAAAATATTCTAGAGATGCAGATCAATTAGGAAAGGTAAAAGGACTATATGAAGACCTGAAAGAAAATCTAAAGGAAGTAAAGGTGCCCCTAATGTTTAGCTAAGTGACATTGAATGGTGAAATTTAAGCTACTATCAGCTGCTTTTCACAAGCAAGGTGGTTGGTTTTTTAAATCTCAATTTATTCTTTATTTTGTTAAAGCAAATAATTACAACTTCCACCACAACTTTCCACGTATCCACAAACAAGTCTCATAACATTCACTGTTTTCTGTCTGAGAAGCTCAAACAGTAATGTGAGACCCAACAACACAGCTCATCCATTGTAGGAGTCTCAGACGACCGTGCTGATGGCTGTGGCATTTCTTGGACTGAAATTCATTACATTGTCACAACAGTTCAATAAATCAAAAGAAACATGTATACCCCAAAGGGTAGAGAGGTTCTTTTGAATACTGTTCCAACTATACTCTCTGCGTTAGAGCCAAAGTTCAAGTTTTCCTCCCCCTCCCCCAGACTCAAATGGTAAAACTTGTGGTGCCATTTGAAATCAGGAATGAAAAGCTACAAGCTGTAAGAATGCAGCAAGACACCATACAAATAGACTTAGAGGGCACAGGGAAAAATACTTTGAGATACTTTAGCTCTGGAAAAGCTGCAGCTAAAAATAGAGGCAACTTTGTGACTTACTATATAATGCACAAAGCCCACCAGAGTCCCTGGACTTTACAAGGGATCCAGATACGTGGAAGTCCACAGAAAACATTTCCTTGAAACTATTTTTCAAGTTTTATATCTTGTATCATGCTTCACCTACAAGGAAACTCAGAGCTATTAAAACACCAAAAATGCCAGGTGGGTTTAGATCTTTAAGGACTAGGGTATCCTTGGACTGAAATTATAGGTTCCTCTCTGCATTTCAAATCTCCAGAAATGCTTTAATCCAAAACATAAATAAAGGAAATTAAGCAAAGATGAGTACACCTTCTGAAGTAGTTGAATGAAGTTTGTAGAATGTAATGTATTTTGATCATATTAATCTCAAAAGCTGAAACTTTGGATCTTTTTTTTGACATAAAACATAAAATGTCTAATACCAGTCGAACATGCCAGAATATTCCATCAGCTTGGCACATACAGGAACATGCAGAGAATACTCGGGATGTTGGGACATGGAAATTGTGAAAGATTTTGCAGATTCAGCCCAGAAAGAGCTCTCAGAGGCTTCAGCTGCCTAAGTATAGTAGTCATCTCTATGAATACGCAGACTGAAATTTTTAGGGATCTAGTAGTTCTTGAGATTTAGACAGATTTTTAAGATAATTGGATGGTTCATTCTTTACAGTTCTGTCAAGTATATTTCTGTAAAAAAAAGTGGCAGAGTTTCCTAACTACAGACTTTTGTGTCTTATACTGACATAATCTGTCTAGTCCTGTATTTGGAAACAATTGACCTATCAAGGAGCTTTAAAAAGGAAGAGGAAAAAATAAGCCTGAGGCAAACACCTGCTGCAACAAATTTCAACACATAGGAGCAAAACTTGACAAAGATATAAGCAACTTAATACAAGATTTTTAATGGGAAGTGTCAGTCATGTTTAATTTTGTGTGTTGCTATCGACTCCACCTATAATTAACAGTATTCCACTCTGTTGTTCAGCTACATAATCTTTTCCTGCATTTATCTAGAATGACTCGTATAGGAAGCATCATACATTGAAATTCCCAAAGATGAAGGTTGATGTATGAGGGCAAATGTCTCTGTATTTCCCCAAACCAAAAGACCTAATTTTGACTTGCTCAGCAGCCTCTATTCTCATTTGACTCTTATAACGGATCTGAAATGTATATAACCTTTAAGGGAGGAATTAAACTACTTTTCTGAACTTTTCTGCAGGGCATGAAGCAGAGCCCTATTTGTACATATTTTGTTAGATGTGCTGTATACTGGCTAGTACAACTAAAAAAAAAAAAATCATAAATTTCAGCTAGTTATCTGAACCTTGCCTTTAGGAGAGATGCAGGACTTTGTGACCACTGTTGTTGAACCTCATGAGGTTTCTGTTCCCTTATCTCTTCAGCGTGTTAAAGTCTTCCTTGCACACAAGCAAAGCAAAACAAGGAATTATTTCACTGCTTCCCATGGGCAAGCAGGTGTTCAGCCATCCCCAGGACAGCAGGGCCCCATCACATGTAACGATTACTTGGAAAGATAAACGGCATCACTCCAAATGTCCATCCTTCATCCTTCTTCCCTACACTTTGTATATTGAACATGGTATCCAATGGTCTAGAATGTCCCTTTGGTCCGTTGGTGTCACCTGTCCTGGCTGTGTCTCCTCCCACCCTCCCATGCATCCCCCAGTCCCATCACCAGTGTAGCAGCACAAAAGAGCAGAAAAGACCTTAACTTTTGTAAGCTCTGCTCAGAAATAACTAAAATATCTCTATATTAACAACCCTGTGTTCAGCAGAAATCCAAAACACAGCCCCATACCAGCCACTGTGAAGAAAATTTACTTTACCCCAGCCGAAACCAGCAAGCACACTATCATGAATAGACTCCTGTACATACCCACTCGCCAGTACCTGGAGACACTGTTGGACTACAGAAATGGATTTCTCTCCACAGATTTAGCCTGACCTGTGTATGTATTTGCCACTTGCCAACTCATTCATGACTAGTTTATCTGATGTACGGTATTTTTTCTTGTATGTCATTAAAAACTGCAACACTTAAGGTAATATTCAGCTTTCTTTTGCAAAGGATTAAGGAATTGTGTAGGACCTAAGCCACTGCACTATTCCTATATTTAACATTCTTCTTCATATTTTGTTCAAGGCTGAACCTAGAACTGAAATATGTGATTTAAAAAAAAAAAACAGACCATAAAAAAATCATTGGAACGTACTAACATACTCTGTTTTGAAACTCTCAATTAGATGCTTCTGTGCATATTATCTGTTTCTCCATCATTGCTTGCAGTCAAAATTATGTTGATTTTCTCTGTATACATTTGTCTGGAAACTCTAATTACGCTTTACCATATTACCTTTGGGGAAAGCATAAATCATCTGCATCATATTCTGCATTGGAATTATGCTGCTAACTTGGTTATTTAAGAGGACTCAGGACAGCCCTTACTTCAGTGCCTCTTAAAACATAACTAAAGTGTAATAAATCTTGAGTTTCTAGAAATTTTTGTGACATCATCACGAATCGTAATGATGTGATTATTCATCATATGCTAGAGTAATAATTACATTCTAATTATGCAAGGAGAAGTATTTATACTAAAACAGGCAATTAGGTGTAATTACACTAATGATGTAAATATGCAAGAATTAACTGAAAGTGATTTGAAACGGAGCTAGGGAAATGTGTACAAATAAAACACATTTGATGTTTAAAAAAAAAGTAAACCTCTTTGTTAAACGTTAAATCTCAATTATATATTGGGAATATCATGCAAGGAGATACCCCAAGGTCATTTTTCCCCCCAGAGCTCCTGCTAAATGTTGCTCTTCCCTATCCTTTAAGGAGAGTGTGCAATTACTTCAGTTTTTTCTAGATCTTTTGAGAGATGGACAATCTACAAATGCTCTCCAAAAGAAGTGTCTGTGGCTATCTATGTGGTTAGTTACTACATAGTGTAATTATACTCATGTATTTCATATTTTCCCCTCCAAAAATTAGATTTGTTGCATACAGGTACCTGGAATGTAAAGTCTTCCTTTGTCAGTACTTGCTTTCTGGCCTGACAACTTTCTTATTCTGAGTTCCCTGTCTTATGGCCTTCCTTCCTTGTTTACCACAGGGCACTAGCTAAATCAAAATTATACTTTAAGAAAATCCTGGCATTACCTGCGTCATCCTTCAGTTACCACGTGATCTGTAGTAAACCTTGCTTCTACTTTGCTTCTACTTGGTATTATTTGGATTTACCTGAAAAATCATATATGTTTTCAGCATAGGTTTATTTGTGTGAATCATAGTTTAAACCAAAATTGCTTATGTGAAATGTTCATTAAGACAGAAAAGTAATTATTTCTTAATCATCATAAAAAGCAAGTTATTGCTGGACAAATATTTCAGTGTTTCACAGCTATGGGTAAATTGTATGTTTGCTGCACACATTGAGACGTGTATAGCAGCTGTATGTGTGTGAAAACATCGTGTATGTATATGTACACATATATTTCATACATATACATGTGACCACTCAGAGAGTCCTTACTAAGCAAGCCAGCACTTTCACTCTTATTAATTATTAAATTTGTTGATTTCAGGCAGAGACGCCCTGCAGAGAGATCTCGACAAATTATAGAACAGGGCAATCATCAATCACCAACCATATGAAGTTTAACAAGGGAAAGTGCAAGATTCTGCACCTGGCATGGGGCAACCCTGGATGTACAGACAGACTGGGGAAGGAGACGCTGGAGAGAAGTGCTGCAGAAAGGGACCTGGGGGTCCTGGTTGACAGAAAGTTGAACATGAGTCAGCAGAGCCCTGGCAGCCAGGAGGGCCAAGCATGTCCTGGGGGCATCAGGCCCAGCATCGCCAGCCAGGCAAGAGAGGGGATTGTCCCGCTCTGCTCAGCACCGGGGCGGTGTCTGCTTGAATAATGTGTGCAGCTCCGGGTGCCACAATATAAAAAAGATATTAAACTAGTAGAGACTGTCCAAAAGAGGTTTACAAAGATGGTGAAGGGCCTTGAGGGGATGCCTTATGAGGAATGGCTGAGGTCACTTGGTCTGTTCAGCCTGGAGGAGACTGAGGGGAGACCTCATTTCAGTTACAGCTTCCTCATGAGGGTAGAGGAGGGGCAGGTACTGGTCTGTTCTGTATGGTGACCAGTAACAGAACCGAAGGGGAGGGCCTGACGTTGTATCCGGAGGGGTTTAAGTTGGGTATCAGGAAAAGTTTCTTTACCAAGATGATGGTTGGGCCCTGGAACAGGCTCCCCAGGGAACTGCTAACAGCACCAGCCTGACAGAGCTCAGCAAGAGTTAGAAGTGTTTGGGTGATGCTCTCAGACACATGATGCGATTCTTAGGAATGTTCTGCGCAGGTCCAGCAGTTGGTATTAATGATCCTTGTCCCTTCCAACTCAACGTATTCTGTGATTCCGTGAATTTTCAAAACTCTTTTTGACTCACCAGAATGAATGGATTGTCCAGAAATACTGCTTACAAGTATTCTTCTGGGGGACCATAATTTCTTTTATTCTTTTGTGTTTTTTGTCAGCTATGGGCCCAATGAAATGCTATTAAATATTGTAAAATATTACAAAGAAAAAGAACTTCAAGATTTTCCATTTTTACTTAATTCCAGTCACACAATAAGTTTATGAATTTGTGACATGATCATCAATTCAAAAGCATTTTTAAATCTCAGCATGAATCTTTATCAGTCATTACTCTAGAAAAGGGCAATTACATCTGTCTCTGAAAAGTGTAGCACTAAGAGAAATGATCTCTCAGCACAATTTTCAGATCATGACCTGGGCTGTCCTGACACAAAATTGAAAACTTATGCTGCTAGTCCAGCCCTGATCTCCTTTGCTGTCTGTTTCTCAAACCTGAGAAATGAAAGATGCACTGTGGTAGATGGATGGCTGACCCCTCTTCTACACCTTTGTACTTCTCTTATGCATCTGCACTGCATCATTCTGCTTTACATCTTGTAGCTGTAATACAACCTTTATTCCCACTAGGTACTTTGCTAAATCTCAAGGAAGAACAGGGAGGTTGCTGTCAAAGCTCTTCTCTAGTACTTAAATACAAGACTTTTTAAAGTGGTAAATTGATTTGCACATAATATAATGGCATCTGCTGCAAAAAGTACCTGAACTTGGGCTCAGCAAGAGTTGTTGAATATTAGAAGTCCAGTTTCTTAAGGGAGATGTCTATTCATTGCCCATCTGTGAGCCCTTTCCTCCCTACACACCTCTGAGCATAGTAATGAATTTCAGTGATTTGTGAAAATAGATAAGAAATTACAAAGCTAATTAAATTGTCTCAGAAGGTCTTTCAGCTGGGCTGATGCAGGACTTAAAACTCATCTTCCTGCTGAAATACAGGGAGTAAACTTCTCTATAAGCAATTATTCTCAGGACAAATACCTTGATGCTGCCCTTAAAAATAAAAGTGAAAAGGAAGGCTAAGTGGCAAGAGGCTCAAATCTATAGAAAGTCAGGTTTCTTCAGTGCCTGTAGTGTTTCACTGCTGCTTGTGACAAATGTTATTGAACTTACTGTTACCTATTACCTTTTCCACAGGATTCTACAGTTTCAACTGTCAGATATGTAAACCTACATCTTCAGGGTAAGGTTTCAATTCCAGGACAACAGTTTTTCTGCATGCATAAAAATGTTGTAGCTAAGTCCACAGCTGAAACATTATAGACTGAAGACATTTTTTTAATAATGAAAAGTTAAGACAAATAAGGGAATATACATCATGACAGGCAAACTGAATTCCCAAACCATGTAAAAGTTTAAACTGATACAGAGGGGATTTTTTGTTTGTTTTGGGTGTTTTTGTATATAATGGCTTTCATTTTTTTTTTTCTTTAAAAATTGTGATTAGAAAGAAGCTCCTTGTCTACTTCTGCTTTCCTTACTACCAGCAGCAAAATTATGTTTCTAAGAAGTCACTCCCTGGGAGAGGAAAAGAGCAAATATTTTCTGAAGAGTTCCTCTTATTCAAATCTCTTTAATTCAGGAATAATACTTTGCAGTAGAAAAATGAAAAGCAATTTTTGTAACAGAAACTAAAGACAAAGAAACTTACTGCATAAATGGAAGTGGATTTAAATTTGAAATAATGCTTCTTATTTCAAACCTAAAAATGTTCTACATCAAAGGTTTTCTTTTTCAAGGTATTATGCAGCCAGATTAGGAGGAGGTAAAGAATATTTGATGGGAAATCAAGGGCACACAGTAAAAGGAATCAAGAAAGTGCTGTATTTTGCCATAGGTGCTTTTTCTTCATGAAGCCAGCAGTGATGAAATTTGCATTTTTTAAAAATATAGTGATTCAAATATTAGAGTTATTGTTACATATTTGAAACAACAGGATACAGCCAACACAAGCCAACAAATACAAGCCAAGAATCTAAAACTACACTCTATTATCCTCTTTAAATGCCATTAACTACTATTGGAGCAAAAAGCCACTTAAAACAACATTACTTATGCTTTAAATTTGCTTGGCATACATATCTCAGCCTTGCTTATGCAGATACAAAATTGACACTGGACTAAAGACAATGAGGGATTACACTCCTGATATGCAAAGCTAGATCATATTGCAAATAGATCTCAACAGTTCTGGTTGAAGTTGTTTTACTAGCATGTTCCGCTTATTTTCTAGTCTTTTCCCAGTCAATGCCCCAAAAATATTTCATTAGAGGAAGAACAATGGAAAGTAGTTGCTTCCTTGAGGCTTTGCAGCAGCTATGTCTAATGTATCCTGTAAAATTGTTTACTGTTTGCAATGTTGGCAATCTTTCAACCTTAACAAATTCATTACTATGATGTTGGCAGGAGATAAGGTATGGAAACAAAAGGGCAAGAACATCTTCATCAGCATATTTGAACAAAAGCTGTTGGGGAGCAGAGTGTGATACAATAGCTGATTAGTTAGAATGGCTTCCTAGGAGGTTAGATGACTTGGTTTTCTGTTTTTTAATGCTTGAGCAGACTATAGATTAGCTACAGTGAATGCCAACTTATTGGCTACTGTAATTTCATTACTTCTGTCAAAACCTAATAAATCAATTTGGGAAAAAGCCTGAGTTGAAATCACATCCATCCCAGGAACATTCTATGTGTGCTTGAGTAAAAAGAGAAAGAAAAGCAGAAACATCTCTGTCAGAAGTTCACTTTCTAAAGAAAGAGTGACATGCAGAGAGTGCTCACAGCTATAATTCACAAGCAGAGATGGAGTTTCACTGTCTAAACAATCACTTAGAATGTTTCTGTGGAGTGCAGTTAAAGCATAATCTTTCCTCTGCATTTTTTATGGGGTAAATTAGGAGGATTCTTTCTGTCCTCCCAGTGTATGATGTTCTTGGTCTCAAGTGGTTTATTTCCCAGTCTTGGAGGGACCTCAAAATCTAAATTTGCATCCTGCAAGGTGTTGAGGAGATAAAGAGCTGCAACACAGCATTTTGTCACTTATTTCTTTCTTTTATGAGCTGAGACCAGCTGTTTAAATGTGATTGATATTCTTTTTTTTTTTTCACCAGAAACATACCAGCTACAGGGCAACCCTCGCTTTCAACATCTGTTCAGCATATTACTCATATATTCAGATTTTCCTGCTCACTCAGCATGTTAAAGCTCATTACAATACACTAAATATTCTTCTGGAAGGAGCAGGAGGGGTTCACAGGCTTTAAGTCTGCTGGTTCCAGCTACAGATGATCCTAAATCCAAAACTCAGTTTTGACCACTGTGACTTCACTTGTGGCTTCTCTCATATGTCCTAGTACCAAGATGAAATGACAATTAGAAAAGGTCCCTTAAATCATGCCACAATACAAGTGGCTCAAGCTGAATGAGTTAAAAACTCCATGCAAAGCATCATTATTCTGTTGAGATACTCAACATTCAAACTGGCAGGATGATCATTTTTAGACAATCTTTATAGCAGTATGACAACAGCAATTCAAAGGGTCTTTTACAAATCATTGGTTTGATTTCATTAGAAGACAAGATTTGTCTCTGTCTAGTCCTTTCTTGCTTCTCCTTCTATATTTTACATAAACTATTGGTAAATCTTGATCAAATCTTGAAAAAAAGAAAGGAGGAATGGTCTGAAAAGTAAGTTCTTGCAATGTGGGTTGTAAAATCTACTTGGAAAGAACTGGCTGGCCAAGCACCATAGACAGACAGCTGTCTAGTTACCACGAGTCACTCAAAATGAAACAAAGTACATAGCATCTCTTTCCTATATGTCTAAGCCAGGTATTGCAGAGAAGTTTTACCACAGTTTTTTATGCCACGGAAGTTTTTCATGTGGAAAGCACACTTGAAAATGGAGGAGTTTTATTCTTATTATTTCTTTTATACATAAAATGGTTTTATTTATTCGGTCTCACCTAATACTGCTAACATAGATCTGGATTCAACATAGCCTATTTGCAGGCATAGTTGAAATGAAAGTATATTAAGATACACTAGTTGTAGACAACTATTTGTAGGATTTTGTACTGGTTTTGTCTTTGTAGTAGCTGAAAAAGGGCTGGTTTGGATTTGAGTTAAAAACAGTATTGGCAGCACAGGGATGTTTTAGTTACGGCTGAGCAGCACTGGCAAATCATGAAGACCTTTCTGCTTGTCATCCCACCCCAGCAGTGAGTGGGCTGGGGTGCACAAGGGGGCACAGCTGTCCCCAGCTGACCTAGGCTATATTCTATACAATATGACTTCATGCTCAGCAATAAAAGCTGGGGTATGAGGGAAGGAAATGCTTGGAGTTAGGTTGTTTATCTTCCCAAATAACAGTTACATGTGATGGAGCTTTTCTTCCCTGGGGATGGCTGAACACCTGCCTGCTCATGGGAAGTGGTGATTTAATTCCTTGCTTCACTTAGCTTTTCTTGTGTCTGCAGCTTTTGTTTTACCTATTAAACTGTCTGTATCTCAACACATGAATTTTCACATTTTAACCTTCCCAGACCTCTTTCTACCCTTATGGGGAAGAGTGAGAGAGAGGCTGTGTGGAGCTGAGCTTCCCACACATGTTAAACCACAACAAGAACCTGAGTATTTCTATGGTGATATGCACTATCTTTGTTTTTTTATTATTCTAACTACAGACAATCATAGCATTTGTCATGTAATATTTTTAATTTATCTTTCTTCTGGTTTTCTTTCTAGGTGAGTGTGTGTTCTTTTTGTTTTCAGACGTTTAAATAATCACAAATTAGAATCCATACTATGATTCGTCTGGTGAGATACAGAACACTACATTGAACAAAGAAAAAGGGATTATTATGTACAATCTATACTGTATGTCTGAAGCATACCTTGAACCTTAACACTTTTAAATATAATTTACGCTTAAGTTCAGTATCTTTAGTCTGCTACACTTTGTACTGAAACTGTTGTTAGGAAAGAAACATTGCCCTTTCAAAGTTGCTAGAAATTTATGTTATCATGTCTACCTTGCATCTCTTTCTCTCCGTTATTGTTTTTAGCCATGTTTTTATTGTCTGTAGTCATGTTTATCTCTTGATCTCATCCATCAGTATCTAATAATATAGCTAATTCAAAGCGAGGGTCAATGAAGTAAAATATTTTCTTCCTATTTTTGTCATAATTTCTATAATTGATTCTCCATATATACATTTTGCTTCATAAAATATATTATTTAGAAAACAACAACAAAGAAATTGTGTTAAGAAGCCTAAACTGAATATACTAGAAACAAGTCTTAAGTATCCATTGCGAAACCCATTGTCACGTGTAAGTTATGTGAGCCACTGAATAACTACAGTGCCAAGAACTTGTCCTCCATTTCCATTACAAGGAGTTCTGTGTATTCAAAAACATTAGCAGAAAGTGCTAAACTTGACATATATAACTGAAATGACAGAATGTATCAGCCATAATTCCTTCTATATAACCTTTAAATATCAGCCTCGCAGATTTTTGTCTGAAAATTAAAAAGTAGTTCTCCTGTGGTTTTCAGGTGATAAATATGCAATTTTTCTAGAAATGGTGACAAAAAGACACAAACCTGAGAAATCTTTCTGTAGTATACAAGACAGTAGGATCGAACAGATATGCTGGAATCTATGTACAGTGATTTTTCTTTTATTATAAGTTCCTGAGTGAAATACTGTAAAAGGAGAATCCAAGAAAATCACAGAACAGCTGGAAGCTAAAATGGACTTTTTTTTTTTTAATCAGCTCACATAATTACTCCTCTAAGATATAGACTCAAATAATGAGGTTACCAGGTATTAAAATCATACATGCCAAAAATGCTAGCTGTGGTCAAATGATTTTCTCAATAGCATTAGACTGCACACGCAAACGTTTTGGCCATTGTGTTTTCAGCTGGCAGATACCAGTAACATCTGGGCCATTAACATCAGAATTAGTAATCTAGAGAATTGTTCCTTCTATCACTTCCAGTTAATACTGGACTCCAATTAGGACTCTTCCAAGCCCACCTGCAAAAATGTCTATGTGATTCAAGTATCCAAATGTCACAGATTGTAGAAGGTTGTATGAACAGAAAATAAGAACACATCTACTTGGAATATTCTGTACATTCTGGATGTAGGAAGCATTCCTTCTGTCAAACCTTTAGCAAATGACTATGGTAACCATTTCTTTACAGAGACATCTCAAAAAATTTTATCACGTGGGATTTTCTTGAGTGCAAGTCTGCAGAGAAAACCAGAAGTTCTTAAAAGTAAACAACAACAACAAAAAGTCACAGCTTTGTTGCATGATTTCCCTCGCCAAGAGGTTATTTATATTCAGTTTTGCTTTTACTTAGATATTAACAACGTAAAATTAAAACTCGCAGGTGATTAAGTCAAAACTACATTATCTACAGAATTATCTTTCTCAAATGAAGTGGTAATTTCCACTTTTCCTTGTTCTCTTGCCATATTTTTGTTTTAAAATAAATGTAAACATACTGGGACCATACTGTGAATTTTATAACATCTCAAGGCCTAGAGACTTCATTTGTCCCAGAAATAGTTAGCAATTAAAATAGCAATGTGATCTCAAATTTGTAGCTCTGGTCCATCAGTGGTACCACTGTCCTGCTCTTCTCCGAATGCATTTGCTCAGATAGTAGAGTTTACATTACAGCTGAACTGGACCTGGTTGGTTGTTCTTTGAGAATTTTTGTATAAGCACACATTTGTAGATATGTTAAACCCCATGATACGTCCAGGAGTGAAGAAAAATATTTTCTTCCAGGAAGTTTTGGGTCTGTACTTGTCCTAACTCTGGGATTTTGAAGCCTTATTATTCCAACCCAGGCAATCTATCTCCTCTTATATTTCCATTCAGCTTTGTCTCACAGTTGATGTGCACTGATTTTTTCTCTATCTCTTTATTGGCCAATAGACTCAATGAGACCTGTGAATGAAGGAGAAAAATTATTGGACTTTTCATGATCTTTTGTTAACTTTTGGGTATCCCGATTTTGACCCTGACTTCAGTGTTTGCTTATGCCTATCAGGCAATTAATGAGCTCTAGAGAAACTCATTGCATTTCACTGATGTAATCCAGGACAGGATACACTTTCTAATACTTTTTTCTTCAGTGTTTTTGCTTAAGAGACATTTTTTTTCTCTTTCTCCTCCACTTCAACCCAATTTGAAAGGTTCTCAGTTGCATTAGGCTCAGACATCTACATGAAAGCTGCAAAGTAGTTTTGTTTCACCTAAATAGTGAAGCTACATAACATATATTTCTCTGAAATAACAAGATACTTACACTTTGAACTTTAAAGTTGAGTGAAGCAGAACATCATGCTGAGAATACAAATTTCCATAATTTGATTTCAGAACAGTACATTCATTTCATTTGTTAGTATGCAGAAGAGAGAACACTGCAGTCAATTATGGTCAGATGTTTTGGAATTTGTTTTGACTGGTGAAATACACTGTGTGATGATTCTGATGTGCATGATAGACACGTACAATACCATGTTGCCAGATGTGGAGGGAAAATAAAAGAAAAAAAAAGATTCAGTGGCAAAAATGAGAACTTATATGCAAGGAAAAATAATACAGTTCTCAGCTGTGAGGAGTCCTGATTTGGACATTCTGGCATCTGCTATTCAATGGGATAATGAAACTCCTACTGTTCAATAAATCAAATTCCTGTTAACTGAAGGCAGGGTCAGCTGTCAACCAACAGAGGGAATATTTTTCTTTGCTGAAAACTCTTTACATGTCTAATCAGGGAAAGCAATCTTGTTCAACTTGTCAACCAAATAATTTTGGTCTTTAAACTGGTAGGCAACATTGAATGGCCTTGTGTTTCTTTAGTTTGACAAATTCAGCTATCTGAGGTAGTTTTGTTATTTTACTGATGGCTGAAATGTATTACTACAAGCAACAACAACATAACAGTAAAAAGAAATTTCCAGCTGAGATAAATGGACAGAGCTTTACTAAATCCTTTGTTACTACATTGATTTGCCAGCTGTTTACCTGGATTTTTATACAAACACCATAAAACCAAGGCAAAAGAATTCATATGAGAAGGTCAAGTACTTAAACCAATGACCAGTTTCTCAGTATCTTGCTTTAATACTTTGTCACATAGATTCCCAGGGGAATCAGGGCCCTATCTTTCTGAACAAAATTATTTTGAAGGCGCAAAATGCAGCATCTCTTAACACTAATTGACTGGTTCTATAATCAGTTAAATTATAGCATGATTTGTATTAATACTAATTACAGTGGAGAAAGAGGATATTGTGCAAATAGAACAAGACATAGAGTTAAGGAAATTCACATGCTTTTTCCATCTTTGCCTCTGACATTTTTGTGAACCCTTGGGCTAGTCATAGTCAGTGTACTGTACATTGTACTTGGTAAAATTATTTATCAAAATTGTTCTCTCTCATGTTGCTGCTTCAAAGGAGCAGTGTGAGACTAATTCATCAGCAGCTCTTGGAAACCATTCATGTAAACGGACTATAGAACTAACAGGATTATAATGCTTTATAAGCATGTTGCACTTACGTATCACTGTCTGTGAGAAATTATGTGCATCTATCAGTTAATCTGTCTCCAAAAAGTTCCTATGACTGAGGATATTTCAGTGGTGTCTTTGATTCTTTCTCTAGAAAGATAAAAAGTTAATTACCTAGACTCAAAAACATTGGGGGGAAAAAAAGAAAAAAGGGAGGAGAAAGTGCAAAACAGGTGAAAATGTTTCAATATTTGATAGCTAGATATCTGTGACATTGAAAACTATCAAATATTGTCACTTTGCTGTGTCTTTTCACCAACAGTTTGCATCCTCCAGTTTTTATAAGCTATGACTTTTGTGCAAGTACCAAGATGGTAAATTGAAGGTTTCCTGAGTTCTTCCCCATTTACTCACATCCTAGTAAGTCGCATAATTTTATATTTTTTATTAAACCTCTACTTTATTTCCTTGATCAGTTTTTCCTTTTGTTCTAAATGGAAGGAAAGATGGGTGAAAGCCCTCCATTATGGTGGTAATTAACTTTTAATAGCCTTTGTTGTTGAATTCCCTAGCAGCTGAGGAGAGTATATTTGCATTGCTACAGAATATCAATTAGAATTTTGGACTGTAGAGAGTACATAGAAAAAACTGTACGTACTCTATAAGGGTCCATGTATGTCAGGTAGGATGTTATCACCTCATTACAAGATGCCTGGTGAGCATGAGTAGAATTACTAGTGTCCCTTGAAAATGAAGCCCAAATCTTAACAAACCAACACCTAAAAATGTCAGGAACAGGCAGCTTAAAATTTAAACTTCATATACCTTAATTATCTTGGGGCTTACTATAATTTATATTTTTGAATATTATTATTATTATTATTATTATTATTATTATTATTATTATTATTATTATTATTATTTCTATTTATTGAATATTGAATTACTATAAATAACACTACAGTTAGATGGAAAAAAGTGGTTTAAACATTCCAAATAACTCTCATTATGTATCAGAATTCAGAAAAATTTTAGTTCTTTAATGCAGCCATTCTTGAGACACAGCTGAATTATGTCATATAAAAGAAGACATACTTTCTACTATTAATAATATACCAGAAGAAATTGCCACATGGACTCAGAATGTAAAGCCCTATTTTTAAGCAATCTCTTCTTCAGTATGAAATTCTTCTATCCTGAATCACATGGCTTTGCATCCTCTATGAAACATGTAGTTAG
Source organism: Callaeas wilsoni (assembly GCA_013398955.1). Taxonomy (NCBI): domain Eukaryota; kingdom Metazoa; phylum Chordata; class Aves; order Passeriformes; family Callaeidae; genus Callaeas; species Callaeas wilsoni. The sequence goes on from VWPU01016399.1 coordinate 146,621, forward strand.
TTAATGCCTCTAAACATTAATAGATGATGTCCATGTAAATATGATAGCTGGGTTTGGATATTCATGGAGAATAAATTTATTCTTCATGGTCAAGACAAATTTCACATGTTAATATTTACAGTATAGTTATTCTTTGAAAACTACTTACTCTTCATCTAGCAGATTTACTAAATGCAATAGCATTAAGAGTTTTAACTAAATGAATTCAGTTCTTATTTTGCTAGAAACCAGAATACGTTTCAAGTGTTGCCCAAATCAAGATGCTTCAGCATAAGGAAAAAATTAAAAATATAAACAATTAACATAATCAACAAAACATGATAAATCTAAATAATTGTGGTGAAAACAGGCTTCAAGATATAATTGTAGAGGCATAAAAAATTCAAGATTTATCTTACCTACTGCAACAAGCAACCAGCCAAAGCAACTGCAACATTTTAGTTATTCCTAACATTTTTAGATGCGTGTCTTTTTGGCTGAAGATGTCTATGTTCCATTTCAAAGCAAATATGTTTGAAAAACATGAGAGAGAGATGCCTTTATTTTTTTTTTTTTAGAAACATTATCAGAAACCTCAAGGTATACAATATTCAAAATTTGTGTTTCTAGAGGATATAGCAAAATACCTCCTGAATTCTTGAAACACAACAAGGACTATTCTGTACAGAGCAGGACAACACATGATACATTTTAGAAATCTGAATATAAATAAATAGATGTGTCCATATGAAAACCTGAGTACACTGATAAAAAGCATTCAGTTAATCTGTTGTGATGAGAGTCTTTTGTTGAGCTATCCCTGCTGCAAGTGGATATTTTTAAGTTTCTAAATTATAACATTGTACAATAGTAACCATGGCTAACCACTGCTAGTCTTGGAGTGAAATATTTGGAAAAGGAAGAGCTAATTCATACTTTCTCCTTCAGCTAAGAAACATTAAGTATCATGCATTTCCCAGCAGCACAGGACATTTGGAATGAACAGATTTGTAGGTGTCAGCAAATACTTAATCTGGTGGATGTGGTCAAAATGTGGTCAAATTCAGATGCATTTAATTGAGTTCTTTGTTTCACTTTATGTGAACAACAGGTGCATGGACTCAGAGTGGTGGAGATACTGAGAGGTTTATTGAGAGAAACGAGCTGGTTTTATACACTTCTTCAAGACATAGTATTTCCTTATGTGGTATTTTTTACTAAGCAACCTATCACACATTGCCATGTCAGCAACACACGCCAATGTCCTTATACAGGGTGATCACGCACCGTTTGGTGTCTGGCAGCTTCGGGCAGGGCGTCTGCCACGCGGCACCTCCTCCCCACAAAGTCAGCAGAAACAAGCTTCTCTTTGCTGCCATGGTGTTCTGCAGGCACGTCCCACAGCCTGCAGCTCAACTCTATCTTACCTCTCTCTACAGTCTTATGAACAAATTTTGGCCTTTTTCACTCCTTTTATAGAATCAAGGTCTTAGAAAAGAATTCTCAGATCATCAAGTCCAAGCATTCACATAACATGCCTAAATCCACCCATAAACATGACCTTAAGTACCACATATCAATATCTTTTAAATACCTCCAGGGATGGCGACTCAACCACATCCCTGGCAGCCTTTTTCAATGCTTTACAACACTTTCCATGGAGAAATTTTCTCTAAGTTACTGTCTAAACCTTCTCTGGCACAACCCGAGGCCATTTCCTCTTGTCCAGTTGTTCCTCTTGTCCAGTTGTTGGGAGAAGAGGTCAATCCCCACCTGGCTACAACCTCCTTTCAGGCAGTTGAAGAGAGTGATAAGGTCTCCTCTGAGCCTCCTTTTCTCCATATGACAAGGAAAGAACCTGTTAGATATAGATTTCACCTGCTTGGCACCCTTGAGACCTTGAATTTTCTTTGAGGTTAGCAAGTTTGTTTGCAGCTCTTTCAAATTACTGTCTTCAAATACTTCTGTTCATTAGGCAGTATGAGGAACATGAAATTACCTCATTTCATATTTTATTTCATAAGGGTTTCAGTACAGAAGGCCTTTGATCTGAATATCTTAATGGGTTATTGTAATTTTCTATGTCTTTTATAATTTAATTATTTTTCTAGTGTGGGTTTTTTTGGAAGGATCATCCATGATGGAGAGGCTTAACGAATGATGACATTGATAATAATTATTATGCAGCAGAGAATGCTTTTTGGCTCTAATGTAGATTTTTCTTCTTGGGGTCCAGACCCTGAACCTCTTTTTGCATATTTGTAAATTGGATGTAACAGTATTTATTTTTAACACCAATTGATATGTTTGCAACTTCTTCCAAAGAAAGATGGCCCTTTCTTCAACATAAAAATGTTGATTGGAAAACCCCCACAGGAACAACTTGCTCAGAGAGTTGTTAAAGTATCTATCCTTTCAGATATTCAAAATACAACTGGACACTGTCCTGAGTAAGCTGCTCTGGTTGACCCTCTGATCAGGCGGTTTGAGCTAGAGATCTCTTCTAGACTCAATTATTCTGAAATTCTCTGAAATGCAAACTTCATTTCTTATAGGAAAAAAGTAAAATAACATCCAACAAGCTACTGGTTTTCAAATAGAAAGCAAGAAAATCTTCTGAAACACTGTCTCAATTAAAATAAAATATTTTCATTATCAGAAAACTTTTCACAAGAGGAGAAACTTCCCCTTACTGGAAACATTTCTTGAGCTTTTAACATTTCTTTGCTTTTCCTAATTAATCTTGGCCTCAAGGCCAAAGGCATTCACTTACAGTGACAGCAATAAATATACTGTGGTTATGTATTTCACATTCAGTTCCTTCCCTTTGTTTCTCCAATTAAATCTTCAAATAATTACCATATATGACTGCACTTTAAACACTTTTTGTAGCTGAGGATATATAGTGTCCTGAAAACTTAATCAGATATGAAAATAAATTGCATGAAAAGTTGCAGAGGTCAGAGAATTTTGCATGGTCTACAACCTAATGGGAACACACATGAGGTCTAACCATGTTTAATAATAATACATCTTGAAGTTAAATGGAGTGTGATAGAAAATTTTAGCAGCAAGTACAACTAAAACATAATCTATTTTCCATCTAAATTTTAAAGAAAAGTGTCTACCTGTCATAGTAGCTGAACTAGATCAATTTCCATCATTAGTGATGTGCATGTTGCTTTTTTTAATTTCAGCAAAACACTTATTTCTGATTGGTGTATTAATGTATAAAATAACTAGTAATGGCCATAAGTAGAAACAGAGCTTGGGAGGTAAGATATAATCTCTTAAAAAGAAAAAAAAAACAGAGGAGCAGAGATCGTAAACTGCCAGACAGGGTCAATAATTAAATATATTCACCTGTACATATTCAAGATCAAATATTACACAACTAGCAAGAGATACACCAAGTTTCAAAGAGCCAGTGTCAAGCACCATACAAAGATAGAAGGAAGGAAATATGAATCTGAACATCACTAACACACAAATAACAGAACTAGAGTTCAGGGTCTTGGTGGACTTGGTACAGTTGAATGTTCAGTATAGAATTTAGCTGTATTAGAATATAAGGCTGTTATAAATTCTAGGTATGGTCTTAATTTCAGTATATTACACGCTATTTGCAACAAAAGCTGTTCACTATTGTTTTCACTTGCTTTTTGTTTTTGCTCTGTTCTGTAAGTAAACGTACATGTGTATTGCCATATGTGATATGCTGAGAGGTATTTTTTCAAATTAAGTGAGAAATATAACATAGAAAAAGTAATTTTAATGGAAAGGAAAAGATGCGAATAAAGGTAGAGATCGTGTCTGTCTTATCTACCCTTTGATGATACTATGTACAAGAGCACCTCATTCTGGAAGTAGCTTTTGAGACAATCATTGATATTTATTAATAAAAATCTATATTAATAAAAGTCAGGGTTATTTCAGCAGATTATGTGAAAAACCATAGCGCCTACAACTCTTCTTTTCCTTAAATTTGCTTTACTTATCAACACCAGGTAAATGAGCTGTCGTACATTGAACAAGTGATGTTCAGTTATGCCTGAAGGAACGAATGGATCCTTCCAAACTTTACTGTTTTAGTCAATACAAATGAGGAATGCTCCAGCTCCAACACTTTGGAAAAGTTACATCTTAATCCAAACTCAAACTAAATAGAATAATGTGATTAAGTATTACTGGAAGTTTTTCAGTTTTTATTCTCAGCTACCTTTGCTTCAAGAAGACACGGGAGATGCAATCTTTAGTAAAAGTTTGTCCTATGTGTTTTTACCGCAGTGTTTGCAAAGGAACAAAAAACGTCAATCAGGATCCATTTGCAAAGCAAACTCCTCCACTGGCTCTTATTCATGTGGAGTTATGAAACTCACAGTGCCTTCTACCTACTTATCTTAGTTAATATTATTCCTTCTATATTTGTACATGTGCACCCTGCCAATTAAAAGAGCATACCTTCCTTCTGTTTATATCACTGCCCTTAATTAGAGGTTTAGATGCTTTCAAGAGAGATCAGACAGCAGCCCATCTGTTTAGGCAAAGGTTTATTTAACATTGCATATGTACGGTCTGGATAAATACAGTCATACGATTACCAAACAGCAATTGCCTTAGTCAAATAGCTTTTATGTCCTTAAGTGACTTCAGATTACTGGATTCTTTTTAGGTAGCCTTTTATTTACCTCAGTTCAGGACTGCTATTAACTGCTAATTATATAAAACTGCTATTATATATGCTAATGCCTTTTGGCTAACTAATTGCCAATCTTGCTTGCTAATTTAGGCAAATATATGATTAGTATTACACTGTAAGAATTTATCTCGAAAATAAAATTTATGAAAAAGAAAAGCCTTTTCTACCCTTTATTTCACTTACCAACATGAGGAGCAGCAGTTATATCACTTTATTATTTTACATATATGTTGTTTTTGTGACAAGCTGTCAGGACTGTACTTCCAATAAGTGGTATACACAGAAATTTTATATCATCTGTGATTCATACACTGCCTTTGAATTCAAGCTCACATTCTATAAAAAAATCACTGTACTACAAAAAAAAAGGGGAGGATAAGAATGAGAACAGTTATTTATTTATTAAGTGGTGTACACCAGCTGAGATGCTGTTTACATCAGGCAGTGACAGCAAAAATAGGAGCAAGAAGAAGAAGGTAGATGATCCCAGGTTAATTTCTTTATTCCATTTTTTTAAATTTTTTTCTTCCTTCAGAAAACCCAAGCCATAACACAGCAACATACTTTCCAAGATTTTTTTTATAAATGCACTCCTAAGAAGTTAATAGTTATGCAAAAAAATGTTCATGTATGAGAGGATGCTATCTAAAAGCAGACCTTTAAGTATTTTTATACATTGGCTATCAGCATAATTGAGTACCTTCACTTTTTACATTTTCGTTAATTTGAATGTTGATCTAGCATATTCTTATTAAAATACATCTATTTAAAACTGCAATATTATCATACATTTAGCATGTCAAGATAAGAAGGGTAAAAGTGGACAAACAAACTTAGGCGTTAATGTCAACCTTATCTTCAGACACAGATAACTCCAGACTCTTGAATTTTGAATAAACTTGACCATCAAAACTGAATGTCTGGAATCTTGTCTGCATTTTTGTTAATGCAAACAAACTCCTTCTGTCTTTGGAAAACAATTCTATATGGACAAAATTGTGTAAACACAGATTTCTGCTCCTCTAGATTTTGGTTTAATTAACTTTTCCTCTTGCTCTTCACTGATAATTACCTTCAGCTCCCTTTGTGAAAACAAGAGATTTCTGCAAAATAGTTCAAGATCATAGCAATGATTATGATTGTGTTTGTGGTTTAGCAACTATCTAACAACAACAAAAGTATGGAAATGCATTTATGTGGATTTTCTAAATTTCTTAATTTTCTGGTGTCTTTGAATTTGTTGTTTTGTTGCCTGTAATTGTTATTACAGTTTTCCTCTCATGTATAAGTCTATAATTCAGGGGACTCCTGTTAGGTTGTGAGGAATTATTTTGTGCTATAGGTGAATATATGACAACATGGAGTCATCTAAGATTCCAGTATGCTAAAGAGCAATACTTCATTCTGGTTCACCACATGATCCAACAACCAACTGTACTAATAAGAATGAGGGAGGCATCACAGTTCTGGAATACATAGTCTGGACTAGTAGAAGCTAGTGCTGCCCAGAGATGTGCACACCAAAACCAAATCCTATGGTCAGCCGGGTTAACTCATGACACATGTCAAAGGCTTATTTGCTAAAGGATAAATAGAACACCCCACTGATAATCAGAGATAAGTTGTAAAATCATATCAAAAGTGAATCACAAATTTTTGTTTTCAGCCTTTGTGAAATAATTTCTCTAAACAGGTAATTTTGGTATTTTGGAACCCCTTAAACCATGATTAAAAGTACAGCACACTTGCTTTAAAAGGAATAAATTTAAAGTGTTCCATTTGGTCACTCCTCTTCCACTTTCCTTTTCCTGAAATGATGACCTGCTGAAGTAGAGAAGACAAACTTCCACCCATAACCTGCGTTCTTCAACGAAATTAGAGCAAGAAAGTTCCCCAGTTCCCAGGCTCCAGTCAGGGAGCAGACTTCAAGTCCTTTCACTGCAGATTGCAATGCTTAAGGCATTTCCATCAGGAAGATCGCTGCTAACTCCTGGTATCCTTTTCAAACATCCTCTAAACCTTCCAGCTAAGATGTATAACTGGGAATAGAAGGGCAACTATTGCACTACAATAAGAGACAGGAATATAAATTAATCCTATATTAAAAGACATGGGAAGGTAAGGGAAACCAAAATATTCACAACAAAGCCTATGTGCATGATATTTTTTGTGGTAAAATAAAGATTTTATATGCTGCACTCAACTACTATGAATATTGTCTATGAAAGCACAGCTAGAATTAGTACTTCAAAAAGACTCTCAGCATATAATGACACTGCAGACATCACAGGAAGCTTTAAATAAATGTTCTCCCTAAAATGTACAGCAGTCTGCAGTTTAGACAGGGCTTTGGACTATTTATACATTCAGACTGTACAATATACATGAGTTGAGATGTCTCTCATGTCACAGCTGTAGATACCATTTTCCTTCTCACAAAGATGTTCATTTGCTGAAATATCTGTGTTCTATTATCAAATGCATTACTCCCATATTACAAATAAATGTACTGCTCAGGTAGATGCATAAAAACATCATTAAGAGAGATCTTTCATTATTAACCTGCTTTTGTTTTGCACTTCAATTGCCTGGCTACTTTTCAGGATAGTGCTATTATGACGAAGCTGCATCTTCCCTTCTGTTGCAGAGGTAGTTCCCTACTGTTCCCTCTATATTTCTTCCCTCCTGAAGACAGTGATTGCATTCTTTTTCAATTACCTCAGTACCAGCTTAAAAAGACATCGCTATTTCATCTCCCTTGGAACAAGTTACAATGAAAAGCAGATAAAAGAAACCTACACTGACAAGAAGACCAGGTGTTTCTGTCAAGCGGCTTCTGTGATACATTTCCACTTTCAACAAAGCAAAAACCTCGTCATTTAAACATACCTATTTTTTCCCTATTTATTTTTAGAATGAGTGGAGATAAGGAATTGGTTTGAAAGCTGTCTTGTTATAAAATAATCTCCAGATTATTAAAAAAGACTCCAAAAGAAGAGAAAGAGTGTCCTTACTGTTAAGGAAGGAAAGAAGCAGGGAGACCAACAGGTGTATCTTATACATCTATTCTATTTGAAATGTTTATACTAACTCTAATGTAGCGTATATATACTGCAGTATAGTGTGTTTATGTATGTGTATATATATATATATACACACTCATCTATATTTTATATATATATATATATAATATGTATCTATCAAATGGATGCTTATCATATTTGGAATCTCTGAAGACAAGTTTTCTCACATGCAAGGAACATATTTGAATTAATGTAGCTCCACTTTAACCTGATGCAGACAATTCAGAATCTGAGAAGATACTTTACCCTATATTTGATTTTCATTTGGTGTGCAATGTTTATGTTTTGGCTTGAGCTGGGTTTTTTTCCTTCTAGAAATAAACTAAACCATGCCTATGAGAGCCTTATCCAAACACTTCTTGAATTCTGACAGGCTTGGTGCTGTGACCACTTCCCTGGACTCCAGCCTCTCATTCCCCAGTCAGTCTGTATATCCAGAGTTGCCCCATTCCAGGTGCAGAATCCGGTCGGCACTTTCCCTTGTTGATCTTCATATGGTTCCCCATCCCTCTGATTTGTCTAGGTCTCTCTGCAGAGCGTCCCTGTCTTTCAGGGGTCAACAGCTCCTTCCAGTTTTGTATCATCTGTCAATTTGCTTATTATCCCTTCCAGTCCTGAGTCCAAGACAGTTATGAAGATCTTGAAGAGTAAAGGCTGAAGATGGAGCCATGTGGAACTGCACTAGTGACAGGTCACCAGTCTGATGTCACCCCATTCACCGTAACCCTTTGTGCCCATCCTGTGAGCCAGTTTCTTACCCATTGCATGTGTTTATCCAGCTGTGTGCTGGACATTTTGTCTAGAAAGATGCTGTGTGAAACAGTATTGAAAGCTTTACTCAAATTGAAATAGACTACATCAACTGGCTTCCCTTCATCAACTCCGTGGGTTACCTTGCCATAAAAGGAAATCAGGTTTGATAAGCAGGGCTTTCCTCTCATGAAGCCATGTTGGCTGTGACCAGTGACTGTGTTGTTTTTTAGGTGTTTTTCAATACCTGGCAGAATAATCTTCTCTAAAACTTAACCAGGCAATCAGGTAAGATTAATAAAATTGTGAAAGTTTTACTAGCAGTGGGGACCTGTACCATTGAGAAACTAGTGCAGGAACTGCTGTCACCAGTCCAATTATAGTGTTAAGTAATTAGAATTCAGATACAGGATGACGTATATTTTAGAAAAAGTGTAATATTCAGTTTTTAGGGAGATAACCTAGTTTACTCCAAAATGTTTCCAGAGGTAAGCAGGCAAACACTTGTTTAAAATAGCTGGGGGAAAAAATGGCCAAAATATTTATTCCTCTTTCTGGACAGAGCTTAAATGCATAGTGCATTTATCAAACCCATTTATTTCAGGGTCATTTTTTTCAAATCTGTTATAGCAATGTTTGAAAATGAGCTACCATTAGCGGACAAGAGCTTGAACCTTTGCAACAAAATGCAGTTCAAACCTACCACTGTCACTTCCCTTACCTCCTATCCTGAAGGTTGTTTGAAGAAGATATTAAAGCAAGGAACAATGGGACTGATCTAAACTCAAATCTAGGTTTATGTCTGTTAAATTACAGAAGAGTACCCAAAAAGCATCTATGAAGATATTTTACTGAAAGAGAGCAGAACCGTCTGAAAGTCAGATAAAAAATGCCATAGTGGAAAGCTTGAATCTACAACAAACAAATGACGGAAAAACAAAGATTTCAGTGTGGGCGGGTTCTGAGTTACTGCCATGGTGACAGTGCTGCTGCTGTTTCAATTAAACAAAAATAAATTGCATATGACTGACTGATGACCAAAGACAACTCATTTGTGACTAAGATTCCTGGTACCATCAGAACAGTCCCTGTTGTAGTTGTACTAAACTGCTTGTTCTCAATTGGGTATAGTCCTAGGAGCTACAGATGGCCTTTTGGGGTCCTGCATGGGAGACCACTAGGAAATCTGAAGTATCAAAGGCAAAAGCCAGGGTTTCAGGACTGAAGTCTAGACAACAAAAAGCAGGTGAGTAAGGGAGCTGTATTTGATCTGGCTTTTTGCTACCCATGGAGATAATTGAAGAACTTTCCTACCACGTACAATGCATCAGAATATCAGCTGAGGTGTTTGCTCTACATCTGAGGGTAGGGGTGAACCTTGCCATATTTTGATCTTACCCAAAGCCCAAATCACTGTCTTTATAACAAAAATATGAAAGATGAGACACAAGAAACACCATTTGACAACACACAGGCAGCCCACTGGGTTTTCAGAATCTCAGAAAAGCTCTGCCTCCTTTGTAAAATGCCATGGAAAATTATATGCACTAGCTTTACCTACAGAAAGTAGCCTGTCTAACCTTAAAACATGTAATGAAAATTGTTTGAACAATAATCCATCCTTGACAGATTCCTTCATTGGTAGCCTGACACAAGAATAATTTTGATTTGCAAGCACAAAGACTGAAAGTGAAAACAATTTAGATAAAAGCTCCACCATTATGTTTAAAAATTTAAGAGATGTTCCTTGCACAAAATATATTCAAGCAAATGTATACTTGCATATATTTGTTTATATACATAGCCACGTTGTGGCTTGCATTTTCCCATGGTAGTAACCTCCTCATTATAGTAATTTCTGGAGCTTTCAAAATTGTATTACATAAAATGTCGAACTCCTAGTATTCATGTTTTTACAATTTGTTGTCTTAGACCAATGTCCTCAAATTCCTTTTATTTTGTTTTGTTTATAAATCTCCAAGGTAAAATGTTGACTTAAAACTTGGAGGTGGTTTGGGAGTCATCATTAATATAGAAATCATTAGAAAGCCAATTATGGTCTATTACTCATTTTTAGTACATCTATTTTCTCATTTTTGATCACAGAGGGTTTGTAAAAAGAGAATAAAAGACCTTTGAATAGGTTCCTTGGTGGTATATTGTAAACTTCAATTATTTGTTCCCAGAAATATTTTTTTAACAGAGAAGTGAAATCTTTTTAAAATGCAGCATGATTCAGAAACCCCTGCTAGAAAAGTATTAAACATTCTTTCATTAATAACAATAATCTGTATTCCCAGAGAGCACTGTCACTTTAAAATGTAGATCTAAAACGTATTTTTTTTGCCCACAGCCCATTATTAAGCGTCAGTAATTTTATACCTGCAATGTTGTAGCCACTACTTCTTCCTGAGAGGGAGGAGGACATCATGCTGCTAATAAACAGCTGTCACTCACAAACCTGCCCTGCAAAGCAATTGGCCGAAACCATTAGTCTGTAATAGGCGAAATTTCCTTCCCCTGTAATTTTCTGTAGATTTGCTTTTCTTGGCTTCCAAACTACAGTAACCCACCACATCTAGTTCATGGTATAACGATGGCATGAAGAGAAAACCAGGCAATTCTCTTTCAGAGGCCAGAAAACCAATATTGTTTTTCATGTCAACAGTTCCTGTAACACACACAGAGATTGGTGGATTCTCTCTCATACCTAATGTCTTTTGACAGACATTGATCTCAGAGGGAAGAGCTTGATAACAGTTTTGCTCTCTCCAAAAATGCTAGTTTTCTCAGGCAGGCAAAAGTTCACAGAGAAGCTGGTGGGGTCCTTGTGCTTTGCAATCATATTTTGTAAAGTACAATCTTCCAACCTACCTGAAAAAGCTTAACTTCCCTCCTCAGAATATAGTCCTGGTTTTGAGTGTCAGATGGTTTTTGTCCCTTTACAAAAGAGGATGATTGTACTTTTCACCAGCAACAGCAGACTGTAAGGGAGAGCAAGATAACAGGAGGTCTGTCAGCTGATATGTTGACATTTTCCTATACATGTCTGCAACAAAGTTATTCTGATTTGAAAGCCAGTCTAGATCATTGCTAAATTTCTTCCAGAAAGAGCTTGGGTTTGTTGAAAGGAGCACTCTACTGCTATCACACACACACACACAGAGACACACACACACACACACACAAAAACACACAGAGAGGAATTAACTTTTGTAAATACCTTATGAAAATCCTTTTGCCTTATTCCATTTTCTTTCTACCACATGTGCATCTCAATTTCTAGCTTCAGTGAAGATAGAGTGAGGGGAGAGAGAGGATAAGAATGGAAAGTGGGGGTGGGGGCAGCTTTAGTTTAAAATGCAGACAAATCTGCCTTTTCTGCTTGATGGCCTGTAACATTTCCATGTAGTGTACTTTGCATGGCAGAATAGCTACTAGTAATAGAATTTCTCACAGTGGAGGTTAATTACTTTTCAGCTACAGCAAAATAAATTTCCTGTCAAGCCCAGTGACAGGAATATGCCACTGTCACCATTTTTACCTCAGTTTTAATTCACTGTTAATATTTGACACTAGCTTGCATTCAGTGGGCTGGTCTTCTGAACAGTAGGATTTCCCAAAGGAATAGGACAGGCTGGCAGTAATGTAGTATCAAGATATGTGGAAAAGAGCACACTTTGCCTCTCCTGAGTGCACTTCAAAGAAGATTACCTGACCTGTCTCTCACTTTAAAGAATAAAAGAGAACCTTGTATTTGGTTAAATAAAAATGACATGGCAAGATACACGTTAAAATCTAGAGCAGAAGAGAGAGGTGACGTGTCTGGTCTAACCTTATGCTAAGCAAACCTACATAAAATACCACTTCCTGTCTCTTTTTAGATGTGATTTTTTTTTTTTCCCTGGCCTTAAAGAGTCCATTTTTTGAGCCTGACAATTTTGCTATAAATGCTGAGCTCAATAGATGAGACACCTTGTGTGGTAATGAATGATAGAACTCATTTCTCCTAATTGCCCTCATAGTCTTCAAATTAGTTTTCACATTTCTTTGTCTTGAAATAAATCTCTTCTGCTACAGAGACAATAATGCCATTTATCAAGTGTTGGTGATATGCACTGTGTCACTCTTATTGTTAACTAATAAAAAGTCCTATATGAAGTCATGTTAGTAATCCTTAGGGACATAAAGTTTTACCTGGAAATTTCCAGCCTCCACTCAGACTGGTTAGATCACAAAGGATATTGCTTGACTCATTTAGCTTCCCTAGTCAAAGTTTTATTTTCCAACATTTTAGTGATTTTCATGATTCTGAGGAAACCAACATGCTTTAAAATTTGCCTGGTTGGGTACCTGACCTGAAAAAGTGGGGCAGTTATACCTGAGGCTTATTATTTCACTGCTCAGGAAACATAAGGGAAACAGTGTTTCTACTTTTACCAAAATTCAAACCAGAAGGCAGAAGATGAAATATCAGGACTTCCATCATACAGGTGTTTTCCCCATAGAAGTAGCCTCAGCTGTTCCTCACTACCTGTGCTCTTCCTCTTCAGGAGGTGGCCTGTGACAGTGCAGAACTGTGAAGGAGCCAGGCCACACGAACACGTGAGGCACGTGGGAGCTGTGGGAAGCTAAAGGATTTTGGTAGCTACATTAGCAGGTGAAAGATAGCTGGATCTAGTTAATGTCATCTTGCTGAAGCAAGAGTTCTTAATCCTTCCTATAGTTGTGCTGAACCATAATGGGCTCTTTGATAAGGTCTTGTAAACTGGTAGAAATACCAAGAGAGATTGCATGCATGTTTTGTGATCAAAACCTTTTGGCAACACTCAGAACTTAAAGGATTTTCAAAAGCAAATAGGCTGAAAATTTTGTAAGTGATGATATCAAGATTTCTTAGGTTTCAATGGAGTTGTCTGAATTTGTACACCACTAAGTCATTCATAATGCCTTCCAGAGGGACCTGTGCAAGTTCGAAACATGAATCCATGGAAAACTCATAAGGCTCACTAAGGCCAACTGCAAAGTTCCATGCTTGAGGAACTGCCAGTATAAACAAAAGGTGGGGGATTAGGGTATTTAGAGAAGCCCTGTGGAGAAAGAACGTGGGGTTGTATATGAGAGACTGGACACGTACTGGCAATGGACAAAACCCAGTTGCGTCCTGAGCTGCATCCGAAGCAGCATGGCCAGCAGGGAGAGGAAGTGGATTCTTCCGGTCTGCTGCCCTTGTCATACCCCACCTGGAGTGCAGCATCTGTATCTGGGGGCCCCAGCACAGGAAAGCCACAGACCTGTTGCAGTCAGTCCAGAGGAGGCCATGAAAATTATTAGAAGGCTGGAGCACCTCACGTATGGGAAAAGACTCAGAGAGTGGGGTTGTTCAGCCTGGAGAAGAGAAGGCTCTGAGGAGATCCTACAGCAGTCTTCCAGTACCTAAGAGGACCCTGCAGGAAAGATGGGGACCAACTTTTAAATAGGGTCTTTAACAATAGGACTAGAGGTAGATGCAGACTAGACATAAGGAAGAAATTCTTTTAAAATAAGGGCAGTAAAAGGCTCACTGCTCATTGCAGAGGGGGCTGAACTAGATGACCTTAAAAGGTCCCTTCCAATGCCCAGAATTCTATGACTTTATGAAATCCAATTAGGATTGCATGAGCATGAGCTTTAAAAATGGACCTGAAAAAGATCAGGGCATTGTTCAGAAGGTCTGTTGAATGAAGTGACTTGAGTCAGAGCTGGGCAGTGCATACTGTGTTTAACATCTGGGTACCTGATGATACTGAAGTCAGAATTTATGGAAAAAAAATGGAAGAGGAAATCTGGATCCCTGCTCCATTTCAGGAACATGCAATGTTACAAAAAATTACGAAAGTTGGTTACAGCTTCTCCTGTAGAAAATATTTAATTTTAGCTGCAGAGATTGGTTATATATAGGCAGGCATTAGATTTAATTGATTTTATTGTTGTTTAAGGAACTGGAATGGAATTTCTGGTTTTTCAAACCACAGGAGACATCAGTTTTCTAGATCTTTAAAAACCCTCAAATCCTGTGTGGCAATGTAGTTAGAACAATTTGGTCTACTGAAATTGCCTTTTTTGCAGAGCATTAGGTTTCATTCTGACCCTTAAAGCAGAGATGAAATTGTGGCTTAGAAATGAAGCTAGCCCAGAAGGGTACTATTCAGCACGGTTTGAATTTCTGACTCAGTTTCTGAGCTATTTGAAACTGCTTTATGTTGCTTGACTCATTCATTTCTGTGAAAATCCATATTAGTGAAATGCCAGCTCCTTTATGGCAGCATATGGGGTTTTTAAAGGTTTCTGTAGCTTTATACCAATAACAAACCAGACACTTCCCTTTTAGAAAAAGTTCCCATAGTGTGGTTTCAACCTTTTACCAAAAAAAAGCCCCAGGCAGCACAGGGGAGGTCATATTTTTTCCACCAAAATGTTCACTCTGGTGTCATTCAGCATTTTAGAATATGTCCTTATATGTTTTGGGTTTCACTTAAATACCCATCAAGGCTCATAAAACTATAAAGAAGGATTTTTAATCTTCATTTTGTGCTCCTTGGTTTTCATTTTGCTGTCAATCACTTCTGTTAGCATTCATATAGACACAAAAGATCTGTGTTTAAATTCCAGTGTCTATGTGTCTTGGAACCTCATTTCTTGCCTCTGAAACTTTTGCAAAGCTTTAAACAGAAAGCTGTAACATCACACAGGAAACAAACAACATGACCAGATAAGCTCTAGAGAAATCAAACCTTAACTGTGGAAATACACTGAATTCCATGTGAAATGAATGAGAAGGTATGTAAGCTGCCTACAGATGTAGGTACTTGTTTTGCTTGTTTTCATTTTTCCTCCTTACACTTCCTTCCCAGCAACTGTTCAATGTAGGAAACTGCTACAGAAGGTTGTCATCTCAACTTGTATTGTGGTAACTTAAGTCTTGTCATACCTGGAAGATCAGGCACAGCTTCCCAAGGGATCCTGCTGTTGTTGAAAGTAATTGCCTATGGCTAAAGTAATCTGTTTCGAAATCAGATAAATGCATCATGTGGTCATCTAAAGAGAAGTGCGATTTACATTTGTTACTTTCATATTTAGCTATTTCCCCCTATTTTAAATGAAGAATATAGCAAATATATGTAATATTTCTAATGGAATGAGTAGAAGGTACTAAATCCCTTGTTTACCACCACTTGAGTATGTAAAATCAACAAATGCATAGCAGTTTGTTTAAGAGGAGAGGAAATAACAGACCGAGAATTAGCTTTGGCACCTGTTTTGCAGCTGTGGGACTTAAAGGTAAGAAAAATTGGTATTTGTGGCTTAGAAAGCACCTCCCAAAGACTGTGGTTCCTCTATATTTCTTAAACTCTTTTTTTTTCCATTCCACGCATTCTGATTTCTCACATCTTACATAGCATGCCACAAAATTATTAATAAGAAACACTATGTTCTATTTTGGCTGTCTTAAAAACATTAGCAAAAGATGCCATTTATCATCATATTTCTTATTAAAGCTTGGAAGAAAGAGCACACAGCAGTACATCTTGGAAGTCATAGCTGTGAAGAAAAGCACTTTCTGCTATTTTCTCACTGATTGTAGCTAATGTTAAAATAATTACTGGTAAAGGGTCTCCCTGCTGTTTGATTGCCAAGTTCCACAGTTGCAAGGACTTCAGGTTCTTCCCTATTTGAAACTTTAGTTGGCTTAGTTCAGGCTGTTTTTTATGTCTTTTTGCATGTTTTCAAAATCCCTTAACACCTCAAGCTCCTTTTGTCAGAGACTTAGCAAAATTGAAGTCTTAATGAAGATGCATTGGGAAGGAGCATGTGTATTTCAGTGATTTTTACTATCTGTAAATAAAAAATAAAAAGGGAGGTTGGTTAGTGTTGATTGAAAGTAAAGTAGAAATGTGCTGGCTATGGACTTTATTTATTGTGCTGGTTTACCACAATCATCCTTATTGCTGAGAGCACTTTGGGAGCAACACTACTCCAGCAAGAAAGGGCAGCCAAAATACTCTCCTAGATAAACACATATTCACTGGTTTCTGCCTCTGAGAATGTGTGCCTTGAGGTTTTTTTTCTATCCAGCTTACTGTACTGGGATTCTTGCTCTTAAAATTTGGATTCTTGCTCTTCCAGTGGTATCTTTTAAAAGTTGCTTTTCTTTGACACTCATTATATGTGTTCTTACAAGCTAACAACCAGGAAAAGTGAAAAAAGATTACCTAAATTAAATAATTAAGCAAGAATACAATGATAATGTGTGAATCATTAAGCAAAGTCAACAAAGAATGTTTGTAATTTTAAGCATCATGCAATGACAGCATTAAGATTCAGATATGTTTAATAAAAACATGTGATGCAAACATAATTCTCCATCCCAGTTCCTCACGAAACTATGGTCTGTTAACTGTTGTTTGTTGAACACTTCCTTAATCAGGACACTGCTGGCACCATATTCCTTCTTACAGGAATTCCTGTTAAAACACGAACCATTTTTAAAAACTATCACCTTTCCTCCCTCTCTAAATCTGTAGGTATGGGTAAATCTTAGTCACTAATTATATGCATCTGGACAATATTATCCCTGTTTATTCCAAGAGGAAAACATGACACTTTGCTATGACTGGCTGGTACTATCACACACAACTTGTTAGCATTTTGCACTGTACTATGTGGACTGCCATGTACTTTGGAGTAGCTGTTATTTTTAGGTGAAACACCACGACCTATAGAATGCAATCAGGACTACTGATAAAATGTAAAGTAGAAATATAAAGATGGTTGATTATTTTCCATTAGGTTCAAACATTTCATTCTATCTTCTGTCTTTTTTCATCATCTCCAGTGTGATATCCTGGAATGGAGTTCCTGACACGTAATAGAAAGCTGTGTTGAAAACATTAATATGTTCCTCAGTTCAAGCAGTCCATGTTGTCTCAGAAGTAAATAAAAAGTCTCCCGACCTTTTCATTTTCTTCTGAGACAACAGGCTTGAAAGGAAATATTTTGCCAGCTGTTTTACTTTTAAATTACAATGCCATGATTGGATTCATTTCTGGGTCACCCATAGCAACCATTACTTGAAACCACAAGAACAGTCCATGCTGCATTTAAAACTCCTTCGGGTTAAAGTCCAAGCACTATAATTTATCTGACTTGTTATTTGGGTGGGGGTTTTTTTTGTTTTGTTTTACAGGAATCAAATTCACTGCCTTGAAAAATCCTGTTATTTCACTCCAGTGTCTCTCTCCTTTCAATACATAATTATGTGGGTGCTTGGCACTAAAGAATCAGTTTCTGTATCTGATAAGAGATTAATCACTGCACGGAGGTAATTTGCGTCGTGTACATGCAATCAGTGGCCAAAACAGCACCATCGGTGCAAATGAGTCTCAGGCCAATACGGAGATCAACACAATTGAATTCACTTTGGTCTGATGTAGTGGATTTTATTTTATTCCAGTTTTAATAGTGTCCATGAAGTAATCCAGATATCCAGACTATTGTTAGTAAAAGAATCTGTCTGAATCTTATTCAGGAGCATGTAGAAGTGACTCTTAAGATTCTTGCATCTTCCTATGTATGTGCAATAGATTAACTAATGTTAAAATTAGTGTAATGAACTGTCCTAGAAGCAGACATCTACCTGACTTCTGTAACTATGTTTGAATCCTGTCATTTCCCCTAGAGCCAACTGTCTCTCCTTTAAAGCAGATCTGCTCCTGCTGCTTGAGGCCAGTGGCATGGCAGAGCTTCGTGGCTTAATTCCCTTCTCGATGACATGATGATTTTTACTTATTGTCTGTGGGGATCAGGCCCTGGCCTGCACTATTTCTCAAAATATATCCAGGCAGGGACAGCTGTCCAGATCCTACACTGGTGCTCAAACCTGTACATCGATCTTATCTAATTTGCTAGTGTACGCACAGCCAGCCAAGCTCCATCTACTCTTCTCTGTAAGTCAAACAAAGATGGTAGGTAGGATGAAAGGAAACACAGAGAGAAAAGCAGAGTAAATTTGGTCCTAAATTGCATTTAGTGCTGTATTGTCTAACAAAGAGGAGATACACTGTCATAGACAACCATTATGTCACTGGACCCTTAATAAATTTTTTTTTGAAACAGAGAAAGTGGTTGGATTTCTTTAACAAAATGACCCTTGTTAGAGGATCACAGGAATGATATGACAAGTAGGGGAGAAAAAGTAGTTCTTAAAAAAAACCTCAACATCTTATTGATGTCAAATGAGGTGATATGAGAGCATGTGCTAAATGCTGGTTTTAGTTTTTGGTGTCTTCATGAGATCTTTAAATACTTAAAATGTACACATTAATCTACTTTTCACAGATTAACCTCCAGTAAAATTAACTCCGGCTATGTCTCCATTATTTCTTACCACTTATGTTGAATTCTGTGAATACTCTAGTGAACCCCCTCCCTTTAGAAGTCCTGAATGTCTCTAAATACCATAGAGTTTAATCAGCTATGGTGTAATTTTAAATGTCAAGGCCAAGGTCTGTCAGATATAATTTGTTCTTTTACTGAAATTTGGATGCATGTTTTAGTTATATTGAGATTGTCCATTTCAAGCAAAGCCCCAATTATGGGACACAAAATGAATTCAGTTCTTGCTGAAGAAGCAAAAGACTTAACAATAACATCAAATAGGAATTGATCAGCAGACCTCAACATAGTTTCTCCCATCCCACCAGCTGCCACAGCCGAGCTGTCCTGTACAAACCACTTGACAAAGTCTGTCGCTGCAGTTACTGCACTATTTATAGCTGCACTGTTTATGCCTCTACAGTTATAGCAGCGTCAGCACTTTAATTATAAACCTTATTATCCAAAGAATTACTACTAAGCAACAAAAAATCACCCTCAGCTGCAAGTTTGGATGTGAAGTGTTCTCAAGTGTAATTTGCACTTAGGTTGTGATAGGCCAGATTCAGTGCCTACAGAATACTGAAGGCAAGGGGAAAAGTTAAAAAACTATCACAGATGTCTAATTTTCAACACTGTCCAATGTCAGCAAAGAGTTTTGCATGAAAAAAAAAACCCACCTTTTTTTCCCTTATGATTTAGAATTTAATTTTGTAATGATATTTTTGTAGAAAAATATTGATTTAATATTACTGGCACAAGTGAAATGCAACTATATTGAAAGTGTTAAGTTAATCTACAGTAATGGACAGATACTGCACTATAAAGATGTACCACACCTTTCACTGCAAAACACAAACCTTCATATTCCCCATTGCTCAGAACTCTGGACTCAGGATTGAATATTTCAGTATTTGTTTTTCTGTTTATTATTTTTCCTACTTTTTACCATCTGGGGACATTTACAGGCAAAACCAACACAATATTTAATTTTCTATCTATATCTAAAACATTGAGGAACTGATCTATTCAAGAGAAGACAAGATCTTTCCTTATTTCATTCTCTTCAGTGCTCCATGAAGCATTACAAAGCTTTCTGAAAAGCATAAAACACAAAGACACACAAATATAAATTAATAAACCTAAACACATAAATAGACATACCTCTTTTAAATGATCTGCCATGTGTTTATAGCAGATCTATCAGCATTATTTATTTTAAAACATTTATTTGGCTAATTTTGACATTTTCCTTCAATATAATCCTACTTAATTTCCCACTTCTCTGGATATCATATAACAGTAAATGGTTGATTTTTTTCCTGAAATTATTTCATGATTTGTCTATAAGTGTGTGTTTTGTTCACCCTGTCCTACATAGATAGAATTATTGTCCATTGAAATCCTACTGAAAGCGTATGCATATGTTTCCAGTTGAAATAAAATATAATTTGGATTAGTATTTATCTTATTTTGGTAGGGAACTTGGATTTTGTAAGTACTGCTGAAACTGTTTTTTTCTTTGATGAGCCTCATACTGTGAGATATAATCAGGTACAACTCAAGCAATGAATGAAGCAGATCTCTATACAATTTTTGAACAGCATGATTCTGTTCAATTATATGAGACAAGATCAGTTGTGTATGACCTACATGTGAAAGTAGACTATGTTTACTTTAGTGGCAAGTATTAACCCTTGCCAGTTCTCATTTTCCCTCCTAATGCAGTGCCTCTATGCAGAAGTAAATCAGCAAGAGGAATTTGTGAGTTTCCCAGGACAGTATCTCTCAAAATATGACCTCACTGCCAGGGATTCGAAGGCAGTAGAGAATACCCAATTCTCTTCAGAAGTGATCTTGCTCACTTCAACCAAAGATAGAATTTATGATTTATTTTGCTGGATCTGTGGAATGTACTGGAACCTCACTTGAAATACCATGAAATATATGAAAATAAACACATCCATTATATGCCAGTTTCGGTGGTTTCCTTGCAGCTTTCTTTTCATTCCAATTCGTGTCTCCATGATATTTTAACACGGAGCATTTTAGCAGAAGTGAATTGGAGCTTCATTACCAAGAATTCTGAAAAGCTTCTACAGAATACTTGGTGTCCTTTCCTGAAACAGAATTGTATTCAATTCTATGCAGATGAGTCACTGGAAAGATTCACATCAAGATTTCATGTGATACATATTTATTGACATGACTGGAAAAGATTCTTCCCTTTCCTTCTCTACCGTTAACATAACAAAGAAAATTTCTCCAGTAAAAATATAATAAAGGATCTAAACTTAAAATACTGTTTGGATCATTGCCCAGCTACCAAAAGGCATTATATTGACACAGATCCCTTCAGTCACTGCATTTTCTTTCTATCATGGTATGCCTCAATGATTGTTTCCAAACTTCCGCTGTGAGTTTCAGATCTTAAGTCTCTTTGTGTTACACCGTTAAAGTTATTTACCTTAAGTTCCATTTATAGCTATTTATAATGACTTTTCTATAATGCTGCATATGAAGAAATTCCTTCAATGTACCTGACAGGACACTTGGAAGACAAATGGTGACTTAGAAAGGTTAAAAGAAAGTGAGAGAGTGTTATGCAAAACAGCTATTCACAAATGGGTGAAGTAGTTGAATTTGAAACACTGAAGACTATTGAATCATTATGGTGATTGATTGTCTTTGCTATCTATGAATAATACACTGATCTTCTTGCCTAAAATAGTGAGTTTACTATATTTAATCAGCAATAGTGAAGAACACTTATCACTATGTCAATCCAAATTAGGTTCCAGAAAAAGTCTCTATAAAAAAAAACTCCTATGCACAAGAGGATGAAATGACAAATATTTTTTGGTGCTTTATCTTTGAAAAGCAGAACAGATAAGTTCTTAAGTCCTCCATCCTCAATATATTGATAGGATAGTCATGGTTTGATTTAGCTGCTAGATAATATGACAGAGCATTTTTTAAGTCAGAGTAGTCTACATTAACAATAAAATAATAAATAAAAATCTTACCAGTAACTTCTTTAAACATCAAGTGTGAAAATTCTAAAGAGGAGCATAGGAAAGAAAATACAGGGCTTGTCCTCATTTAGGAACATTTCCAAGCAGTCATTTTCTACACTGAGATCTCCATGACTCTCTGGTGAAAGGGATACCAGACTGAGACATGACACAGAGAATTCTCATTATTTTATCTCAAAAGAGTTCTGAGTATTAGAAGGCACTTTGAAAGAGTATGACGTCTTTTCAGCCCACATCTTATACTTCACAAATGGAATATCCTTTAAAACATGCACTTCTAGCAGGGTGCTCCAGCTGACCAGGGGCTTTCAGTACCTTCTTTTAGAGAGAGCAGTTATGAAAAATATGCTGAGAAAGACTAATCATTCAGGTCAGGAAAACTGATAGAGCAACCTGAAGGTTGCGCACAGCCGCTAACACCATCCAACTCTCTAGCCATGGTGCGCAGCCATCCCCACAGAAATACATTGACTTCTGGTGAAGTTCTGGCCAGACTCCCCAATTTACACACACAGCAGCTGCATATCCAGGAAATCTCAAGGATTTGAAGTGCTTGGGATTAAATTGGAAAGCAGACCCTGGTACTTAAGTCATTTCCAGTGAGACACTGGTTCAAAATTGTTGCAACAGTGAGCCATTAACTTTATGTTGGAAAAATGAAAAACGAATTGCCTCAATCCTGCAATATGATAAAAGCTACCTATTTGCTTGGAGTGTGAGTAGTGATTGCTGGCAAGTCATTTGGTTACTCATCAAACCAAGCCATGCCTTTGGACTGTGCCACTGCACAGGCACAGGTATGAAGACCTCATTTTGGTGGAACCTAAGAGCTCACTTTACAGAGCTCTTGCACAGAGATGCAAAAGATCCTGACTTCTCCCACGGCCAGGAACCCTGCAGCATGAGCTGTATCACTGTACATGCAGAAAACCGTTGCCCTGGCCACCCAAAATAGCCATGTAGTTTGTAAATGCTGTAAGATGCTCAGTGTTCAATTTTATTTTGACAAGCTCCATAAAGCTCTCAGATTTTAGCTTTAATAGGAAGAGGGTGGAAGTAACTTTATTACACACTTTATTAACTACTCATTAAAATCTATTGGTTTTAATGGTTTTAATTAAAAGCTACTGGGTTTCTCCTGAAGGAAAACAAGCAATTCCTGAAAACTCAATGAATCAGATCTCTGTGTATTATAACTGGAAATTCCACACCTTTCATGTAACAGTGAAATAGATCTTTTATGGTAACTTTCTAAAATGTCACACTTACACTGCAGAAAATTATATTTCTGGATTAATGTAGTCACTGATAGTTCATGTTATATTACTGGAAATGCTTAAATATGTATTACAGTAATGTAGCAAAACAGTAATAAAAATGCATCATTTTATTATTCTTTAATATATTTTAAATAATTTTATTTAGGAAAATGAATCACAGTTTCATATTAAGTACACCCCAATACTTAAAATAACTTGCAAAATTAAATGTTTTGTGGAAAGAGGGTGGTAGTGTTTCATTAAAAATGAGCATGGTTATGATTCCCATAATACTTTTTTTCCTATATTCAAGCTAAATTTTTACTTTTTCGAAAAACTTGAACAGCTTAGAGGTAGATTTTATTTTTTGGTTTCTAATAAATCCCAAGTCAGAAAGGTCTTCAGCATCTAAGGTAACCTAAAGGATATTGACATATGCAGTGGGCTTTGACAAGTAAAACGATGAGATCTTAAGTAACAGACACATTCTCTCTGAAGAGCACTTTATATGGTTTGGCTATCTTCCAAAGGAAAATCACGTAGCTTAGTTAACCCGTGATACTGGCATCTGCCTCTCATAGAAAGCCGAGGGAATCTTGTAAAGGTCACAGTCCTAACTGCCAGGGTAACTGATTAAGACAAGCCTGTTACACACTGGATTGCGCACAACAGTATACTGGGAAAAAGGAAGAAAAGCAGAGTAATTTCCCTTTCTGCTATGTGCACACAGATATGCTGCTTTCAGTAAGGACTAAATGTGAGTCTTACCAAAAGGTGAGCTCATATTGGCAAAATGAATTTTTGGTATAAGCAGTGCTGACTTTTTTTCTAACATAATATCTGGCAATGAAATGCAAAGTTACATGACATTTACATCACTCAATATTTTAAAAAAAACTTGATTAAAATTTAATGCTTCAGATTTCTCATCAATTAAGAATACAAGTCAGATAAAACTCATGGAAAACTAAACACATAGACGAGGAGTGGGCAGAGCGGGACACAGACTCCCCACTCTCTACTCTTCTGATTCTTCTTCCTCAGCTTCAGAGCCCTCCCAGATAACTTCTCCCATGCTGTTTTATTACAGCTTTATTTCTGTGGCAGCACCCGTGTCTTACACTGGTGCAAGTAAGGACAGCTTCAGGTCAGGCAAACATAAACAGGGTACATCAGCCACCGCCTTACATGTGGCAAGAAACCCAGGGGGAGATGATGAATTTTAGTGAGAGTTTCATCCTGCCCATACTAAAATGAAATGGATGACTTGCTATGCCCTGTTACTGCACAGCTAGGCATACCCAGTTGCTAAGCCTTGCACAGGTAATAAACCTGACAATTCCTTTTGACCAATGACTTTTAGTCAGAGAAACAGAGCACCTTGCATCTCATCATACGCACAATCACCTCGAGGTACTTTTCAAGACAGCAAGAACAATGTAATCTTGGACCTCATACCTGTCTGTAACCAACAGGTAACCTCAAGAGGCATGAAGAATGGCAGATATACAATACTCTGTATTATTTCTTACTATTCTTCCCTACTCTTTCTTTATCCTATCCACAGTGAACAGAAAGTTCAAATCCTTGAGCCAGTAGAAAGCCCAGTATTTTAGTTTTAAAATAATGCACATTGTACAGCGTCCATTGACCCAAAGGTAATACCAAATAATGACAGCATGAAGAATTTCAGGAAAGAGGTTTTTATCTTTTAATCTTCAAATATTTTATGAGTTCCCATGCTGTAAGGCAAGGATAAGGCAAGCTGCATTTGTGCAAAAAGTCTCTGAAGATGCATGTGTATTTTTTTCTACTAATACTGAAAAATTCTTATGAATTGTTTATATTACTATAGTAATAGAAAGCAGTGTGACACCTTCTTAAAAGGGAAGAAACAGCCCTGTCCCTGAGGACAGAACTGCCTGAAAAGAAATTGTTGTTATATACAGTAGAATCTCTTTTACAAAGAAAGAAGCTATTTGGTACACTGCAATTTTTGGAAAAAGAAGGAAAACGTTGGTTTAATAAAGCCTAAAGTATTAAATACTATAATATTTTCATCAGTATGGGGCCTTTTCATATTACCTGCTTCAACTAAGCAGATATTGCTCTGCAGACACATATTTTTTCACTAGTTATTTTAATTATATAAGCTGCTGGAAATATGAGCTGAGGCTGGCAGTTCCATGTGCCAGCTTGTTTGTTTTTATAATTCTGCATTTTATAAGAGAATAAAACAGAGATATGGGTTTCTAAGTGTTAGTTTGCATGACTCACCAGGCATAGTGCAATTTGTAGTAGTCTGGGCTTCTTGACACTGTTAATAGATGTGGTGGTTCAACCAGCAGGAAAGAAAAAACTATTTTGTCTTGAGGAAATCACAGAAAAATTTACAAGTTTCGGATTTTTTTAATGTTGAACATCAACATTTTGCCATTACGTAGGGGTGGAAGAACTAAGCAGGATTGAAACAACAGAGTAAAAAGAAACAAAAACCCCACCCCTTTTGGAGATGTCACTGACAGAAGAGGTGAGATATCTCCAACCCACCTACAACATGGTTCAGAAACATAACCAGAATATGATTAGAAGAAATCTACAGCCAGAATTATTTTAAAGACAATAATAAGGAGAACAGCAGCATTTTACCTGCTCTTTGCCTGAGACTGAGCCATTATCTGTCAGGACTGCTAGAGTCCATGGTAAGGTGAGGAAAAGCCAAGACTGCAGTGTCCTGCTATCCACTGAATCCTTTCACTACCAATAAGCTTTAAGAAACAGGTTTATGGACCCTGTCTTTAGGTCACTGACATCAGTTCCAGTCCTTAGACTTTACTATGTTGACATAGTTTTTTAACGTGCAAAATGAAAGCTGGTCTCTCCAAACAAGTGAGTCTAGCTGATCTTAGAGCAATAGTGGTAGAAGTCCAGAAATCACTAAAAAGGTTACCTAATTTCCAAGAAGTCTTCTAACTTATTGTTTGGAATTTGCTACTTTCTAAAAATATAAGTTGATGAATTTTTAAAGTAACCACTGTGGATATTTATAAAACACAGCACTTTATTGACCGGAATGAGACTGAAGGCAAAAAGATAGACCTGTAGTCTGAAAGCTATTAAGTTATAAACTTCACTAATTTGCTGTTTTGGTCCTGCTTATTCACTTTCAATTCTTGGGGGCAACCTTGATTGTATTTATTTTCAGACATATTCTATGAAAATGAAAGAGAAGAAATGTACACATCTATGGAAAAAAGGATCAACTGTAAGGTTTCCAACAGTTCAGAACAGAAGATTAATATAGAGACCTGTGAAAAATCATACTGTTTGAGCGAAGTCACAAATCTAACAAAATCACGTAATGTGCGTTTTAAGGGTGTAATACTAATGCTGAATGTATGGACTAATGATGTAAGTTCTCTTCAACTCTATTTACTGAAAAAGGTATAAATCAGTATTTTTCAATAGGGCTAAATTTCCTACATGCAGAAATGCCCCATTGATTTCAGTAGCATGTGAATTAGTAGAGCAAGATTGATCAGCTATCACAGGACAATACAGCTAAATAGAAAGAAAAAATGAAAAGTGAAATTTTAAATCAAGAAAATTGTACATTCAGTGATCAAGGAAAGTAAGCTAGAGACATACTTCTTATTACTCATTTTGAGCAAATAACACTTTTAGATAACTAAAAATTAGAATGTTCCTGTTTGGGGATTTAGATTTCTGCCTTAATTTGGGGTTCTGGGTTTCCAGACTTTTACATATAAATTTTCAAAATGTGGAGAATTTAATCTCTAGTTTTCAAAGCATTTTTAGAAGAAAATTGGAAAATTCACAGAAAAGAAGTAGATCTGCTAGTGTTGTTCAGTCTTCAGCAGTTAGAGAATACTTGTCCAGAGCTTCACTAATGAAAGGGAGAAAGGACCATTAATAGATTTTGACTCATCCAGAAAGAACTTTTTTGCCTACTGGAATTTTGAGAAGACAAAACTAATAATAAAAAAACTAAAACAAACAAACAAGCAAAATTAAAAGATTTCTCTCAGTTTTGGAATGTCAGAAGTGTAAGGCAAAATCTTAAAGCTTTCCTCAGGCATCTCAGAGCTGCAGGGGAAGCCTCTAGATGGCCCTACTGGGAAAGAGGAGTCCTGTACAGAAAAAACACTTATTCTTGCTGGGATTTAAGATTATTGAGCTGAAGATGCTCCTGGTTCTCTTCAAAAGATAGCTTGCCCCTCAAATGAAATCACTTCAGAAATTTGCTGTCTCAAACAAGAGCACTTCCATTTCAGAAAAAACAGAACTTTTCCTACAAACTCTAGACAGTAAATAATGTACATTTCTGAGAAGTCACATATTATTTCTGAAGTCACATATGAGTCCTCAATTTCAAAGATCTTTCTACACATCTGCTTAAGTGACCAAGGTCTATTAAATAGCACCAGTTAGAAAGCTTGTATTTTATGGAAATTCAATTCTTGTCTTATAGCAGCAAGAAACACACTGTGCCAAATGGACACAGACTTCCAACAGAAGACCAGAATATGCATTTTTATCTCTTCATAGAACAGAATGAGCATTATTATCCTTTCCTATTTGTATTTTCTCCAAGGACTCCCAAATGATTAATTCATATCAGTTATAGGTTGAATATTTTTTCTCGTGCGTTTGCCAAAAAGATCAAGCTGTAGTATACTACTTTCACCCATCTAATGCCACAGGTCTTAAAACAATGTGAGGATCAACTGCTCCCTTCCCTTCACCTTACTTTTGGCAGACTGCACAGTCATGCTCCCTTTAATCTGTGCAGAAGTTCATTAATGAGTGTTCTACAGCTTTTGTTTTGTTTTCTGTAAAGCACTAACACGTAGAGTTTTACAACTCTTATGCAACAAAAGTCAAGAGTACCACTCTCTCTTGCTGTGAAGTGGAATTAATTTGACTGAAAACTTCTCTACCAAAAAGAGCTTCTCTTTTCTGAACACGACATCTCTTCACATCTGAACTTGATAGTTATGCTTGTGTGGCAAGGTGTTCCCAAAGGAAAAATTGTCTCTGAAAGCACGAGGGAATATTATTATTGCTATGATTTTGGAATTCTGGTTCATTTTGGAAGGTCTTCTGACTAGAGCAAAAAATGAGCATGACCTTTTCTTTTTTAGATTTATTCTTTGTGCAAACTGTTCTCCAGTGTTAAGTTACTACAGAAATATTTTTCTTTCCCTGGAAATGCTGACCAACTCCAATTATCAGAATTTACAAAAGAAAATAGACCAGATAAGCCAAAAGTGATAGGAATATTGTTCTGGGTGTCCAGCTTTTTTTTTTTTTTTCCATTTATTTTCCAAAAGTATCAGGGAAACTTCTCAAAAGAGTTTAATTTCTGTATGCATCAATTAGTTAAAAGAAACTAAGGGGAAATATTTTAATATGGTAAATCCAATGCTACTACTAGAATCTCTGAGAAGTCAGTTTGACACAATTCTTGATAGCTGGATTATTTGATCATTAACTCATGATTGATGTTGGAGGCAATGGTATGAAGCTGCCAAGACTTCAAGGAGAAGTGCTGTCAAGTGATGAAACAGCTTTGCTTACACACAAGACTCCACCTTCTTCACTCCTTCCACAGGTCTCTCTCTTTCCTTCAAATAACTGTGTAGAAAAATATAACACTGTTACACCGCACCTCTGTTTAACACAAATGGGAGAAAACAGTTCTGTGCACAAGATTTGGATGTAATTTCCTGATGCAAATTCAAACTCCAGTTATTTCCAGCTTGCAAGTTAAAATTCAGATCCAGAATATTACTTACGGCATCTACAAAGGCATACAAAAATGTCTGGTTTGGACTTCTTATATTTCTCTGTGCTTTACGCTCCACCTAATAATCTCCTTCTAGTTCAGTTCTTAAGAAGAACATTACTCACTTAACAAAAATAGTAGCGAAATAATTGCTTCTGGATTAACCCTAGCAGAACACTAGCATGAGTCTGTGGCTTCTACTAAAGCGGCAACAACAAATAATCACATCAAAGAAGTTTTCTTTTGTATCTCTTGCAATAATTAAATTCTGCTATGCATTACTTTAAAACTTAACAGAGGGATTTAACCTTGGCATCACTTCCATTGAAACCAAAAACCAGTTATAGTCAACATATATTGCACCTATATGTCTATGTATGTAGATATAGATACATATATCTAGAAATAGGTATGCATATATATTCATATGTAGATACATATGTACATAGAATATATTTATACATCCATGTATAGAGATACATATACATCTATGTAATAGATATTATCGATAATACATCTAGCTATATTCATATTTGTACATAAATATTCTACAAATATTAGTCTTTAAGAACAATAATGTCATCTTGCAAATGTATGAGAAATTCAAAAGGTAAGCACCCATGGTTTTAATTTGTCCCAGTGTCTTGTAACTCGTGTGCATATTTGTAATCAGATCAGCCTGGTTTCCAACCAGAGATAAATTACAAACTCATCTATAAGGCTTCAGAACTGATATCTAAACATGTAAAAAAGTCTTGAGAAAACACTTTCTCCATGAAAACATTACAGGTGCTGTATGCTTCTAAACATAATTTACATTATGTAGTACAATGGATGTTCAGCCAGATGTTTTTACAAAGAATAGACAAAGACTTTATTACTAATTACCATTTCTAATGGCATAAAACACTGCAGCAGGTGTCACGTTTTTATATCACTTTGCTAGATGACTGTGTGATCTATGGTTTGGTCCCACACTTTGCATACAAAGCAAACTACACATTCCCCTTTCCTATTCATGACAAACAGCATGTTTAGATTTTCCCCTGCTTTTTCTCAGTGGAACTTTGCTATATGCGTACTTTCATTCCACAACTGCTTCGCGTTGACCCTAATCTGGAATCCTCATGCGACAAAAGGGGTCCTGTGATCGTTCTCAGGAAAGAGTGTTGCAGTTCATAAGCAGATTGACAGCAACTTTAGGACAGTCAGGTTTAATTTGCACACTGATGCAAACCCAGGTAGAGACATTCATCACTTACAGAAGTAAACTGTAGAGGTTACAGCAAAAAAAGCAAACATCTGGAGGAAATAAAGTTTACTCAGAGGTGACATGAATAGTATGAACCTGTGTTCAGATGTAAACTCCTGTACCTATATGATGTATTGGTCTTTTTGCTAGGAGTCACACGGTACAAACTTGTTCACTCTGCCACAACAGGCCCAAGTCCATTCATGTTTATGTACATAAATGTTGCTAGTATAGCTGCAAAAATAGCCATATTAAAAGATCACATCCTGAGGAGTAAATTCTTTTCTTATAAAATAAGCAATAAAGCACTGGATTTTTAAAAACATCTTTTGTATTTTCTTTTATAGATGATTCCCAAAATATATTTTATTACAGTCTTGAAATATATAGCTTATATTTCAGTGCAGGTTAGCAGACTAGAGACGAGAAGTCACTTTTGATTTTCTAGGCAAGCTTTCAGAATGAGTACTTTACTTCAATAGATTCTTAAAGGGAAGGAAAAAACCATTTGGGGTGCCCCAAAACCAGCCTGCTCCAAGAAAAATTCATGATTGTATACAAAATGTTCACAAATACTTTGTTGCAGCATTCGACCAAGTTCTAACCATATCACTTCACTATCTAGACTGCAACAGGAATTGGAAAATTAACTGAAGTTTTTCCTCTATTCCAACTAGACACAGTTACTGGGAAAAGCTGCTAGAACTAAAGAATTTGTGTTACACCAAAAAACATCTAAAAAAATGTTTCTATTTATCTGAAAAACCTCAGTTCATTAACAGTCATACTAATTACAGTTCAAAGGGCTTTCCAGGAAGAGCTAACAAATATCATTGCACTTTTAAGCACTGAAAGATAGGACAGTGACTAGAATCTTCATGTGCAAGAAAACAGTTTTTTTCTTTGGCCATATCTTTTACCACCTTTTAACTTTTAAATTACTTAATATTATCATATACATATCATATACATGTTCTTCTTATCCAGTCTGAAAAGAGAAAAAAAAACCTGCTTTGCATTGCTCCTCTCATTGTCTCACCATTCTCTCACTAACCATCTGACAATGTACACTGAGGGAGTGCTAATATGAAAAGTATGCAGTGGCTCTATGCTTGCGTTAAACACATTTGCATTTAATTTCTTTCCCTGTACAGAAAAGAGGTTATTTTTTTTCTGTGTTATAGCTAGATATACACTAGTGAGAACTCAGTGTGTTACAATAATTTTTATTGGTTGTTTCCAAGTTGTTTAGCCTAGGAATTTGTAGGAGTATAGGTTACCACATTTTCTCCTGCATTTCAACAGTAGGAGAAGATGTCATTTTATTGTGCATAGGGGTTTTGCTTATGGTGCTTCTGTGTGTTGGAGGCTGTCTGAAAAGTCAAATGTTTTTTGTCTTCCAGAAATTCTGCAGTTTTTACAGTCGTTTATACAGTTTAAAGATTTTTTTTATTTGACTTCTGCAAAGACCAGCAGTTTTGAGAAAATCACATAATAACAAAATTAGATAATAACTCAAAGATTTGTTGAGATTGAAAGAGATAGTGCCAATGTATTTTAATGCAATGGTGTTGCTTGGAGATAGGTTTTGATTACAATAGTGTTCCAGCATATATTCCTGTATCTCTTTGATTTCTATAATCATAAAATGTAGTTATCAGCTCATAAGAATTAAATTCTGATCAACATTTTTGACATTGTTATTTACACTGTGCAGCCTTACAGCCTCGTTTGTCACTTGTCAGGCACTCAGACTTTTTAGAGATAACAGATAGCACGTGGCTGCTTCACCACTCTGGAACAGGGATCAAATTATGCTTTCTCAGAATCAATGAAGATGACCAAAGAAAAAACTCTCTAAACAAGACTGTAAAAATGCTTTTTTTTTTTTCTTTTTTTTTTTTTTTGCCTCTTCTGTTCTTTTGAGCTTTCCTCTGCCAAGATTATTGTCGTAGTGAAAGATCTCTCAAATGGCTGAATGTAAGTGCTGTTTCTTTGCCTCTCCTTTGTGTTATTGCCTTACTGAGACAATGTGTAGGCATGATCACTAGCATTCTCTAAAATGGAAAAGTCTCATTTAAAAAGGCAGAGGTATAAACGGCAACATAAGGAAAAGAGAACAGTGTAGCTCTTCTAACTACTTCAAAAGGATCAGGAAAGAATTGTCCTGTCTTCAGAAACTCTTTCAATGTAAAGGGAATTCTGCTCAGTTCAGGGCCTCTGCAACATTCCCCCTTTGTCATATGCAACAATGAGCCAGTCCAACAGAGATGGAAGGAATCAAAATGACAAGTGAATAGGGGAAATATTGCTGAACTAGAAAAATTCAGTGCAAGAGTTAGAGTATGTAAAGATAAGATAGAGGAGGAAACAACAGTTTGTATATTGCGTCATTTGTCTTCTACTGTTTGTTGCTTTTTTTTCCTTTCCTTTTACTTGCAGCTGTGTCTGTTACCCTATTTTTACTCAAGCCTTTCAGTCAATCATAGCAGAGTCTCAAACAGATGTGCAGAGAAATAATATGATAGTAAAATTTTACAAGCATGATTCATTTTTGGTTTGCAATTTTTAGATGAAGAAAAGTCTTGTGTATTTACAGAAAATATGGCACACATCTTGTCAAGAAGCATAAAAATGCATTCTGTTTTGCTTAAAGAAGGATTATGCATAGATTTCACAATTTGTCCATCTCAGTTCACAACAGCTACAGTATTTAAGGTCATTCATATGGAATATCTTTTAATGAGACTATGAGATAAAGAAAGATATTATCAAGTCAAAATCTGCTGTTGGTTATTCCTCTTCAATAGTATTTTCTCCTGGTACCTATTTGGAAAAGAAATTGAAAGCGAAATTGATATATGCCCTTAACAATAGAAGCACTTAGAGCTGGCTGAATAGCAGAAATCTCATTTGTGAGTAAAAGGGCTGAGTTAGATTTCCTGTGACTGCTGTGGTCATGCCCTGAATGGTTTCAAAGATGGGACATGTACATACAATACACTGGTGAAAATGTTCATGGACCTCAAAGACTTCACTGGCACCACTGGAAAAACAGAAGAGCCATGCTGGGTGAGATCAAGGTCAGGCTATCCCAGTCCCCAATATTTAACCATTAGAAGCAGTAAGCATGTATCTGGGGTAGCACAAAAATGAACCAAACCTATATGATGCTTTTGTCTACTACTCTTTGAATTCTAACTATTTTAGGGTCAGATATTTTGTGAATTGTTTGTTTCTTCTACACATCTCAAAATCCTGAAAGATTCAAGGACCTTTTCTTGTCTCTACTTGAACTTTCACTACTCAGCTATGAAGGTAAAAGAACTCCATTCTTGTTTTTCTTAGAACCTGTTTTCTACTGGCTTTGTTTGATGGTTTTTCAGTAGAGGATGCAACAACAAAATGTGATAATTTTTCTGTAATTTTACACATGCCAGTTATTAGATAAATAATAAGAAACAGAAGGAATGCTTTGTGATCCAGGTAAATAATCACAAAACATAAATAAAGTGTGGAATATTGTGCTAAAAATATCTAAGTGTCTCCAAATAATGTACTTAATATCTTGTAGACGGCCTTGATCAATTAGTATTTTTGAAGAAGAATATAGCTGCTTCATATATTGTGGAAGAAGGTGTCTACGCTGTGGTAAAAATCTGTGATGAATATTTCAAATGGTTCAGATCAGCAAAATTATGATGAACCCTCACATGAACCTCATGCCAGCCTCAATACCTAGATCAGTTAAAAAAGTGAAAGAAAGAGAAGGGGGATTTAATCACATCCCCTCTTATTCCTCAGTCTTGAATTTCTGTCTTATTGTTGCATGAGCCTATCAACAGCTGCTGTCAATTAAAACAGTCCTTTATAAGCATCTAGAATTTTAAAAATGCCAAGCTTCAAATGACAACTAAATAACAAGAAAATACAGCCAGTTAAAAATTATGATTGTGTTTTATTACAGGCATTTTCTTCAAAATGAAAATAATTTTAAGAAAATAGTTTTTCAGGAAGATTTAAATCTAACCAGACTACCAGGTATTTCAGAGAAGTTTAAACCAAATCTCATAACACCAAAATCATAATCAGAATTTACAAATATTTAAAATCAAAAATTTCTATTTCTTGTGTTTTGATTTGTTGGAAAAAAACATGTAATACATTGAACATAGGAAGATTGATAATAATTACTATAGCACACAGATAAGAAAAGAACAACGATCCATCATTTGGTGACAGAGTGGATGTGTGGATCTCTAGATGGAGTATTCTCTGAAAGTACAACAGCAATATAATTCTAGAAGTCATGTGATAGCACAATGAGTGTGTCAGTAAGAATAATAAACTTTCATATCTGCTTTGGAGAGTAGCAATCTCTTGTATTCATATTTTTTAAAATAATGAATTCTTTCACTCAGTAATTAATAAGCAAGAATTTGCTTATTAATATCTGTGAATGTGCAAACAGTACAATAAACCATCAGTAGAAATTTCAATGAAAAATATAACTCCCAAATTATGTTATGAAACAATACCTGTCCATTGCTATTTGAATAGCAGATCACAATGTGAATAAATAAATGAAAAACAGTTAATTAAACATATTTTTTGGGAATTGATGTGTTTGAGTAATCCTTTGTCATGTCACAGATTGTTCAAATGTTTCTCTCTTCAAGAAATAATGGTGTATAATTTTGGTGTCATTCGAGGAGGAAGGAGTGACTCTTCCTAAAAACTGAGCAGGATGATCCCTTGATCTCTAGTTACCTCCTCATTTTCATCTTGCATTGCCAGCAAAATGCCAGCTGCAAAACCTATTTTGCATCTAGTTGTGATTTCAGAATTAAATGCAATGCAATTAGTTCCTTTTATATGTTTGGTAATCTTGTTAAGACAACTCATTAGGTATCTTGGCAATTGGAAATTACTAGGTTTCAGAACATGTGCACTTCCCTAGTGAATACCAATTATTCCTAAATGAGGCAATTGTTCTTTAAATGAAAGGGAAAAGTGAGTCCCAAAAAGTTTTCTGAGTTTATATATTGCTCTGACTTTTAAAAAAACTTAATCTAGATTTTAGCGCTTTCTCCATAAAATTCTGGGTATGTATAAAATGTAATCCTATTTTCCTAATTCTTTTATTTAATCGTGACAAAAGTGTGGAAAACAAGGTATAAATTTTTCATGTGAAACATATTTTTTATCATTGAAACATGCAATAACTGATTAAGATAAGTAATGTAGGTAGGATTTTTAAAATCCTTTTTTAAAATACTTTTTTAAAACAGGAATATATTATTATGTTCATTAATTAATAATTTATGTAGTTGCAGGAAAAGGCTATAATGCTGACCAGTTCATAGGAAGTAGCTACAACTGCAAAAAAATAGACTATGTAATATTTTAACATTCAGCTTACTAAGTTCCAAAGTCTCAGGCAACATCAGTGCATTGTCCCCACACAGTTCATTTCCAAACCCTTTCTCACAGCCATGAAGCCAGAAACAAACTGAAAATCTGACAACTGCTCCAAATATCCAAGGACTATGTTAAATACTGTATTCTGCATATGCATCTGTCCAGGCCTCTTTCCTCACTAAGAAAAGAAGCATGTTGAAAATAATTTAGCAGAATCAAAGTCTTCAGTAAATACGACAAGCAAAATAGGAAATTGGAGACTTTAAATAATATTTTAAATTTCAGGGTTAATAGAAAACCAATAAAATTTACCAAAAAAACTCATGTGACTCTGTAATTTTTGAATTTTAAAATATTTTATTTCGCTATTTTTAAGCATCCTTTTATGAAATAATGAAACAAAATGGGAAGAAGGACAGTGATCAAAGAGCAAGGGAGTTTTCAGGAATATAAATTTAAGTCATACCAGACCATATATCAATTTTCCTTTCAAAAGAATATATTGCTGATTCCATGAAGTCTGTGTCATGAATGATGAGGGAACTCAATCTGAAAGGCAACATTACAGAAAACAGCAAGGTATTTTAAGAATATTATTTTTATAAATGCAAAAATTTTTGTGGATACCTGTGTGAACCACGACCAATAATCTTTCAAAATTACTACAATGTAAGACCAAGAAAAAAAAAAAAGCATAATCATGTGGTGGTTACTAGGAAGCTGTAAAGACAAAAGTGCTTTAATACTCAGCACTCATATTAACAAAGCATGTGCCACAACCATTGAAAAAGGAAGATTTGCTAAGACATGCGGAGGGTTTTAATTGCATATAGCAAGCGAGCAGGAAAAAAATTTATAGCTTTGGAGAAACACATTACTGTCCTATTTTCTCACTTTTGACCTGCTACACCTTTTTCTTCACAAGCCTTATCTCATTTGGCTTTATCTGCTCATTCCCAGTTCGCATTAAGAGCTTGAAAACTGAGACTAGTGCCATAGCCACACGGTACCAACCCAACCACCAGTATCCAAACCTGGGGCATCTACAGCCTCTCTGGGCAACCTGTTCCTGTTCCACCCTCATCATAAAAAAATTCTTTCTTACATCTAGTCTGAATCTATCCTCTTTTCATTTAACACTATTACCCCTTGTCTTGTCACTAGAAATCTCCATATGCTTAGAGACGATGAACCCCAAATCAGTCATGTTGTGTCCCCACCGTTAATGTAGTCACAGAGAAAGCCAAGAAAGATAAGAAGAACCTGGAAGACTGGAGCAACTCTCCTGTCACATCATAAGCCTTAGCTTAGACTGTGCTTGTTCAAGGGATAAATGGAGTCTCACAAGATGGTCAAGGCTGTAACTTTACAATAGGGGTTGGAGACATCAAGCTTGCAGATGACACCAAACTGAGAAGAGCCTTGAGCTCTTGAGGACGGGGCTGCCATCCAGACAGACCTACACAGGCTGGAGGACTGGGTTGGCAGGGGCTTGATGAAAATGGATGAGGAGAAATGCTAAGCCCTGCACCCAGGACAGGCGGAGCCCTTGGGACGATACAGGCTGGGGGCTGCCTGGCTGGAGGCAGCTCAGCTGAAAGGGCCTGGCAGGTCTGGCAGAGAGTGAGCTGAGCATGAGCCCGTGGGATGCCCCTCCAGGGAAACAGGCCAGCGGCGTTCCATCTTGTGTGGGCAGAGGCACAGCCAGCAGCTTCAGAGGAGTGATCATCCCCTCCTCCTCAATGCTCATTAGAGTAGACACAGCCTGGAGAAGGGACGACTTGGGAGGACCTGCACCATTTTATTAGGATGCTAAGTTTTAATTAAGCACTTGGCTGAAATAATGAACAGACTAAATCCGATTTAACATAAAAAGCCCAGTATCTGTTTTTCATTTGTTTTCTAATCAAGAATTAATAACTTAGGTTTGGGACCACAAATGGAAATTTTAATTTTGAAAGTTCTCTTTAAGTGATGAGGATCAAATTGGTTCTTGAAAAGAGCACTTCACTGTGGAACCCAAATATCTCAGTTGGAGTTTTTCTCTATGGCTTTAGTAGTCTGCTCTTTGACTAGAAAGGAAATCACAATTTCTCTGCTTGCCATCCTCTCAGTAAAAGTCTTATGTGTTCAAAATTGAGCTTGAAGAAAGAGCAATGTGACTTCTCCGGAAGATGAATGCACCAATGCATTGATAGACTTGCAAGGAATAGAATATAAAATACATTAAAAACTTCCTACCCTGGTTTACCTGATGCACCAGGTCCCCGTTTTGCATTTACCTTCTGTTTCCCTGAAATTCCGGATGAATTTCCATTTGCCTGTGGATTACCAAACTCAAGCATCTTAAAATCTTGTCTCTAGGGATAACAATGAGACATATAATTTCTTTTTCTCTTATGTGTTTGCTATTTCAGTCTCTCCACTTAAATTCATTACGGCTAAAGCAGCACTGTTCTTGCTTTGGTGACAGAAATAAGGAGTCTAATGCTTTTTTGTTGTTGCAGAAGAGGAAGTAGTAGCCACAAAATTTTTAAGATCAAGAGTAGTCAGATATGATGGGTAAGGATTACACTACTGAGAACACCACAATAGAGTACAAACTTACATAGCAAAATTATACATGTGAGCTCTGTTCTTCCTTTCTTCTCTTCAGCTATATAACCTGCCCTCTATTTTACTTTCACAGAGTGTTTAAGAATCAATACCACTCTGTCAGCATTGCAAGGCCATTTTCACAAACATCTGGGAAAGAAACAAAACCTTTGAATTTGGGGAATAGGTGAACTCCTAAGAAAAAGTTTTAAGAGTCAAAACCTGGAATTTGGAAGTTACTTGGAGTTTACGTTAGACATAAATTGCAGAGTCTTAATCCTTTATCAAAGGTTATACTGACATTTTCAAACCAGGATGGATTTTTATATTTAAGCAAATACAATACCAAAGACATTGTTCATTTGCATATACGGGAAGTTTGGTTATATTATGTTACTTCCCACAAATGCTTATATGAAAAACCATACGTTCATCTGGCCAGGCACTCTTATTCCAGTGTCATGCAGCTTCATAGCTTTAAATAAGAGCTGATATGAGGTATGTGTCAGCAAATCTCAGTAGATCACTGCTGTCTCATAGATGTATGATAGAAATGATTTAATGTGGCTTCAAAGGCTACATTGTTTTGATTTTTTTCAAGTTTCTCTCTTCCATAAAGGCTTTTTTTGTCATCCATTAAACGGTGCTAACCTCTATTACTGCAGTTTAGCTAGCCAAATACAGTGGCTACAGTGCATTGCTCTAAAACAAAGCTAATGGTTTTCATTATTATATGAGTGGCAAAACACTTTAATCCATAAAAATAGCAATGTAATAGAAAATGTTTCACAAAAAATTTCTATTGAAGAGTATGTTTTTGAATAAAAATGGTCTAAATTAAAATAAAATCAGTGGAGCTTTAAAATCATTATGAATGGGATCTACCATAAGGAGGAATCATTCTGAACAGGATTTTTAAGTTTTTACTTTCAAAGATTCAGAAAAAATGGCTTGAATAGTTTTGAACAAAGTAAAACCTTTCTATTCATCTTTGAACTGATGAAATTTTGCTTGGTCTCAAGCTGCAGAGATCAGTAAGATACATAGCCTATGCCCACTGTGTTTGAAGAGAGTTCTCCATGTGCCAAAACATGTGTCCCACACATTTGATCGTTTGAAAATGGCAAAGTCAAAGAAAAGGAGGAAGAAGATGGATGTACCTCTCACAGATCTGCTCTGGAAAGCAGTACTCCTTTGGGGTACAGACATATCCAAAAATTTTTTATGAGCATGAGGTGGCGGTGTCAGGCTCTGACTGTGCTGTTGAAGGTACAAATTAATTTATGGTCTCTCACTTTGTATTGTCTGCAGTACTGACTGCTTTTATTCTCAAGTGTGCTTGCTTCTGCCAGAACCAGATTTACAGTAATAAAATCTTAACACACACCTCCCAATAAGGTGCTCATAAAGCCTCTAATTAAGCCATTCCTACTCTGCCACTTCCACTAGTCTACAACTTGCTGTTTCAATATCATAATCTTTGTTTTTTGACTACTCTTTTTTGCAGCCGTGTGTAATGATGTCAAAAAAATTATCATTGATGTGTTTTATCTCTCTCCAGTGTCTTTTGTGAGGCTGGATCTGAGAAAAACCTTGTAATATTCTTGTGCCAATCTAATTGACCTGAATGCCTCATCCACCACCAGCTGGTTAAATCAGCTCATGATGCTACTGGACTTAAATACAACATCTGAGAAAATAAATTGTAAGTCTTAAATTTACTCATAATTTTGCAAAAATGGTGGAAGGTATGTTGTATCCACTATGTCTCACTGACCTTTAATATGCAATGACTTTTTTTAACCCAGGCAGAAAGCATGCTCTCTACCAGCAGTGGAATGATCCACTCAGTGTAGAGTCAGATTAAATGAAATGAGTATGATGCTTATAAACTTTGTTCAGTTGTTAAATGAATCGTCTAAAATTTGCATCTATACCTGGGACTATACATTCCTGTTATTAAATATGCTCAGTAAGCTAAGCAAGTTCTTTTATAACTAATAAGCATTTAGTGGCATTGATTTTTATGGCTTGTTTTTTTAACACCTTATCAGTATTGAGCAGATGGGACATAACCATGAGAAATTGTATTTTAAATGTGATTACTATACTTGAATTATATTTGAAAAATTTTGTTCAGTGAAGCATTTACAAATACAATTTTACTTCCAGATGGAACTTCAAAGTTAAGGTATTTTTCTGTTTAACACAATGATATTTAAATAATGTCTCTAGCATATAAAGGAAAACAGAAAAATAAAAACTATATAAAATAAAATATATAATGTTTTAGAAAAAGCTCTACTCGAGATGTCATTTTGCAATAAAATGTTTGATTGATTCTCTATTTAGTATTTAGCAAATCCTTTTCTAAAACCAGTCTTAACAATATTGTATGAAGAATGATTTTTGATTGAAATTTTGGATTACAACACGGCAACACAGTTTGTCTATTGCGATTTGTAT
This sequence comes from Callaeas wilsoni, assembly GCA_013398955.1. NCBI lineage: Eukaryota > Metazoa > Chordata > Aves > Passeriformes > Callaeidae > Callaeas > Callaeas wilsoni. The sequence continues at coordinate 187,382 of VWPU01016399.1, forward strand.
ACTTAAAGAATAATCTTTTCATATTAAATGTCCTTCTATAATCTTTGATATTTAGTCTGCAGAGGGGAGATTCAGATTTTCTGCATAACCTACTTTTGTGAAAAAACCATGTATAAGTAGGAGGTGAATCAATAAGAATTGAATCAGAGGTTATGGGTGGAAACCTCTGGACAATAAACCAACACAAGAGATGTCTGCATAAGTGAGATTGACGTGCTACATTGCAACCAACTTCCAGTTACTTGTCCTTTAAGAACCTATTCTGTTTATTCATAAATCTCTAGGGAAAATTCACTGAAGAGGAAATCAAGCCCTTGAACACAAATGTAAATAGTAAAATGAGATTACTGGGACACCTGTGATATGTTTTAGAGCTCAAACCATATGTTCCCGCATCTTGAATCTCAAATTCACCTACTACCTTGTTAAAATACAAGCTAGTTTGTATTCCCCAGAATTCACTTCTTGTGATTGCTGAAGCAAGTGTCTGTACATGGATTTAGTGTTCTTGCTCTTTGAGGGACAAGCACTGGCACATATTTCGTTTCTCTCTCCTTTAATCTCTTTTGCTGTTTCTTGAAATGTAAAGCTAAGCTCTAAAGGGCCCATTCATCATTGTCTCACAGTGCTGCAGCTGATCACACCTGTGTCTCACAGATATGAACTGTGACCAAATCAAAATAACACTGTTACACACACTGCATCCGTGTAAGTGGGCACAAAGGGAAAGATGAATTGTGCCTTGGTAGGATGACAATATTATAATAATACAGTAATGAAAAATACAAGAAGGAAAAAGGAAACTGGGAAAACAAATGAAAAGGAAAACAGCAAAATAAATTAAAAGGAAAAAGAAGGGAAATAAGAGAAAAGGGAAGAGGGAAGGGAAGGGAGGGGAGGAGAGAAGGAGAGGGAAGGGAAGGGAGGGGAGGAGAGAAGGAGAGGGAAGGGAAGGGAGGGGAGGAGAGAAGGAGAGGGAAGGGAAGGGAGGGGAGGAGAGAAGGAGAGGGAAGGGAAGGGAGGGGAGGAGAGAAGGAGAGGGAAGGGAAGGGAGGGGAGGAGAGAAGGAGAGGGAAGGGAAGGGAGGGGAGGAGAGAAGGAGAGGGAAGGGAAGGGAAGGGAGGACATGTAACTGTTCTTAGAAAATGAAATCATGAAATGATGACTTTAGAAAAAACTGGTAAAGGGAGCTGTTTCAAAATCTTGTTCTAGAGAGAGTGGCAATTTCTTAAGAAACCCAGACAGAATTAAATCAAATGGAGGAGGAGAGCAATGAATCTCAACACTTTATTTAATTCTTCCTTTATAAAATGTAATTTCTATCCCTAATTTATATTCATTTTCCTTATAGAGTATTGATACTAGCTAAGGTTTGATAAAAGACCCCAGAGGACTCCTACAAGCATACATTTATTTATATTTTTAAAACATATTCATATTTATAAGCCAATAAACATATTTGAAGCAAGCAGGTTATATAGACAGGCAGTTAATTTAAAGTTTTTCTTATTACTGATGTGTTCATCTGTTTTCCTCTGTTTTCCTCTCCTTTATGACTTTTAGACTTGTCTCTTCTTACGTTAGACCTCAAACCTATGCAGAGCCCCACAAAAATTTAGGCATTTCGTTTTTTGGGGGCTGATTTTGGCTTTTCATTTTGTTGTTTGGGGTTTTTTTTGTTTGGTTTTTTGTTCGTTTGTTTTTTGTTTGGTTTTTTTGGTGGTGTTTTTGGTTTTTCTTTTTTTTTTTTTTTTTTTTTTTTTTTTTTTTTTNGTAGTTTCTTAGTGTACCAGGGTCCAAACTGAAAGATCCATGCAGGAGTGGAGAGTGACAAACCCTTACATGCAAATGCCTTTTCTATCTTTCTGCATAAGAAATACTAGATTGATTTTCATGACAGTAAAGACAGGGATACTTCTGAGCTCAGCAGAAATCTGTCAGGCTGCAGCTGAACACATACAGGCTTGTTGTCTTTAGGACTTCTGCTGTTTATATAGTGGGGAAAGATCCGAAATCCTTTCCTGTGCTTTGTAGCATCATGATCACTCACTGCAAAGTTCTATGTATTTCCGAGCAGACTACCAATGACTCGCGTCAGGGTCTCATTAGTGACCATTTCCTTGTTCTTCATTCAAGGAGGGATTTCTGTGTCAACATTTCAGAGGGCTTAGCCAAAACTATAAATCATCTCTGTATCGCCTTACCCACCCACATTGCTGCTGAGGAGCGGAAAAATGCAGTGTTATGCTGTTGAGCAGTATATCTCAACAAAACCACAGTGAAAAATACCTTCCAAAGGATTTCTGTTTTTCTTGATGGGAAAATCTGCGTTCCAGAGCCCTCCCAAGATGTGGGTCTTCACCATAAACAAAGTCTGCTGTGCCGCTGTAGTTCTGCTTATTTTCAAAAAATACAGATTTCACAGAGACTGAAAGAGTTTCTGTTGGAGAGGAGAGATAAGGAGTCAGAGTCTGGATGTCATTTCACAGCAAAACCCCCATCTCCCTTGCTTCTTTGGAAAGCCCTTAGCACAGCCATGGTGTATATGTGAGGGGTTAAGATAGAGCCAAATTTTTATGTATAGAGCTATTCAGAACAGCAAAAGGAGGAGGTTGCTACACAATACCAGATCTGTCTATTCTTGCAGAGAAAATGAAGCACCAGCAAGCTTGTTTTAAAAGAAGGATGTGCAGCACAGCTGACTCCTTGCCATTGCTCAGCAAAGAAAACTTGCTGTAAACGAGAGCAACAGAGACTGTGCTTTGGCAGCTTTTTCAGCTGCTGCTGCTGCTGAAATTCTGAAAAAATGGAGATGAGAAAAAGTGTATCTGAGTTACCCAGGAATAGCAGGGTGTTTGAAAACATGAAAGCTATATTCACATGTGATCTTTTAGACAGCAAAGCTATTTTTCTAGGGCTGGTGGAGATACTTAAGGGACTGTTTCTTTGGAACCTTTTGAAAATAAATTCGAAAGGTTTTATACCTGCTGGTACTCAGACCGTGTAATATGCTTGACTTCAAAAATAGTTGGACATAGGGTACTCTTCTATATCTTTAAAACATTTTAAGGAGTAAAAAGCAGGAAATAAACAGTGAGTTTTTATTTAGCTTTAAGAAACTGGTAAGGAGTTGAGAAGATTACCTGACATGTCCTGACGAAGCTGATTGACTACAAGCTGATCTTCCTACAGGTTCAGCAGCCTGGTGAGCCCCCATACAAGTGATAAACTGGCATCAAGGGGATTTGTCTAGGTACTATAGGCAAATGGAGTCTATACCTTTTTAATAACGTTCAGGTTAGCAGCTTATAAGTCACAGATCAATCAAAAGAACTTAGGTGCCTTGCAAAAATTACATCCTAAAAGTAGAAAAAACATAGTAAAAGAAAATGGAGTGAAAAGTTGAAAGCCACACAACAAAGTCCAGCCGCACATTCAGTGAGACACACACAGGGAAACAGCTTCTTACGGTTCAGCTGTTCATGTTCTACCAGCAGATGCTTATCTCTTCTTCTTTATGGTTTATTACACAGTGACTCAACTCAGAGCAGCATTTGACTCAAACTCTGGATGAAAGATTAGACTCCAACCCAATAAAATTTTCTTCTAAAGATGGAGTTTACTGGTGCAGTGTCTATAAAGAGGCTTGTCTGCCTTACATTTTTCTGGTCCAATAGGAAAAATTATTTTTGCCAAGGATTTAAACTTCCATGTTGCCCTGTGAGCCATTTAGCTCAGTCATATCTTGCAATGCCATTTTTTTCTCTAGCCATTATAATTTACAATAATATTATTTTAAAACAATTTTTAAAACACTGTTTTACACTCTTTGTGTTACAGCAGCTTTCAGAGACGTCAATCCAATGGCCTCAAAATTTGGTTTACAAACCAAACAGATAAATGGAAAGCAGAAATAATTAAAAATCCAGATTATAATCTTTTTTTGAATGTTTATTTTAAATCGTTTCAAAAGCATTTGCAGTAGTCATAAACAAGGTATTAGTTAATGTGTAAAACTGTGCTGAAGTCCAAAGTTATATTTCATTTAGGCCTTAAGACACTACTTTGTCCTTTTATTCAGTGTCTTCCTTTAAGTGTAATGACTTACTAAATGTCAGAGTAGACAGAATCAGGGAATATCTCAGTCAGCAGCTTCTAAATCAACAACTAATTAGTAAATTTAGAATGCATCTTATTTACATGTGCAGATTTCAGCAACTGCAAATGTATTGGGGCTGTTCCAAAATCCTTTAAGCAGCAGTTACTGTGGTTACAATCAATGGACCATTAATCTTCTATTATTAATTTAATATTTAAATATCTAAAGTCTAAATCTAAACACATGGTAAAAAATTTTTGATAAAACATTTTTAAAAAAATCTTTCCTATTAAATATTTTAATGTTATCTGTCTTTTAATATTGATGATGTCTTATAATATTCTTAAATTTTTGAGTTTGGAAATGGAAACAGGGTTCCTACTTCTGCAAGATAAAGCAAGATAACGAAATATTCTTTACTCACTGAAGTTTTCATATTCCTAGAGCATTCTATGTGATTTTTCTGCATTTTACATCATGTATTAGATTACATACAGGTGTACATAACATCACTGAAGTCAATTAATGAAATTCCTCCTTTGTCAGTAGACCTATAGATAAAACAAGTCCCAGCCTGATCCATGTAAAATGCAAATCTAAAAAAGGTGTCTTGTGAAGAGCTAGCCCAGATATCATTAATGGAGAGGAAAGAACTTGATACAGGTTTCTTCTCTGTCTGCTGAATGTCTCATCACTTTGTTGACTTCCTTTCTCTATCTACCCAGAATATGTCTCTAAACTTGGCATGAAACTCTTCCTCCACGTGTTAGAGAACTTACCTCCACCCTTCCAATTCCTGCTCATTCCCACACACTTGGTTCCTGAGGCAAATATCGTTTGTTTCTGCATCCATACTGCTCCATCAACACTTGCAAGAAGTCAAATTCTTCCCTTTGCTACTGCAGCAACTGTAGGGAAAGCTTCATGTGGAATTTTGAGAAAATTAAACAAAAAAAAACCAAGGAGAAATGTCTTATAGAGGATCCCCACTGAAAATCATTTTTAAAAAGAGTCCAGTATTTTTATATGACATATTCTCCTGCAAAAATCCCAGATTTTTGATTCCAGAGAATATTTCCCATTTACAATCAACTTCCATTTAGAAAAATCAAATAGTTCTGTTTCCAAATAATCAAATTAAAGTAAGTTCACTATTTGTCACTCCTGTCACCCTTGTTAATGGCAAATTTAGGAACAGGCAAGCTCCAAAGAACAATCTTTCTGGCTTGTAGCCTTTTTCTAGGTCACATATTGGCATGATCCATGTGCTAAACTTGTCAGTCACCACTCACAATCAGACAATCAACTTCCCAACAGTTTCCTTCTGTTTCTCATCCTTGTTAGCCAGCTCTATACACCTTCTCTTTAAACTATGTCCTTACCTGATGTATGCACAAAGCACATTGGTTTTGGCCAAGTACAGAAGAAAGAACTGAAGCCTTAGGCTGATTTCTTATAGAGTTTTCAAGTACCTGCTTCTATAATATAAAAACTTGATGTTCTTTCCATTTATGAGAAGAATATGAAAAATACAGTAAACTCAATCTACTTCATTACTAACACTTTTGTGTTCCTACTTTAATAGACTACAAGAGTTTCTAGTGAACAGACATTTTGCATTATCAGCATTTGATGCAATTTTAAGATATTGTGATATAAATAGGTTTTTTTATAATCTAAGAAAAAAAAAGGTTAAATTTTCTTTCTAAAGACATAACTTTTTATGGGGCTAGAGGTATCATTTTTCTAATTAGCAGATGCTAAAATTTTTCTATTGAATTGCTTTGTAGGATACCTTATGCTTTAACAAGGAACTGTTTATGTATTTCAGTGATAATAAATAAAGCAATATCTCCTTGGTAATTTCTCCAGTTCCTAGTGGGGTTCCACAGGGCTCCATTTGAGGCCAGGTTATCTTCAAAATCTTCATAAACAACTTGGAAACAAGACTTGAAGGTTTAGTAAGTTTGCCAGTGATACTAAATCGGAAGGAGCCATTGACTCCCTCGAGGGCAGCGAGGCCCTGCAAAGAGATCATGACAAATTAAATGACTGGGTAATCACCAACTATATGAAGTTTAACTCTGAAAGTGTCGGATTCTGTCCCTGGGATGAGGCAACTCTGGATATATGGACAGAGTAGGGAATGAGAAACTGAAGACCAGCCCCAATGAAAGGAACATGGGGGTCCTGGCTGATGGCGAGTTGAACATGAGTCAGCAGTGCCCTGGCAGCCAGGAGAGACAACCCTGTCCTGGGGGGCATCAGGCACAGCATCGCCAGCCGGGCAAGGGAGGGGATTGTCCCGCTCTGCTCTGCACTGGGGCGGCCTCACCTTGAGTGCTGGGGGCAGTTTTGGGCACAACAATATAAAAAAATATAACAGTATTTGAAAACGTCTAAGGGAGAGCTACAAGGATGGTGAAAAGTCTAGAGGGGACCTCATGTGAGAAGCTGAGGTCACTTGGTCTGTTCAGCCTGGAGGAGACTGAGAGAAGACCTCACTGCAGTTACAACTTCCTCGTGAGGGGAAGAGGAGGGGCAGAGGAAGGATCTCTTCTCTGTGGTGACCAGTGACAGAACCAAAGGAGTTGGCCTGAAGTTGTGTCAGTGGAGGTTTAGGTTCAATATTAGGAAAAGGTTCTTCACCTGAATGGTGATTGGGCCCTCGAACTGGCTCCTCAGGGAAGGGGTTACCTGTTTTTGTTCCCCTAGAATATATAGTACCATACAGTATTGTGGCTATGTAGGTTGAAATTCTTTCAAATGAGAAAAATAACCGAATATAGATTCTTTACTTTGGACTTTTCCTACATAAGAGAGGAGTATTATCACTAGCAACTTTTTATATATTTACCTTACCTTTGTTTTGGAACATCAAGTGTCCCAAAAATGTTTTATTCCTGTGACAAACTGCTTACTTTTATGGTTTTTTTCTTTTAATTTTATTTTAAATTTAAGTTTTCCAAGTAACCTATTTTTATTTGAAATTGATCAAAACCTGTTCTTTATTTTGAATCATACTTTTCAATGTATATTCCTTAGTTACCTTAGAAATTTTGGACAATATCTGACCCTACTTCTCTTCAGTTTTGTTCATCCTCAAGACCTGTTATTTTTTTAATCCCTCGTTCTGCACCAGGTGTCACTTTAGCACATGTTTTTGGTTTTTCCTGACCATAGTAACTATCTCTGTTCCCCACACTTGACTCCATTCTTGCTTTAATCATTGAGCCTAACCATCCACAACCTAGTCCTGTTTCCTTTAGAGCTTTAGTTCCACCTCCAACAAAGTGAGAAAAAGATTGTTATCTCCATCTATTCTAAGGGAATGTGCACAGACTTAGAATTTGGTCTAGATACAGGTACACCGTGAACTTTCAAACTTTTAATTAAGACTTAAAATGTTTTCATTTCATTTAATTCCTCATTCATTTTTCCTTTCGATTCTTACCCCAACTACTTACTGTGATAACCAAATCATGAAAACAGTAACACATCTTTCCACATTGTCCTTCAAAATCAGGTAACAGCAATAGGGATAATCTTTTCTGTGGCAAAATCTGCTGGAATAGCTGCTGTTCACAGTGACACCAGTTTAGCCAAGAGATGCTTTGGTCTGCTTAACTTCCAGCAAACTAGAAAAGCAAAGAAAAATGATCAAAATTAGGATTCTAATATTTATATTTGGGCAGGATTATTGCTGATTATTTTGTTACTAACTCTAATGAACATATTTATAAACATATAATAAAAAATGATAAATAAATAAAGAAATAAAAAGTTTCTGATATATCCTAACATAGAGAATTAGAATTAACATTAGCAATGAACAGCGTCAGTGAGATTATTTTTTATTCACACTAATTTAATTATTTGAAGTTTCTGGTGAGGGGCAATTACATGAACAACCTAGTCATGGAATAATCAATTAAAAAAAAAAATGGTAGATTCAAAGCAAAGGTTGGCAATGAGACTTCAAGGTCTACTTTGAGAAATTACACTGAAAAGCAGTAGGTGACTATGCAAAGGGGCAAGTCTTGCAATAGCATTTTAGTACTTCTTGGAAGCAATTTCTCATATACTTCAGAATCATGTAACGTGGAAAACATCCTTAACATGAGGTCCAGCTGTTAACCCAGCACGACCAAGTCCTCCACTAACCCTTATCTCTGGGTGCCACATCTACACATTTTTAAAATGCATCCAGAGGTTGTAATTCCACCACTTCCCTAGGAACATTTTCCAACATTTTCATGAAATGTTGGCCTTGGCTGGAAACCAGGTGCCTACCAAGCTGTTCTATCATTCCTCTCCTCGGCAGGACAGGGCGAGGGAAAATAAGGTGGAAAAAACCTCAAAAATCTGGGTCAAGATAAAGGCAGTTTAGTTTTAAAAAAACAAAACCCATGCATGGAAGAAAAGGGGAAAAAAAATTATTCTCCTTCCCATCACCAGCAATTTCCAGGCACTTCCCAGAGAGCAGGGCTCCAGGACACATAGAGGTTGCTCCAGAAGACAAACCTGGTAATAATTAAGGCAACCCCCCACGTGCACACAACTTCTGTTAGCTTTTATTGATGAGCAGACACCATATGGTATGGAATATCCCTTTGGACTCCTTGGGTCAGCTGTTCTGGCTGTGTTGCCTCCCAAGTTCTTGCCCATCCTCAGCCTACTGGTGAGAGGGGAATGCACTGATGTTGCGGTGGCACTGCTCAGCAGTAGCCAAAACATTGGTGTGTTTTCATTTCCTCACTAGCTACCAATATAAACCAACATAACCTCCTTTCAGGTAGTTGTAGAGAGTGATAAGGTCTCCCCTGAGCTTCCTCAGGCTAAATAACACCATTGCCCTAAGCTGCTCCTTGTAAGACTTGTGTTTAAGACCTTTCACCATTTTCATCGACTTTTTTGGACATCTTCTCAGTTTCTTTATCATCTTTTTTCTTTCAAAGTGCTGGCACTCTACCTGTCCCTGCTCTGATAGCCAGTGTCCCTCTGGGATCTGTGGGATGCTCACAACATCTTTAGCAAAACATCAACAGCCACAGTTGCTGAGACAGGAAAGAGAACGTGCACTGTGGACCCCAATGGGACAACTAAAACTGTCCATGAGGCTGTAGGCCCAAAATAAAGATTGAAGAAAAACGATCATGCTGAAGAGAAAGTTGGCCACCACCCAGGTCAGACCTGGGAATTGCAAAGAGGGGTTTTTAAACAGGGAAGGAGTCAGCTTGAAAGAAGTATAAAGGAAGTGCAAATATTGGTAGCAGTGCAGAGACACCTTGCAGTGGAAATGACAGCAGTTAATGCCAGGCTCACCACTGCCAGAAATTGTCCTGGGGTATCACAACCACCGCCAAGGCCGGATGGAGCAGCCTCTCTGTTGTATGCCATGAGCAGCCTGTGGGGTGGGTGACAGTATGAGGTGCAATGTCCAGGGAGCTGCCACATATGTGCAGGTACGATCCTTGCTGCATGAGTGTGGCAGTTGAAGGGAGAAGCATAGATGCACTTAAAACTTCCCACAGGAGAGATGTGCAGCTTGGAAGGGTGGTACTTGTCACTGACTTTTTCCCCTCTGTGATGGGGGTGCATTTAACTTAAGGTGGCGGATGTGGATGCAATTCCAATTCTCTAGAATCAACCATAGAAAGCTGTTCAGAAATGTGCAGATGTATACTAACATTTAGTAAGTGACTATCATGGTGATCTATCTGTTGGGTTGCTGGTAGAGGTGCTAAATGCATAGATCACTAATTGCTGCTAAATTACATCATGCCAATGAATTAAGTCACTTTTATCCTGATTTGGTTTAATCTATGCAAGCTTAGTCTGCAAAAACGTCTAAAAGAAATCACTTTTTTTAACGATTTGCATAGAAGAAAGTTACCAGAACTAAGGAGAGGACTTTTTGCATCATCTTGTCACTGATTGCTGAATGCTTGTTAAATGTCCCTCAAAAGGACACAAAGCCCAAATCCATCAAACCCCCAAAAGCAATTTAAAAACTACCAAAACAAAAACAGTCCTTGTTGCTCAAAATTACAGCCAGATAAGAAGCTACAAAATGAGTAAGATGAACAAAGAAAAACAGTCATCGAGAGTGTTGGTGAAAGGAACGAAGGGTAGAAAGTGTGTGTGTAGATTTCCATTATTGAGGTACTGCTATAGATGTTTTTTTCTTTTTAAAAAAAATTTCTTAACTCAATTAACAGTTTTCTATAACAGCTTATAATTTCCTGTTAATTGGGAGAGGGGAGAGGGTGGGCATGGAGAAATGTTTCGTATCCATGAGAGGTCACTTACATAAAGCTTGTCAAATATATTATTCCCAGATTACCTAAATACGAAAACAATAAATACAGTTACACCGTTACTATATGCTACTGGAAAAAGACTTTTCCAAAGACTGTGTTAATTGTCATTCTTGTTTTTTCTGAGTTACTCAGGTAACTGAGCCAAGGTATTCTTTGGTCAATGTTTGCTGTGAGAATTCTCAAGGAGTTGAGAAAAAGAAAAAGAAAAGAATTAGTGTCCTGTATGGCAAACATAGTTCGTAAGTATTTTTAATTAGAAAAAACAGGAAATAATTTTTCTACATTTCTACAGTTCATTCTTCTGTAACATCAAACATCTATTAAATAACCAACAAAAACAATCCTAAGAATATTACACAAAAAGAATATGAGGTTGTGGACTCGTGGCAAAAAAATCCCAACAAAACAAACCATCAGAGATGGTTGGAGCTTTTGTTTCCATTTTCTTTTCTTTTTTTCTTTTCACATTTAATCTTGCAATTAGTCAAAACCAATTTACAGTAAGGAATTAAGCTGCTGGTAGGGGTTAATTCTTTCTATGTCTAGCCAATGATACTTGCATTCCAGTTAAATATCCTCAACCATTGACAAAGCGATACAGGTGAAGGTGTTTGTATTTTGTTGATGGTGCATATTTGAAAGCTAGCTCACCTTTCAGACAGGAGGAGTATAATTACTTTCAGATCAACAGTGCAAGAAATATGTAAAGGTCTCTGGATACAGCAGAAAATTTGTGAGAAAAGTTTTTCGATCATTATCTAAACATAAGAAACATAATATGGTTTGCTTAAGGGCATTTCTTTTCTTGGAGTTTTAATTTCTGTAAATCACAGGCACTTTTTTTTTCCTTCCTCAACTATTGGCCCCCTAATTTAAGCTATTTAGATGTCAAGGGATCTGACACAAATACACAATTGCTACTTAGAGGTTTAAATTAGCTAAATTGAGCCTGAAGTTAATTGGACTTGTAAATTGCTTGCCCAGTAAAGGCCAGTTTGACAACCCAGGTACACAAAATATTTGCATGTACATCACTTCCAAAACTCACAGTTCCTGATCTCTGCCTACAATACATGCTTCCTTCCCCATTATAACGTCTATATATGAGTACTAGATGTCCTGTTTACCAACGTCAATTATACATTTATCCTTTAGTCCTTTAAAAACTCAATCCTGTGTCACCTTGTCCATTATTTCACAACCCACAGCTCATGGCAGACCGACTGCCATGTGGTTATCCAGATGATCCTGTTCATTTCTTTGCACACTGGCACACTTTAAAACTGCTCTCATCTTTCTTGAGTTCTGTTGGTATACTAAAATCTACTGGAAGTTAATAGACACCATTTTCAAGATAATCGATAGACAATATCTTTCAAACTAATTTTTTTACCACTTTTGAGTGAATAATATAGTAATTGATATAAAATTTCCCAAAGCAAAACATTACAGTTCACATCTGCTCTTTTATACTACTGTATTGTAACAATAAAAATAACATATTGTGAAATCCAAGATAGGATGCCATAACTTTGAAATACTCCATATTTACATTGGGGAGGAAATGGTCAAAATAGTACCTAATAACTTTGTTGCAAAACAATTTTTATTATTTTTTGTCAAAATGAAGTTTTGAAAAGTAATTTCCAATCTATGTATAAATGATCTTCAACAAAATATCATCCTTCTGACAAAATGGTTTTGTCTGATTCAGGCATAGTTCCACCATAATTATAATTTTTTATGAAATCCAGGACTAAATTATGAAATTCAGTTATAGGCTCCCTCAACTCTTAATAAAAAAGGTGGATCTTTTCCCATTGTAATGTCTTTTTTTACATCTGTCCTAAGGTCGTCTGGTGACAATCACCATATTGTTAAATACACAGTGAGCAGCTAGAGCTGCTGATTTTAAAAACTGTGTCAAGTCTATTATGAAGTGTCCCAAGATACTAAGTTTTCACCACGAAAAACTAAATTGATGCTGTTGAAGACAGATGACAGGCTGGTGATCTCAGAGTTTGGGGGATTTCTTCTAGTTCCTTAGCTTTACTCTTTTTAATTGCTTATCCCAAGGCATGGAAAGACAGAATGACCCAATTTCAAAAAATGAGTTCTAATCACTAGGGATTTTTTTTTTTTGTAAGAGACATTTCAAAATATAGTCTGAAATCCTGATGGAAATAACAGTGAATAGTTCATCAGCCTTCAGGAGGGTGAGTCTGAAACATTTTCTCATACAAAGACAAATCAGGTATATGAAAACTTGCACTGAGCTGACATACCTTCTAGGCAAAATGTCTCTTATCGCTAACTGTGAAGTTTCAATTCTGAACTTCATATACTTGATGTAAGAGTTTAGGAAGGGTGAGATGTAAAATGGATCTGAGAGTCCTGATATCTTTAAGATCAGGAAATAGGTTGTAAAGACATCTTGTTCAGATAGTAATAACACAAAAATGTCGTGCTATTTTCTGCTACAGACTTGATCCTGAAGAAACTCTCAGATGGTAAGAAGTGATACAGCTACTGTCAAAGAAAATGTAGAAATCTATAGCAAAATTCATCTTGATATAGCTAGATAAACAAACTGAAATGATGAACATAAATGATTTCTTTTGGTATCTATTTCTCTCCAGGATTTCAACTTTAAAAAATGTAATCTTTCATAGTATAAGAAATCTCAGGTGTTACACAAGTGCACCAGTACTTCTTTTTAATCTCAAGAGTTACTATCTTATTACCTAATGTTTATGCTCTTTTTTCCTAGCACCTAATTCCAAAAGGATATAGAAAGAAATTTTGACAATTTATATGTACTGCTCAGTCATCTTTGTATTTTATGAAAATTAGAAAAAACATTAAAAAAATATTTATACTACCCAGAAGCAGTGGATAACCAGGAATTGCAGACATCAGGGTAAAAGAAGATGGGTGGTTTCCATACATAATAGCAGTAACTGAAAGACAGCAGCAGCCACAGCAAGAAAATGAGAACATTGATCCCACAGTGGAGGTAATAGAACAAAATTTATAAACTCATAGCAAGTGATAAATAAATACATCTACTCATGTATTAAATGTGCTGCATCTTATGAAGCAACAACATCTAGTAATACCCTACTGCTGTGGGACAGAATTAACATCATCTCAGGTACAGATGAGTTGTTGAGGGACAAAACTAGGACTTTGTCTCTACACAGTTTGTCTAAAGGCTTGAAAGGCAGGAGATGCTTTTTTAACATAGTTACCATGCATCTTTGGTATTTGAACCTGGTATGAGCTTTTGAATGATTCTGAATACCTTACCCAGTTCCTTGGGAACTAGCCTCCTTCCACATGAAGCCAAACTGCCAGAGGCAGTTCAGCCACTTTTGGTATCCATCTGTATATGTTCCTATTTCCCACTCTTGAGCTATGCTCTCAATACTTACTCAGTAATATATTGTATTGGGAAAGTGGACTTACCTGAGTCAACTGAAATGAATGATGCTTCTAAACACTGGTAATTCATTTCGGTTCTTTATTTGGCTTTGTTATTTACTAAATTTGTTAGTTATATTGCTAATGTTTAATCATAAACGACCTGCTAATATCTCTACAGACCTCAAAATATCAAATAAATAAAGTTGGTTCCACAGGATAATTCTCATCGCTTAGTTGCCAGGTTAGAATATGACTGTGCTGTATCTGCTGAACAGGCAACTTTCAGGGCCTAAAGTAGAGACTTACTATCTTTGTGGTTTCTTTATAGCTTCTAGGAGGAAACTTGAGACTTTTTTCTGCATCCTGCTCTGAATATCTTTCCAAAGGCCTCTTCCATTGTCTATACACAAAGCCCAGGCAAAGTAGCTCCCTAAATATATCAGGTGTGCAAAGTGAACCCCCCTCAGAAGGTCATCCTAGTACTGGAAAACTGTCACTCACACTGGTGGTGAAAGGGCAGTGAAGACATGTGAGAACATAGATCATGCTCCCCTGCTGAAAGCCAAGTCCTGACAACAGACAGGAATATCCAGTCTTGAGGCGGCCAAGGGCTCAACCCAGCTCGGCCCAACCAGGACTCAGATAAGGTATGTGGGCAGCAGCAAGTTAGAACAACAGGACTTTTCACATGGGCAAATGCTGCCAGAAGGGTTCCTAAACGGAGGAGGTGAAATACAATGATTGGACTGAATGTAGAACACCACACAAGGAAAACATCTGTTATGGGTTACCTAACAGTTCTAAATGGAGAGGGCTTTTTCATTAGTTTGCAGCTTTTCTTCACTGTGGAAAGTTCTATAATAAACTACACTTACCCAGCATGAGTGAGACCAATGTCATCTGTCTTGAGCTGTGGAAGTCAAAACTCCAGCTGTACATGGCTTCCCTGGACAGACAATGATAAGAGATAGACCCCTGAAGAGGATTATCTGGCCTGTAAAATATATCTTAGTTGTCTGGAGATTCCTCCACAGCTTTCTCTGATGATACTATCACACACCAATGTTAACTGTGTTCCTAAATGTCAAATCTGGTGGGCATGAAAAATCCAGGAGTAGATAGTAGTTTCCTCCTCACTGTTATTGTAATATACATACCCAGATTCATTGAAGAGAACTAGAAATTTCTCTGAAGTACAGGATGTTTTCTTCTGCTTATCTGCAATATTGTTGAAATTCCCATAGTCACTCCAGGAGAGATGGGATTCAGTGTCCAAGCCTGCTAAACTGCAATGCTGCCATTGAAATCTATAAGACTTTCCTACACATGGCAGCTCTGTGTTCTCCTAATCATGTTTCTTAGCATTTGTGATCCAAATACAATAAATCACACAAGCACTTTAGCCTTTATCTAGAACTATATAAGCAATGGACAATCAATCCTGTCTTTTTCCGGTCATGGAAATCTTTTCAAATTTTTTCCTTCCTTCCTGACTACAGACAGGACCAGGTCCAAATAAACAGAATATCTGTGGCTTATGCTGGTGAATTGTCTCATCAATTTCGCTTTATAATGCGCTAGTCTATGAATATCATCACATAATTACATATTATCACATTGTTGCTACGCTCTCTCTTATGTATCTGCATTTTGAAGGGAAAGTTTCATATTTCATTTGTTGTTCTATCTCCTTTTTTCAATATTTTTAGATCACTGTTTTTGAAAAGTTGCTCTGAGATCACTGTTTTTTTACTGCACAGCAGATTCAGCAATTAATGTGGCTTCCAAACTGTTTAAGCTTATGTGATGAAGCATTTACACCTGGAATATCACAAGTTCAGTCAAAGTCAGTTAGCATAGCAACTGCTATTCAAAGTCATACTGTTCTTTTTTTCTCTTTTTTCTTTTCTTTTCTTTTCTTTTCTTTTCTTTTCTTTTCTTTTCTTTTCTTTTCTTTTCTTTTCTTTTCTTTTCTTTTCTTTTCTTTTCTTTTCTCTTCTCTTCTCTTCTCTTCTCTTCTCTTCTCTTCTCTTCTCTTCTCTTCTCTCTTCTCTTCTCTTCTTTTCCTCTCTTTGTCCTGAAATGACATCTTGACATAGTGGTTTTTTGTTTGTTTGTTTGTTTGTTTGTTTGTTTTCTGGTGAGGGAGTTGTAAATGTGCTATTTTTTTCTTTTAACAATTGTATCTCAACAAACTGGAATTCTGTTTCATGTATAATCGTGCAGACTTGTTCTTTTATCACATTTCTCATTTTATACTATAAATCATCTTTGCCAACTCATTTTCACTGAGCAACATCTAACAGAACTATATCTCATGAAAGAGTAGGAAAAACCAAAGGCACTTTAGGGAGTTATTGATATAATTACACAGTCTTGTATAAAATTAATAGAGGACCTAATTTAGGTAAGACTTCTTCTGAATGAAAAGTTTCTGAATTTGAATGTTGAGTTAGGACACAGCTCTACCCACAAATATTTGCATTAAAGTGGCAACACAAGGGGCTGGAGAGAGAACTATTTCAGTTTATAACTGCCTGACCTTGAGTCAAGCAGGTGAATTTCAGTCCTTCAATGACATTTTATTTATTTGCACTACATTAACAGCTCATAACCATAATCCCTACCCATGGTAGCTCTGTGACAACAGCAGGACCACAAGAGGTCATACACTGGTACACCTTACATTTCAGGGTTTTTTCCATTTTCATCTTATGGAATGAATACCTTTCTGGAAGTGATAAACACAAAGAAACAAAACAAGCTAAAAGAGATCCAGATAAACATTTTGGACAGCTGTTAAAATACAGTTTCTCAGGACAGACTTACCTCTGAGGCAGTCAGTAAAAATACCACAACTACACGATTCCTTCAGCTTCACTGTCTGTATTTTCAAACTGGCCAATATATTTTGAATGGATTTTAATTGCAGCTGGATAGTATTAGATTAAAAAATTGTCAGATAAACTATTAAAAAAGGGTGTAAGTAACAGAGATACCTGGAGGTCTAGGGGGAAAAAAAAAAAGCCTTATTTATTGTCGACATATTGGAGAAATTTCAGAGCTTCTTCTGTAGATGCTGCATAATCTTTTGTGATTATTCTTAACTATATCTTAGAAATATGAATTGGAGAAACTTCTTCCAGCACCTAAAATAATCCCTGTATATTATTTTCTTGTCTCTATGAGATGAGGTTCATCATGTTCTTTTTTCTAAGCTTGGTAGGATATTGCAGCTTTACTAGTCCTATAATACAGAGATGCAGCCTCCCCTATATCCAGCTATCAGTTTCTGGCTCTACAACACAGTGACATCTGCTCAGAACAGAACAAAAGTTTACATGAAGAGATAATGTTTCTTAGAGCTGCTTGTGGCACTGGAATGCTGTTGGGCTGTAATGGTATAATGTATTTATCAATAAAGGGAACAGTGGCATTATGCCAGTCTCTGACAAACTCCCTTCGGCTGAATCCTCCCAATATGTGATGGGAGAAAAAGAGGGATGAGTTGTTCAGTAGGATGGATACCACAGCTACAACAGCTTCCTTCCCTTGTGCCTGGTTTAATTGACTGTTTCCAATAAAAGTAGAATAGCTGATTTTCGCAACAAAGGTATCACCTTAGTTAAGGTAAAAATGTAATCTCAAATTGTGTTAAATTACTCTAAATGTCACTGACAGTAGGGAAAAAAAATAGAAACAGAAATTTGGCAATCATCTGGAAGATGGCAAAAAAATGTATGTTGCTACACAAGCTTTGAAAAAGGCCCGGAGGGATGCAGAGTCTGTAGTCAAAGTTAGGCTGTTAAAATACCTGTAATGCTTTGGTGCATGGTGCTGTACAGATCAGGTGACAATTGAAAAAAATTAATGCATACAGGATCAAAGGGAATGACTGTACACAAAAACTAATATTTTCTAATAAGGTTGAAAATTAGTAGTCCTGGCAGTTGTTTTTTATTCTCATGATAATCTCAAGCAAACCTTAACTTATGGCATTTGTTCCTACTGCTGGACATATTATCAGAACAGTTTCTCCTTCTTCACTACTTTGAATGAAGAATTTGAATGACTGTTTCCATTTATATCTGGTAAATACTGTTTCACATAGAGCTTTTTTCCCCCCTGCTTTGTAATTCACCGACATCAAACTAAAAATACAATAAAGGCATGCTGTTCTTTTAAAACACATCGTGACGCTGGGCTAACTCCCATTGCCATTTCTCTTTAACACAAGTAATTATACTCTTCAACTGCCCTTTGACTCTCTGTGGACCAAGGGCAGTGCTGAATGGAAATGAACTTAATTAATTCTGTTCACTGGAATGGAGTCCCTTAACCATGGGAAGGCAGCTTGTTTCCATAGGTTTATACCATTAGCTCTAAGCAACTGGATCTATTTTTCCTTTCTATGTTGTTCCTGTTAGCCCTGATATCTTGTTCTTTTCAAATGGCACGTTCAGTGTGAAGAATGAGTCCAAATTTTCATACAGAACTGACTGTGACTCCACAAGGAAACTGGCAGATTGAGCAGCTAAAAATTCTAAACTCTTTTGAATCAACGTATGCAAATGGTAAGACCACAGCCTGAGGCACAAGTTTTAGCAAAGCACTGAAACACATGTTTATTTAAGCATATTATTGTGACTAGCTTCTTTCTCTTTAGTGTTTCAGTGAAGAATGCAATTTATTAAATTAATTGTGAATGCCCGAAGATGGGAATTATTTGCAACAAATTGTATTGGCTAAGTATGGAATTAGAAACAAAAGCAAACCACCAAAACAAAGCCCAAAAGTTGTTTGGAATCTGATAAAGAGAAATATTATTTTATGCAAGCTAGATCTACTGATATGATCTGATACTATGCAAATATGGTTATATTGTTTTAATACATGTTAATTCTCTGCTTTCACAAAAGGACAGGGATAAACTCTTCCATGTCCATTTATCCTTGATCGTTGTTTCAGGTTTTCTGATTCAAAACTGGAATTGAACTCCTGAAAATATTTAAAATACTGCTAACATAAAGACATTTTGAATTGAAGCTCCTATATTTTGCATTCAGTCACTCAGCATTTCTTGTTGAGGGTTAAAATGGCTCAAAAACATAAGGCTCACGTTCCAAACCCTGCTCTAGTGAATATTCCATATTTTATATACACAGTTTTTAAACAGAGAATGTACTGTACACACAGGTCAGGCCAGCCACTGTGTTAGGCACTCTTACAAGTGTGCCAGCCTTAACTTGTATACTTGAGAAAGATTGGAGAAAGTATTTCATTTAGTCTTCCTCATGTATGCTCAGTGCCAAAAAATATGTTTACTTCTGATTTGGCTGCTTTTTTCTTCTTCTTCTTCTTCTTCTTTTCTTTTTTTTTAATAAGATTCTACCTTTTTCTGGAGAAAAAAGTTAGACATGATACTACCACTGGACATGGTAGTCAGAAACTCCAGAAATAAGATATTTTAAGGTAGAGAATATATTGCCTAATCTTTCAGTAATGTCTGAAATATTTTTAGAGTCAGAATAAGTTTGATCATCTTCACATTTTGTCACGCCTAGCTGCACTTTGGGATTCAGAGAGGAATAGAAAACATAAATCCCAATTTAAAGCATGAGTGATTGTTCTCATAGTATTTCAAATTCAGACAGAAGTAGAAAGTACTGGAGATCCCCCCTGGGAAGCCCATTCTAGGGAGACTTCAGTCAAGATCTGAACTTGTACCAGTTGGATACCTGCAGTTTTTTCAGAATTACCTGAAAGGTATCAAACTTATCCTGGTCTCCTATCTAATATACAATTCCATCTAGATAATAACTTTCCGAATTCTCTAGATACACTCTGTGGGATTCTAAAAGAATTAAGACTTACTCTGCTGGAGTTTTTATGGTATATCCATAAGCATGATGTACGTTTAGGTGGAAGGGCCATCATGCAGATTATGACATCTTAGTAGGCCATATAACTCAGTTATGTTAGGAGAGGTGGTTCTCAGCTCCAGCTGTAACCAGGCTTCTGTTCCATCACAGAATAATTAATGAAACAGAGAGACAAAAAAAAGTTAAATTTCCACTAAATTAATAATTTAAAAGAAAGCTTTCATATGGAAGCCTTCTTTGTAAAAAGGCAACTTTCAGTACCACCCATTTAAGTCAAGGACAGTGAAAAGCAAGTAGCACTCAACACAGGAATTCAAGCTTCAAAGGGTTATCCTGAATTGGTTCACTGACAGAAAATTATCCAAGCAAAGGTCAGGCACTCATTAAACCTTATCTGAAGCCAAAGTTATATGTTATGGTTTATTGCCTCAAGTACCAATTAATAAAGAATTAAAGAAATGAAAAACCAGTGATTCATACCTTTGCTGGGAGAATACTCATACTTCAGCATAATGCGAAAATATTAATAGTCATTTTCGTCATGTACTATTTTATTAGGCACTTAACTCTATAGGCTTTATCAAAAGATATATGACATTCATTTTTAACAAAATGCTGAGGAGATTTGGAGAACATTTACTCAAAATCTAATAAAGTAGATTTGTGAGATATTTTCAAATAGAAGCCTTAAACACAGGCATCAATTATTAATGAAGCAAAAATGCTTAAGAATAGGGGTCTGGGTATAAAGAAGAGTAGAAATATCACTGTGATATTAAGGGCAATTGTCTTCTGTGAAAGCTGCAACAAAAAACATTAAGTGCTGTAGCAGTATACAAGAGCACTAACGTAGTTTGCTCACAAGAGGACTTCTAGCAGGCTTATTTTTATCATCACAGGTATTTCAGTAGTTTGACTCAGTCTAGACATTTCTTCTCAGTGTTCAGAGAGCTAAATGCTCCACACACTTGCCCCATAACAGTGTTCAAAGTAATCTTATTTCTTATTATTTTCAGCATCAGCATATGCTCCTAACCACCTAAGGCTCTGAACTGATGCCCTTTAGCATGCTAAACTGAAAATATGTTTGCACCTTCAGATGCCAAAAAGGTTGCATCTGTCACAGAGTGCTTTCCATTGTCCTTGTCGTCTGTCACATTAGGAGCTGGAAAACACAAGTCACTGGTGATTCTGAATGAAAAAGAGGTGGCAAAACTAATGTTCGACGAGAGACAGAAACTTGAGAGTGCAGATAATCTCCTAGGTCAAACAACAATAACAGTAAATACCTGACCTCAGTGAAAACAGAATAAATCTGTGTAGAAAAATTAATTCTGAAAACTGAGTCTTCAAGCCTGAGCATGTGTAACCTGACTTCTAAATCTGGTAACAGTACTCTTATACCACTTAAAATTTTTCCGCTCTCTGTCTATGCAAAGAGTGAGTTTTCCATCACTGCAGCGTTAGCTGAGCTCATCGTGGAAAAGTCTATCTCCATGATTCCACATTTTGAGTGCCTAACGTGTTAACCAATCTTGCTTCTTTGTGCTTCTAATCTGCAGAGACACACAGCCCTTTGCAAAATATTCTGCACCTTTATATGAGAACCTAGCTATTTTTGCTTATTCTGTTATATACCTCTAGCCATGATCTACAGAGATTTGAGGATCACCTCTCAGAAATTTCTTACATTCTTTTCTGGCCTGTTCCATACAGGAATTCTTCTACAGGAAAAATTGCACTAAATGCTGACAAAACAAATGCTGCAGATCCAAAGTTCCTTGAACTCAACAGGGGAATTTTCAACAATTTTTAAATCAGGTTCCTGAATTTTATTTAGATGGAGTTCATTGTTCTGTAGAGTGTCATTGTTGCACTGGATAAAGCAAATTTTTAAATAATAAAACCAATAACATGTTACATAATACAATCTCAGAACACGCTTTTGTCAGTAAGATCTCTGAGTATATTGTAAAAGATTATGATTCTTCTTTCCCTGAAACACATGAATTGGTTTCTCACCCAGGGTTTGACTTTTTGTCTAAGTATTTCGTAGACAGAAAAGTCTGCAGCAAATGCAGAGTCATCTGTTCAGGTAAGTGTTGATGAACTCTGGCTGATCTGATATGAGGATTCAGGATATATACATATGTACATATAAATGTACATATATATATACATACATACATATATATATACAGATATATACACACACACACATATATATTTTTATATATATTTATATATAACCAAACTGTATTACAGTGCTTGCTTTATGTTGCCTGAGGTGGTGAGGTGTGGCACAACTTCTCACCACTAAGTTTAACTACCAAATGGAAAGTATGCCGTCTTCTCACACGCAGCACCACGGTGCTTAAAAGCCAAGTGCCACAGACAGCTGTCTCACATGCCCAAATACTGGAATACTGCGAGGAGTACAACCTTGCATTGCAGAAAGGAGCAGAGGGATCGTTGATGGATGCATATCTAACCCTGTGTTTATCTGGTGAAAAGATTCACAGGGCCAAGGACCAGACGAGACAGTTATATAAACTCATCTGACCTGTAAAAAAAAAAGACCACTGGAATCCCGACATCAATCCTGTACTAAGCTCTAAAATGTCTTGCTGAGTTAGAAAGCATTATTTCAAGGGATAAGCAAACTTGGTTTGGACTCCAAATAGCTCTGTACAGCTGACACATAACTGTCCCTCACTGTTAGAAAAGCCCACCCTATTTTCTCTTGTACAGCTTCAGTTGCCAAGTCTTGTCCTGGTGCTTGTTGCTGGATGTCATTGACCACAGCTTTATAACTAGTAAGTCTGCGTAACTTAACAGCCTCTGCACTCAGCACCATCAGCATTCTACACATTTGGGGTAATAACTGAAATAAAACTTCAATTTTTCAGCAATTCCTGCATGCTGGAATTCACATCTTAACATGGAGAGGGAGTGGTTTCATATCTGCTTTCCTGAGAAGGAAAAGACATAGAGATATGATTTACTTTTCCAGGCACTGGGTACAGTCAGTTCCTTAAGAAAACTTTGAGGATTTTTTATGAAATTAGAAATGTTTACTGGTCTCTTGTGGTTTGTATTTTTATAGACTTCAAACAATAGAAAACAAATGTGCCTTTAAAGAGAGAAACTAATTGTTATAAATTAACCTTTGAAGTATGTTTAAATATTTCTCCTTTAATTTGTGCAATAAGGGAAAAATTTAAAAGGTATAGCAGGGTGCCTGCCACTTGTCTCCTCTGTAGGAGGAAAACACATAGTAGCATGTGCCAAGCCTTATTCTCTTCCAAATGCTAACATGAGTGGATGTCAAATCAAATCTTTCATAGAAACAGAAATGCAGCTGCAGGTATTTCGTTTCTCAAAATCCTTCTGTTACTGGTCTTTCTGTTTCCATGTTAAATTTATTTCCTCAAAATAATTAAATTTTCAACCCAAGATATAATATAGGAATATGCATATGGGTATGCAGGCATTTCTATATGCAAACATTTTTTAATCCCTTTGTTATAGCATTTGAATATTTTGCCAAAAGTGTCTCTGTGAAAATAAAAGTTTTTTTAAAAAGGTAGAAAAAATAAAGGCATCTGATCCTTTATAGTCTTATACATGTCTCATATTGCTTTCTGTATATACTTGCATTCTCGAGGAAGTAGGAAAAAAATAATATTTTTATAACTTGGTGAAAAAAAAGGAGAATATTGTTATAATCTGGTCTTTGCAACATATCCTATTTCTTTCCATTTTCTGATTGTGTGCCATTTGGTATTCTGTCGTCCAATTTACAGGAAAACACATATCAGATCATTTTAGTTTTTTTTTTTTAATTTTCCTTCTCTTCTGGTTTCTAGTTACTGAACTCCTAGGTTTTACTCTATGCTTGTTTTTAGAAACCTATCCAATAAATACTTTTTCCCTGTAAAAAAAATTATCTGATTTATTTTATCTGATATCATTTATTGATATCACTTTTTTGATATCATTTTCTCTGATTTAAAAAACACAAACCTATGAAACTGAAACCACTGAATGCAGATCCATTAAATCCCAAGAGAGGAGCTAGAAAGTGCTATATGATTTCAGAGCTCTTCTCTGAAGACAACGGCGTTCCTGTCTAACAATTCAAATTTGGATATTTAGCACTAAGCATGTAAAGCAGCAACAACTGGATTTTTGTTCTTGTTCCTCACTTGTATATAATTCCCTGCACATTCAAAGGATTACACACTGTTTATGCATCATGCAATCTCACTGAGTCCTGTTTCCTTAGAATACTTGCTCCTGCTGCTAAAAGGAAAATAGTTTCAACAATCCTCTTTTGGTGCCAAAGCTGCTGCTACAGAATGAACATATCCTGTCTGCAATACTGTGATTGATCCCTGAGATCCCTGTATCCAACAGGAGTTCAAAAGAATTCTGCTGTTGAAAGGACTAAAATTGGTATTCCTTTAAGATTTACTGGGAAACTGAAGCTCCTTCGTGTAACACAGGTACTACTCTGCCTTTAAACAGCACACCAAAGTGACACTGAACAAGTTCAAACTTCGAATGGCCTTGACAGCACACTGCACCTTAAGACTGGCATTTCCTAGCTCAGAATCGTCCTTAGCTCATGAGCAATAGCTAATGTCACTGAACTTAGCCATAGCTTGCAGCTCCACTCTGAAGAAGGACCCATATACTTGGGACACATTCAAAATAATAAATTCTAAATAATCTAGCACACGGTAGCTCTTTGCAGTTACTGTTAAGGCCACCTTTGCAGCTTGTCAAACCCCATTGCCTTTGAAAGCTCAGTTCTGCTACTACAAAGTACAAGTCATGCATCCATATAACCTCTTGCAGGGCTTGGTAGGCTAAAAAGATAGGGTTTAATAGATTGCTTTGAAGAGTGGAGAATAGAAAGGTTTTCCTGTAACAAAGACCTTTGTAGGTGATATATGAAGGCTGGGATTACAACCAACCTTAAAAGAAATAGGCGTTTAGACTAGAGAGACATCATTTTTATAGCTTACTTCATAAAAGAATCTCATGGTCCATCCACACACACAAATGTTTCACCTTCTCTTTTTAATTGTCTCACCTTCTCTTTTTAATTGTCTCACCTTCTCTTTTTAATTGTCTCTCTTCTGGAGAGATAAAAGACTACAAAATGTATTATTTTCTATGGTGGTCCAAAGTACTTCAAGGCTGCAAAGATTAAATATTGGTGAATTTAAACATATCTGTTACTAAGACCTTTTGACCCCGTATTGGCCATGTTGCTAGTTTTATTCAATTTATTCAATCTTCTACAGGGTATGATAGGTGAAACCTAGTGTTATTCTTCCAGCACAATCAAAGATGATTTTATTTCAAAGAGACAGCTACATCACTAATTGAACAACTAACATGCAATATATGCACACATATACATGTCCGTATAAAACATATTGAACTGTAATCAGCACAAAGCCAGACCTCACCAGCATATTGGTTAGTTCTAGCCAAATGATCTTCAGTGGATTTTGAACTTTCAGAAGCCCAAGTAGATTGCAGAGATTAAGAGTGGCATGAAGTTTTCCCCACAGAGTACATTTCATTGTCAAGCAGAAGGCCAGCTTTGGGAGGTTCAGACCAGGGCCAATTTACAGCCGAAATGGAAAACTGCTGGGGAAAGTGCGGTCTTTTTATTCATAAAAGGTAAACCATGATGCCTATGCTTCCATAATTACACTCCAGGCAATACCACAAAGCTCACTGCTTTCTTCCATTGTTTACTGTGTAGTCACAGGTGCTCTTGTCCCATGTTCCACACAAATGGAATGCAATATTATATTACCTTCTCATTACACAGAGGAAAGTTGATAATCATTATGTCCCTTGAGGTACATATTTACATGGTTTCTAATTGAACAGTATACGTTACTCAACAGATTCTTTTTACAACTCTGTTACTTTAAAAAAAAAAACAAAAACCTTTCAGATTCATAAATAATTTCAAATTCTTCCACAACACTATTGAATGGTTTTGTTAGATTGATCGATCCCTAGTGAATTTTACTAAGAATTAATCACTGTCCCTTTTGGGGAAGTGTTTTCATCCAATCACTAATTCTCAGCAAGACGTGTTGGGCCAAGGTCATTAATATCTTAGGATTTATAATAGTAGAGAAAAAAAGGCAAACTCTAATTTCTCTATGTCCTGCCACCATCATCGTGAATATTTCTATTCATTTAGGGAAAGAGACAAAATTTGTCTTCACTCTGGTTGAAGCTACCTGTACTTTGGAGACTGCTAAAGTAACCTATCAGAAATTATTTATAAAAATAAATATTCTCCTCATTTATTAGAAAGCAAAGTAAAAAATGGGGGGTCAGAAGCATTATATTCTCTTTTCCAAGGGAAATATTAAGGCACAGAGAAGAAGAAAGTACTGATTAAGGCATAACATATGAAGGCAACAGTGGCACATCTGGGGGTAACTCTGAAGCTTCAGAATTTATCTACTAGCCATGAAGATCCTGTGTACTAAGATTAGGGGAACTCTAGGCCAAAGTCTTTAATCTGTCTGTCATTAAATATTGTATCATTCTTGTGATTTCTGCCTCAAAATTCTATGAAGTAATTTTAAATCCGTGAAATAGCCAAAAGAACAAACGTTTGTGTTTTGGCCAAAAATCAAAGAGCTAAGGGTCCTGACTTCCTCCTAAACAAGAATCTAATGTCTTAGAGTCTCTCTCAAGATCAGAAAAGAAAATTCAAATGAATTTGAACATGGATTTCATATTTCTGAATGGAATACCTAAACCAAGAGGCTGTTGAAAGAAGGTTTCTTCCTTTCTCAGAGCTATTCATTTGGCAGAAGCCTCTCCATTATTAAATTTTCCCTATTAAAATAAAAATAATAGCAACAGACTGGCAGATCTGGTATTCATGCTCTGGTTCCAAACTTTGCATTGGTGATTTAGTATAAAAATCAGACATGGTCAGAGACAAAAGGCAGAATAACTCACTGCTTTCTCCTAAGTTGCTTTCATAGTGTTCAGTCTCAGTAATAATGAGTCAAATACCCTAACTTCAGATCTTTGATAAAAATTTTTTAAAAAATTGAGTTCTCTGAATCCATTGTGCAACTGCTGCCTGCATCAAGGCTTTGTTTTGAGCTTTATTTCTAAAATTGTTTTAAAATCAAGACTCTATGCAAAAGCTTATTTGCACATCCCTATAACAATTTCTTCAGATATCCAATTTTCTTCATCAAGATTACTTTAGACAAACACAGGGAGTTTGTGTAGGATATCTTGCTTCCCTGATGATTTCTAAGCTTAGACTTTATAAACAGCAACAATAGTTTACTATTTGCAACTCGTTGCCCCAACCATAATGAAAATGTCTGTGTGTAGGTATAGTAGAGCTCTGCAAAAGGAGTAGTGAATGTGCTGAATGTGAAGCATAAGGAGTCAGATAACACACAAAATGGTACATTGTGGCAACATAAAGGCGATGCTGAAGAAAATTTATTTTTCCACTCTATCAAATAGGTTATAGAGTATTTTATTGCACGTCATAAAACTGTATTCCAGCAAAAGGCAGTTACCCCACTCTTCAAGACTGGTATAAAAGACTTTAGTTCAGTTCCATCTTCATAAATTACTTCAGTATCATGAAAGCCCTGTACATCAACCCAGTAAAAATACCTTTGGTTTTGCAAGCTTGAGGAGGCAAAAAGTTGAAAAATAATCGATCACTTTTTAAAAGAATATCTGTGTGCTTCTGATCTCAAAAGAAGCTGCAGCCTAACTGTGAAGTGATCAGGGACAGATGTAGTTCAGAACTTCATAACTGGAGTTCTGAAAGAGTCCTCAGGTAAGCAAAAGCCGAGAGATGCTGAATGGGTCAGAAGAACCATGTGTGTCTCTCAAAGCTTAACTTGCACTTGTAGGTCTGGACAGATCCCCGCCCTGCAACGCGCTGCGCTCCTGCTTTCCCTTCCCAGTTCCCATCGTGGAAAGAGATTGACAAATTCTGTTTGGGAATGGGTCCATTTCGGAACAGCTGAGCCCACCCCTCCGCCTTTTCCGCGGGCAGCAGACGCTTTAGGTGGGAACCGCCGCAGCGAAACTGTGCACGACCCTCGGGAGATGCCGGGCCACAGTCGGTGCAGTTTCCCCAAAGGCCCCAGAAGGCAGCCGTCCCCCGGGGCGGGTGGCCAGAGACAGGATTTGGGAGCTGGTCTGAGAGTAAAGCAGCTTGTCCTTGAGCCGGGGCTCGCGCTCCCTCTCGCCCCAGGCCCAGCCTGGCAGCCCGCGGTGCCCCGGTGCCGCCCGTGCCCAGGCCCGCCGGCGGCATCGCTCGGACACCGCTCGGACATCGCTCGGACGCCGCTCGGACACCGCTCGGACACGGCTCGGACATCGCTCGGACACGGCTCGGACACAGCTCGGACATCGCCCGGACAGCGCTCGGACACGGCTCGGACACGGCTCGGACACCGCTCGGACACCGCTCGGACACGGTTAGGACACGGCTCGGACATCGCTCGGACACGGCTCGGACACCGCTCGGACATCGCTCGGACACCGCTCGGACGTCGCTCGGACACCGCTCGGACACGGCTCGGACACGGCTCGGACATGCTGCCATCGCGCGGGCGAGGGCGGCACTGCCACCCCCCGCGGCCGGCCACCGGTGTCCCAGCGCCCCCGCCCCGCTCCGCTCCCGGCTGGCGCTGGCACAGCTGGCGTGTTCGCTCCGAGCACTGAAACCAGACCCCGCTTAAAGATTAATAACCCTCAGCAGCACGCGAGGTTGTTGCAGCCCGATACTGTTCATTTTATCCCTGTGTGTTCCCAAATGCTTCCACGACGCTGTCCCCTCTGGGGAGCCCACAGCAGCGCAGGGCACGGGGCCACCACCAGCCTCCGGGCTGTCAGCAGCTGCGCGCTCAGAGGCCGGTGCTGAATCTGAGCAGAAAAAGAGGATCTTGATTTTAGGTAGGCTCGTTTCTAACGGGAACGTGAAGGCCCTTATGCCAGAGGGCAGACTCATGTAGGTTTAATGCATGAGACGCAGGAACTAGGATACATAGCTGGGCTGGCTGGGAGCACTGGGTAAGGCACTGAAGTGTGACTGTCATTATAAATGAAGTGTAGGGAGTGATCTTCACGATGAGGCAGTGCTTGTTTTAATTGGGATTACGGAATAATTTTCTAGTCCTCTGCTAAGAGGTGGATGCCTGTAATTTGTGTAATCCGCTGCAGTTTTTCTATGGATATGAACAGAATGTTCATTCATAAGCAGAGAAAAAGAATGGGCTCCCATCAGAATTCCTTACGCCACATATACCAGATTAGGGTACATCAGTTTGTGGTACCTCCTCACTTCAAGCAAGATGAGAAATATACTCGAACAAGGGAGATGAAATCCTTTCTTTCCAGTTTTGCCCCTCCCATACCAAAACACTTAGAGTTTCAAGCTTCACCAGGACTAATGACCGGTTTTGCCACTTGCTATTAAGTTATTTCCTTTTGTCGTGACTTGCTTTCTCCATCTGCTAAACAGACCTAATGAAACGTCCTCATTTGTCGACAGTTCTTAGTGTTACTTCAGTAATTGTAAAAAATACGGGTAGGACATGATCTGAGTCATAACATCTAACTGGGATGCAATCTGACCTCACCAAATTCAAAGCAAGCTCTAATTGAATGAAGGGTGAAGGCTGTGTCACGCCTGTGCCAAACAGCTAATGCAATTAGTCATTTCTTGTTTCATGCTCTGAAAATAAAAAACACTTCTATTGCTCAGCATTGTTACAATGAGTGTTTTTCAAACACGAGGAATATAAGATTGGGAGAAAAAAAAGTGTTTTCAAAATATTCAAGCTTTCATTTTCATTCAGAAACAATATAGAACACTGCTGAAGGCAATTAAAATCATCCTTAATTTCTATATTTTTCCTGGTACAAGTGGAGTTCTGTATTTCTCCATGTTGAAGTACTATTACAGCAAGTATAGTTCCTAGAAAAAAGTGAACCCCAGTGGTAAATATTTTCGGATCAAATTTCCATGTTACACATCACTGTGAAATAGTTTAGTGGGTCATATTAGCAAAAAATGTAGCACAGGTAGCTGTCTAACCTTCCTGTGCCTTAAATGATTTGCCAGTAAGCCTCTAACAGTGTCTACTTTATCCTCTGTCTTTCATTTTCTCAAATCAAATATATTTATTGAAAGGCCGGGAGAGAACAGCCAAGTGTGAAGCACTAGTCTTGCACAGGGTTAGTTGAACAACTTCAATAAGCAAAACAAAATCTGCCTTTATCCATCCCCACATAATACTCAGCCAATTTTTAACAGAAGCCATTTGAAAATCCACTAGGCTCTGATAACCTTAATTCTGCATGTCAGAGCCTGTGATTGTCTAAACACACTTCTGACTGGTCTCCTCAATGCAATTCCAGCTACACAACCCAGCATTAAATCTGAGCCCAGTAGTTTTATTTACCCCATCAGATAACAAAACCAAGGATACTTCAGCATGAAAAATGAATCAAAATAGCCTCAGATTTTCAGTATCAACAATGCCCATACAAAGTAGCCCAGAAAACAATGATTTTACTCTTTATGTTTTACTTCACAGGCGGAAAAATATCAGATGTTAAATAATGACGGGGGGAAAAAAGCCACCAAGAAATAAAATGCAGGAACTACTAAAGGATAATTTGTGAAGACAAATATATTAAATTCATGGGAAACATATTGAAGTTCTCTGTACCATCTCTCAAGCCTGACCAGCTGAAAATGAAGTCCATTGTCACGCCTTTTCTATCACTGGAGCATAATTTTACTCTCCTGAATGGTCAGCGTGTGGGTTGTTCCACAATATATCCGATTGCATGGCATAACCAGAAGTGACTGACATTGGTAGACACTGCAAATACCAATAGCCACTAGAGGAGATTAACTCAGGGAAATACTGTCAAGGATTCAAGAAAAAAATTTTTAATGTCTCCTAATCTGAGGGAACAAAACACTAATCCTCCACAAAGATTTTGCTGGCCCAAGTAATAGCCCCTCTTTACCTTTCAGAGGGAAACAGCATTTATGTTTTGGGCTCTTGTATTAGATTATGATATAATAAAAGAACATTTTTAAAGTCCTTTCTTTGAATTAGTATCCTGTAAGCTTAAACTATTCAATTCTGGATTTGGGGGTGGGTGAGGGGGGAGGAGAGGAGCAGAGGAGCCAGGAAAAAAATACTGTTGCTGCTCTGTCCATGGAGGAAACAAAGTGTGGCTTCCTTCTCCTTCTTTTTTAGCAGAGAGGAATTTTTGGAGAACAGTGCATCATGCTGTTGGGCTGGCATCTCCTGCATTACTGTCACTCCAGTGTAGCAGAACATTGATTTCTGTACAGGAAGCTGAGTAGGAAAAAAAAAAAAAGCCAGTATTCTATAAGACAAAGGAGAGCAGTGGTGGAGGAGCTGCAGCAAGCTTAGCACCCAGCGGATTTGAGCGTGTCCGTGGTTTTGTGTGTGTGTGTATGTGTTAAGGGAGGGGCAGATATTCCATGGCTTTTCTCTGAAAGCATAAAGAAACTCACCTCTAGAGGAAAGGGAGAATAAGACATAGCCACCAAAATAAAAATAAAGGAGATGTTAGAGGGAAACAAACAGTAAACAAATAGCAAATAGCAGAGGAATGAAGAAAATGAAAAAGAGGAGGAGAAATAGGAAAGGACTTTGGAACTTGTCAGTAGAAAAGAAATAACACATTTTAAAAAACCTCATTAAAACAGAGTTGTTTGGAAACTATATATCTGTAAGTAAGGACTTCTGAAATTCAGGACATTTATTTTACCCATTTGGAATGAAGTACTCAAGGCAATTTTTTTTACACTTCTCAGGATTAGCAAATCAAGCAACATCATGAAAATATACATATTTCTAACCCGTATCAGAGACATTCAGCTGGCTTTAATTTAAAAGAGTTCACTGTAAATAACTTCCAGTTTTAGGATTTTGTCACATCACTTTTATCCCTGATGCACACATACATATGGTTTGTGTAATATAGAAAGAGAGAACCAAAAACAATTTTTCTCAAGAGTTACAGGACTTGTCTTTAGGAGATTCAGATTCCCCAAACCCGTCAGTTCGTCCTTCTATATTTGCTTATCAGAGTTAAGAGGGTCCTGCAGTAGAACTCATCCTCAATAACTCAGCACAAGCACTTGTCTCAGTCTGGAAGGAAGCAGCTTCATCTCATGCAGGTTGGCTACAAGGAGAGCTCTCTACCAGATGTAAGTTCTTAGGAAAAAATGAATTAATTTGCACCTGCTTAAAGCTTTTCAATTTGTATAGCAGCTATGTCAGTGCTCCTTGCACCTACAAAATTTACATTCAAAATAGCAAAATTGTTTGGAAAATGCATCACAGTGTGAAATTCTTTCCAGGTCTTATTGCTATTCAAAGAAATAAAGTAGGAAAATGGTATGTGAGAATTGGTAAAGTACAAAACAAGAAAAAAATGTTTCTCTAAATCAGACATTTGTGGTCGTGGAAAAAGGAAAAAAAACCTATGTATGCAGATCTATACAGATATACTTCTTAACTTTAGGGGTATTAGAAGATGTATTAACAACAGCTGTAGAAGATATGTTTGGTACTAGAGGAGCTAGAAGTTAAAAAATGCATGGTTAGCGCTGCATTCCAAGTCTGAATAACAACATTTTACCCATTCAGCTCTGCTGGATTTCTCTGGTGCACCAGTACTCTGAATTCTCTAAAGGGAGCTGTAATAATCCAACTTGAATCCATCAGATTAGTTGCCTAAATGTCTGAGAAAGAGGCAATGATATAAACTGCAGCTTTTTATGCATGTAAGTGAGCTTGTAATGAAGATTATAGGAAATTCTTAGTGTATTTTTTGTTTCCTGCAAAGATGCGCACGCATGCCCTAATGGATTTGTGCAAACTCTTCTCCTAAGTCACTTTACCAGCCAAGAGGATAAAGGCAAACACATCAACCCCACTTAGCCCCATGCACCCACCTAGTCTCTGCCATTGACCAGTAGGTGCTCAGGAAAGTTGCTTAGAGCAGGTTTGATACTTTATCAGAAAGGACAGATGTGACTCAGGTGCACCTTGAACCAAAATGTCAGTTTTCATGCATAAATAAATAAAATAAAATACTTCATGCAAAGAACAAAGCTGTCCAAGTCTGCAGGATACTGACTTAAGATGAGTACTTGTTGGAATACCTTCTGGGAAATGGGGCTCCCCTGGAAGGGAGGTTCTGCTTGGGATCCCTGACCAGGCAGGACTCAGCAGACTCCAAGTGGAGCTGTCATGGTTTCCTGACTGGTTAAGAGGAAGCTGTTAATTGTATAAATGCAAGGTTGTGAACAATGTGAGGGTTGGTACACCAAAAAAACAACCGACCGACCAACCAACAAAAAACAAACAAAAAAGGGCTGTGAAAACAGAGAGAATGAAATTGCTAGGAAGTTCCATATTAATACTTTATTACCGATATTTTTAAGTCTGAGGGTTCATCTGTTTCCAGTCTTGTCAAGACTCATGCAGTAAATGGTGGGGTTTGGAATTTGTTTTTATCTCACCACCCAATCATAAAACATATTGGAGGCACAGTACCAAAGACTTTCTTCATATATCAGGTTAGCCTAATAGGTGTGGCCTGTCAACCAGGCAAGCTAGTGAATAAAGTCAGGAGTGATGATCCTCATAAAAATCTCAGCTAAACTGAAAATTCAACTACTTAATTTTAAAGAAAGTCTGCAATTTATTTTCCTTTTTACTAGTCCTAACAACAGTGTTTTTTACTAATTAAAAATGCACCTTTATTTACTCTTTATTTTTGTCCCTCTGTATTTAGAGATTCCAATATCTCAAGCGCTTTTTCATCTGCAGTGTGAATTGATGTCAGCTAGAACATCGGCTGCTCGACAAACAGGACATGTACTTCAGAGTCTAACTGAGGATTTAGGTGTCTAATATAGGAAATGTCAAACATAAGAATATTTTTCAGTGCCCTTGCTGCCAAATCCTGCATCATATGCAAATTCTCAGCGATTTACAGCTCCCATTCTCAAAAACTGGAGCAATTTAGATGTAGAACTGTATGCATTACAGAGGAATAAATCAAGCCTGTTAAATGCCAGGGAATCTCTGCTTCCATTGAAGCAGCTGGGGATCATAGGAAGAGGAGTAGAGACAAAAGAAACCGTCCATGCATAGGTGGCATGTCACAGATTATCATATAGATCATACAACTTGGACTCACCTGTGACTCATACACAATTAAAAGAAAAAAGGAAATGTGTGTTGTATCGAGAAACCTCAGAAATTCCAACTCATTTCCTGAAAAGATTTCCCTCAAGGTATCTTGGGTTACCCTCTGGATTATAAATGTTAGCATGTCCCCCAGGTCCCGTGCCAGAAGAGAGGGTTGAAACACCTTGTTACACCAGATCTGAAATCCTTGTGGGGTGGTTGCTGAAACATGCTGCAGGGAAAAGAATTTTCCATCACCAAATTTCTCTGAAAGAGAAAACAACAGAGATGATGAAGAATGTTAAGAGAGGACATGGTATAAGACTATGAAGAGAAATAGCTCCCTGGATGACCCAGATTTAATTGAGCTTTACTGAACTTCACTGATTGTGTAAGTCAGACGGCAAGAAAATGCTTATTAAAATAAAAATTAATTGATTTTATAGCTATTTCTATTTATCCATTAAACTAATCATCCTTCTCTCAGAATTCTAAGACCTCAGATATATAAGTGATTGACTTCATTCTAGTGCATGATTGTGCCATCCTGTTGTACTGATTATAGTTCAATTCACTAACATTTTTTTAATGTTACTTTGGATGATTTTGTTTGGGCTTTTTTGTTATTTTATTTCCATCTGTATCTTCAACAAAGATTGGCCAAAGCTGAAGTGGCTTTAGTTCTGTAATGCTTTTATACTAACTGAGATATTGCTCCATTTGCTAAATGTCTAGGTATGTGGCCAACAGCTTGAAATGTAGTTCCTATAATGGGAACCAGTAGCCCCCTCAGATCAGCTGGCAGGTGATCTCGGTCTTGTTTCAGACATTCTCAATATAATTATAGCAAATTTGGTAAGAATGAATACATGTCAGTTTAGTTTAATTCAGACATTTTAAGTCCTTAAATCTTGGAATGCATTTGCTCAGCATGCTTTCTCTACCCCATTATCCTGTTTAAACTGTTAAAGCCCTTGGCCACTCTTATAGCATAAATCAACATGCCAAAAGGCTATTCAAATCAACTAAACCTATTGTTGAAATTCTGTGTAACCTTTAGAGTCGTGAAGTGCTTTGTTCATGGATTTTTATAAGGAAAAACACATAAATATTAAAACTTTGTGCTCACACCATTTTCCTAGGAGGAGAGAAAAACACTTCACATGCTCTTAAATGTAATTTTATTTATGGAAAACAAAAGAAATTATCTTGACCTGGTAATTGCATTGCTTCTATTCAAATGAATTTCAGTGTTTACGATGTTAATCTTTATGTCTTCCTGTTAAAAAACCTGAAGTTCTGCTGTTTTGACAATTCTGCTGTGGTTCTTACCCTTTATCTTTTTGAAAATTTTGGTATATCTACGCCTTATTCTGTTGTGGTATTCATAGGTATCCAGCAACGTATCTGAGGGGATAACAAAAGATGCTGTCAAGAGCCTTTAGAAAACTCGAAGTCTTAAAAACTTGCTGCTTGACCATTGTACTTCTTTGATGGGCACTATGGGAATAAGCTATAAATTTGGCTTCTAGTAGATGCTCCTACTGAAAAAAAAGTACTAACTACTGCTATCTTTACAATTTTAAATGAATTTTTTTTGGCTTCCTGTCAAAAATGTTTTTCATGTGTCTTGGATGTATGGCTTTGAATTAGTTAGAAGAATATCTCTCTGGAATCCAAATCAGCTGCAATTTGAGAATACAAAACTAACTAAAAATATGAGTTTTAAGACAAATAGCCAGACTATATAGATGGAGCAGGAAGGTAATAGTGCAGATGATATAAAAATACCTGGTTAAAAAGCCTTTCAGGTCAAAATTTTAACTGATTAACATTGCTAAAAAGAAAAAAAAAAGTCTGGTTTTGGAGGAAATTCAATATAAACCATTAGGATCTCAGAGAAAATGCATTGGGCTGTGTTGAAAACTCCATGAGTTTTGGGGTTTTCTCTGAAAAACCTTATATTTTCCATGGAAAAATAAATGTGACAAACTCTATTAGATGTAATTGGTGTGTGTCTCTCATGGTACATAAAATCAGAAACACGCTACGAAATATGTCTCTGTCTGGAAGACAGAAATGTTTTTTAAACTCAAAGTAAAGCTTTACCAGTGAAAAAGAAACATGCTTTTTTTCTTCAGCCTTTTTCCCTCAGAAAACATGAACTTCATTAGCTGTCATCTGACACCAGAAAATGTGACCTGGGAGCTAGCTGGACTACATGCTTGGAATGCTTTAACAAGAAGCAAGAATCAACACTCTTTATTTTCCCTTTATTTTTACAAAACTTCAAATTTTGCCATTGATAACTCCTTAGTGTGTAGTTATTTTTCGCTTTCAAAACACATCACAAGAAGGTTGTCACACAGTTTCATTTTCAAGTAAAACATAAATAAACAATTAACAAACAAAATACCTTTTTCTTTAAAAAACTTGGTTTGTAACAAAGGGAAGGCAATATTTTGAAGCACAGTCTAGGATCATTTTACGTATTGGAAGAAATAAATCTCAATGGAAACAAGTATGACAGTTCCAACCTGCCAGTTCTAATCCAGTGTTTTGAATACTAGCAACTGTCTGATGAGAAAGAACTGCACGGAAAATATGAATGGTTATTTATGTTTACAATAAAAAAGAAACACTCTACCAGTGTACATATCCCTTTCTTTTTCTGCCCACCTCCTTGTCTCCACAGAAAAGCTCTAATTAGCTCTGCGACCAGTTTTTCAACACCACCATATGAGCTCCCCATCCTCACTCTTTGATGCTTCTACTGGGAGTTTCCCTGACCCTCCCTCATTTCATACTTCTAGGGGAAAAAAACCAGCCAGAAGATTTTGTGGACTGACTTCTTTTTACATAGAAGAGAATTCTTATTTCCAAAACAAAGGCTTGCGGGGTCTTTGAAAGCATTTCACTGCAGAGTGCTGTCAGCTCTTCAAAACCAAGAAAGGAAGATAAGATGACATTGGATGGCTTTAGGTTAGAATAGTGTCCTCAAGAGGGATAAGCTAGAGAAGTGTTACTGTAGTCTATTTTCTGAGCACTAGAAGAATGGCTGGACTGGAACAAGAGGTGTGGAAGCTGGGCTTGATTCTGGAAAGGACTAGACTGAGTGGCTCAAGCTGCAAATATCAGTAAGTTAGCAAAATGTTTGAGCAGGAGAGACATCAGCCAAGAGTCGTTTCACACACTGCAGGGCACAGAGTGCTCTAAAGTAGTCTATTGCCACTATTAACCACAAGAGTTACTCCATTGGAAGCAGCATTGAGTTCTTGCTGAGGAATGTGCATGTACAGCCAGCAATACTCTCTGTTTTGCCAAGGTTATTGATAGCCTTGTGTCAGCCTTAAGCCAATTGCCCTGTGATATATGCTCATGGAATAAGTAGTTAATGACATGGACTAAACCTGTGTGGGAGGAAGCTGCAAATCACTGTACTCTTCAAATCACATGTACAATTTATGGTATATAAATGTCTCTTCAGAGGTGCACACAACCTGTGGAAATCCATGGGTCCCTGTGGCTGTTTCTAACTAACCTGTGGGAAGAATTAAAACACTTGCAGTATATGAGCAGTAGTCAGAATTCCTGGCAGCATGGGATCCAGCATGTGTTGTGGTGAAGGAACCACCCAGGGGGCTACAGGGCCCAGAAACAGAGGTTTAGTGGGCTGGTACCAAGGAGTGAAACCCCCGTTCTGTGAAGATGGCTTCTACCTTTGGATTCCTAGGATTCCTGAGGGGTGGTTCTGTCTACAGTTGACAGACACCTCTTGTGTCCCCTAAGGGAAGGTGTCCGGACCTGTCCCACCCTTCTCCTCTTCCTATGGGTCCCTGTGGTGTCACCCCGCCCCCTTCCCTGCATCCTTTATAAAGCCCTGATTACGGTGCCTTGCTCTCTTCGGCTTTCGGACCATTTGAGGGTGCTTTTACAATAAACCCTTGGATCACCGGCCGAGAGCCACCTCTGCCAACTCATTTCTGGCAGTGCCTGGGCTATCCACAAGCCCCAGGCACGCTAGGCTCCGTGCCCTCCACCGCACGAGCTGGAAGGCTGGCAAGCGAGGCACCGAGGTGCCCCGGGGCGTCCTTCCTTTGTGTGGGACACGCCTGGACCAAGCTGCTGCCATCTCAGCCCAGCCAGCGTGCCGGCGGTGCATTTAATATTAATATAAGCATGGACTTGCTCCACTGTGTTATTTGTAAGTGTGGATGGAGAGCTAAACTTGGTAACACAGGACCTAAATTCTGATTAGTAAAGAGCAAGTGTCCTCCATGTGCAAACCAACAGACCAGCCAAAATGTAGGTCATTAGCCACCCGCTTCATACCTTTGCAGAGACTGTACTAAAAATATGAGTGTTCTTTGAAAAGCAGTTATAGAGGCTAAGCCAGTGGGGCAGGCAAACAATGGTTCTCTTATAACAATAAGACTGGATTGGATGAAAAGAAGAAAAGATAGAAAAAAAAATTATTACCAATTAAAAAATCAGAGGTATTTATTTTTTGCTATCATGGAGCACATTTACTTCATGCTATCAGTGTTGAATCTTTCAGAGAATGCATTACTTTGATTTCCAATATACAATGCTAAGGCTGTTTAATTTTCCCGTTAACTTTCAATAAGTTGTTGCCTCCTAGCACTGCACATATCCTGAACACCTACATACCGGGTGGAGAGAGAAAAAGCTGCATCAGTTGTGTCTGTTTTCAGATCTAAAATGCCCTTACTCTTCCTTTGGAATGTTTCTGCAATGCCAAACAGCTGAGTAGTGGTACCACAGGCACAAGTTCTTCAGTCGCCTTTCATGCATCCTGCCCTGCCTGGGAGCAGTGGGGTGGATCCTCTTCTGGGAGTGCTCTGATAAGAGTCCTAACAGAAGGAAAAAGCAGTTTATTCATAGAAGAAACCTATTTTCTAAAACAGAACATATATTGGTGCTTTCTAGAAAAAAAAGTGCAAAAATTGTGTTCTAATTTCTATTTGAGTAAAGAACAGTAATTCTTCTGAGTATTTAAACTAGTGTATTGGATGAAAATTCTACAATTCTCTTCTAGATTCCTGTCATGTTTGTGCTAGCAAGGCTTGTTTTTTTGCATACACACTAGTGTGATCAAATAGGCTGGGGATTTTGAAGTTCTCACTTCAGTTTATTTTCTCAGTAAGTCAACCTGTTGTTTCATTTTTAATTCCTTATGCAAAATTAGTGATAATAATAAAACTCTGTGTCTTATAAACATGGATTTATGTTTTTAACACTTCACTAGATAAGAGCAAATATGCTCTTAGGAACCACTATAGAAACCTGAAATTTAGAATCACATGTTCACTTTTTTTATAATACAAATACATATTATTTCATTTAGGACTGCAACTCTAGTAAGTCCTTAAGCTCTAAAGGAGTATTTTAATGTTCAAAAAATGAAGACTGATTCTAATGTGATTTCAAAAGTCTCCCCAAAATGAAGGATAATTATGAACAGAGGGCAATGTTACAAGAATGGATTAATAGTCTAAACTTTCTAATGGTCTGAAACCTTGTGCCAAAATATTTAAATAACCAAACTCTTTTTCCAAATTTAAATCAGCAGAGGCATGCTGGAAGTTTATCATCATGTGCCTACAAAAAGGCAGTCCTCTACCATATGGACTTCTACCTTTGATAAAAGTAATCCTTCCTGCTTCCCCGTGTGCCTTCATTGGATGCCCAAGCAACTAATAGATATTGTTAAACAGGTTTCTATACATATAAGTGTATGTGCCTTATCTGGGCACAGCAGCATCCTTTTCAA
The DNA here is from genome assembly GCA_013398955.1 of Callaeas wilsoni. Lineage (NCBI taxonomy): Eukaryota > Metazoa > Chordata > Aves > Passeriformes > Callaeidae > Callaeas > Callaeas wilsoni. The sequence continues at coordinate 227,200 of VWPU01016399.1, forward strand.
GCACCAGCTATATAACAGAACTGCATATTTAAGAGAAGAGTAATCTGCTCTTCTGTTTGTCCACAAATCATGAAACTTAATTCAATTAGCACTATATCTCCTGCCAAAACCTGAGATGGAGTTAGGTTTACAGATTCAGTTTGGGCAGTCAGAAGTGCTTCATTCAGCTGAGGAGTTCAAGATGAAAAAGTTGTGGAGCAGCACAAAGAATCTACCCTAAATCATTCCAATGTACCTTAAAAAAGTAGACTTTTCATTTCTGTGAAGATACTAATCTGTATCTCTGTTTTCACATTCTAAGACAACTTTAATCTGTCCTAAATGCAAACAGTTATCACAGGGTGTCTCATGCACACTGATCCCCAGCTTCATGTATAGGAGTAGCAGGGATTACTCTGTTTTCAAAGGCATTCCGGGGATATTGGTGCAAAAAAATTTAACTGGGCTTTGATGCAGCTAGACAATAATTTCCCTCAACCTAAATACATGTATTTGAGTGCAACTCTTATTTTACCAAAAATGGAGTTCATTTCAGCTATCTAAAACGTTGGTTGTCACATTTAGCCTTGTACATATGAGTTTTGACTATTTGCCATTTTGTCTATTAATAGAGTATCAGGGCAAATTCTTTTCATGATAAAGTGCAAATGAAGGAAAAATAAGAGCAGAAAAGAGTAGGCTTACCAAGAAATATCTTCTGTGTGGCAACAGTTCAATTTCCATTGGCAGTTGCAGAAAAGGTTCCTCTGTTTGAATTTTCCTTCAGCCTACCAGACTTACTGTTTTAGCCTTCCTCATAGAATCGTGGTACACTTCTTATTTTCTTATATTTGATAAATAGCTTTCAGAAGTCACCACTACTTCCTCATATTTCTTGCATAAGATTTAAGTCCTTTGAAGAAATACTAAGTAATCTGTGTTTTCTCCTAAATAATCACAGAAAGTATTGTTCTGTAAACTTCATGAGAAATTTGGAGATTGTAACCATGAGGTGTAGACAGTGGAAAAAGTCTCCGTATAGCCACACTTCATTCAGCTGCGGTTCAAGTCCCTGTCCTCCTCCCTTCTCTGTTCTTAGGCATATGCAGAGAGCAAGACCGTGTTCCAGATGCCCCATTTTGCTCTTACTGAAAATGCTGTGAAGCTCCACTGGGCCGGTGCTGCCCCACTGCTGAGAGGTGCTGAAGGCAATTGCAGAATGGCTTTGCTCTAGAGGCAGGAACGGACCCCACAGAGACGGTTTGTCCTAAAGTGAGGGGTGGTGTAGTCTGCCTGGGAAGAATCCGACAGCCAGGGGAGAGTGGTGCAAGGAAGCCTTGCTCTCAGCATCACCGTGTCTTTCTGACTCTTCACAAGCACAGTAACTTTTTAAAGCTGCTGTTGTCTTCTAAAGTTAGATTTAGAAGGGAAGATTTGAGGATTACCTCACAAAAGAATGCTGTAGTGGAACAAAGTGCTGTAACACTTTTCACGAGCCAGACCCTTTTGACAACACATTCTTCACCAAAAGATGTTTTTTTCCAGTCTTTCTAGATATCTTCTGGATTGCAATGAAATATTTTAACATTACAATTGGATCATTAAAGAATTGTATTTATCTAAAAATAAATAGGCTTTGGCTTCTGAAAATTATTTTCTCAAATCTGTTTTACTTTTTTTCCCCCCTCTTTTTCTCAATACTTGAAAATTTGGGGTGCAGAATACCTGTATAAAACAGCTGATATTTTTCACCAAATCGTACTTTAAATCTGATTTCTGCTTTTATGTTATCTATTCTATACAGTATACCAGCTTCCCATGTCCAGAAAAAATTCGACCCCAAATAAACTTTAATTTTCACAATTTTTTTACACCATATTTACAGTTAAACTATGCTTTGCATTTTGATGAAGTTATGGATGATTTACTAGACATGAAATCCCTCACAGTCCTTTTTTACAGTGTCTGCCAGACCATACATCTAATTGAGTTTTATGTTCCTAAGGAGTGGATTTAAACATGTCACATCTCTATTATACACATTCTTTTAACTCTAAATCACTCTGGTCTCAATTTGAGACAGGCAGTCCATCTGAAAGGAGATTAAGAAAAGATACTATTAGAGATAAAAATTGCTGTCTTGTGTGCTTCAGCAAAAGAGAAGAAAACTACTGTGCCTGCCAGCCAGGGAGAGGATTGAAATTTACAGCTTAATTTCAGAAATACCTATATCCGTATGAGTGATTACTGGCACTGAATACATAATTATCAGTAATGCTCTAACATATGGCCATATACATTATATTCATATACAGTATGCTGCTGCTTACAGTTTTTATTCTGATCATATTCTCTTTTTAAGTACTTCCATGCTTTACAAAATCAGATGACTCAGCTTTTAATCGATACTGTTCTTCACTAACTTTTCACACCGTTTACGTTTTTTTCCTTATTAGTATTTCTCTTTCCTACAACAAATACTTGTATATGTATTTTTCTCTAGTGAGGACGTCAAAACTAGAGAGTGTGAAGGGAGAAACCCTTTCCAGCTGAATTTTTAATTTTTCTATAATGCCATATTCACTCTAGAGTTTTCACTCAGGTGGTGATCCCATTCTCTCAGGCACTATACAGAGTCAAAGTAACATCCCAGAACTTCTTCAGGATATAGTCTGAATAATTCAGTATTATTCCTCTACCTCTTCTTATTTTTTTAGTTCAATTGGAGTTTGTATGAGCTCTGAATTTCTGCAATCTGCCTTATGTTGTAGAATATAGAACCTATTTGTAATTAAGAATAGAAAACATGAATTTGTCTCTGTTGCTTATCGCAATACTTAATGTTAAGCTCAATGCTTTTGGGCAACAATTAAGCTCCAGATATGTTCACAGAACCATACAGGATGCCTACACAGAAGTAGCAGGGAGTTTGGGATATCTGATGACATAATGGACTATCAGGTTTAATGAGGGTGATTTATTCTCATTCTTTTTTGGCTAGCTCCTGTAAGGGTTAGATCATATAGAATTGTGCATTTTTTTTTTAGAGGGATCATTTCTGTATGTACAAGTCTAGCTAAATATTTTAAAAGCAATCTGCTCCTTTTGTACTCATTTCAATAAGCCACTAAGTTATTGAAGGGCAGAATTTTGAATTTCCATTTCCCCAAGTATTGTTTGTTTCTGTAATGTTTTTAATGTTATTTAAAACAGTAGTAAATTAACGAGTTGTTAGGTTAAGACGGCTGTCTCACAATACTGAGAATTTATCCTTAACAAAAGCATATGGAAAATAGTTCACTAGAGCATGACATAACCTTTGAACAGTTATGATTTTCTGCATATCTATGATGATTTTCATTTTATAAATATTTAGAGAAGTTGAAAATAACTTGGTAGACAAATAGCTTCTCTGAAACCATTACGTCATGCCTTCCAAAGGCTTATTTAAGCTTGTTCCAGGGTGCTAGTTGACACTACATTTTTTAAAATGATGTTTCTTTCATGCGGTGATCTGAATTTTTGGCATAGGTGTCTAAAATCAAGGCTAGTTCTTACATTCCTGACTGTGTAAGTAATAAATAGATGTATGTTTTATACTCTATATGTGTATGTATATTTCTAGTATATGAATAGTTGTATATGTATATATCTGCAGATGAGAGAGACACATTTTTTAAACTGAGAAATAACTTCTCTGTCCTCATATCTCATTGCAAAAACTTATACAGGAAAACCTTCTTAGTGAGAAATTGGTCCATTTTTTTTGTATGACCAGATTTAATCCAATTTTTCAAGATGTGTAGCACCAACAAATCAGAATTTGGTTTCTAATCTTTTCAGAGATATTTTTTCTTCTTTTGGCCTATTACTGATATAACTGGCATTGCACAGATCAGTTGATTTGTTAGGGTTTTTTTAATATGGAAATCTGAGACATAACTTTCTATTTTTGTTATTCTTACTGTGCTTGGGCCATCTTTTATTTTGTGTTTGTTCACTCCAACTTACAATTCTTTTGAAGGTATTGCTAGATTTTATTGCCACTGCAGACAGTCTTGCCACTAATTTCTAGCTGTGAAATCAATGGTACATAAAAGCATATTTAACTTCAGGTTGTTTTTCTAATATTTCCCAGTAACTATATGTTAACTAGACCTCATTTCGAGGCAATTTGCGACCTCATATGCATATGAAATATTTGAACAGATATAGCTAATCCTTCAGGCCTACCTCCTTATTCTTTCCAGACACACTATTTCATTATTTCCGAATCTGAAGTTACTTTCCATGTTGTCTGTGTGACTTCATTTCCAGCGGCATCATGAGTCAGCAGGCTCTGAGGTACTAGAATTTGCCTATAGATTTGAATGTATCATCATGAATGCATACCAACTCACCATGTTTTCCATACTGGAAAGGTAGAATGCATTCTTGGTTTCCTCCGTGCTGATTTTTGAGCTGAAGCATAATCAAAAGCATCAGTAGCATTGTGCCATTCTTGTTCTGATACACCTGGAGCCAATATGCATTGGGTTGTCAAAGACAAGGCAGGGACCACTTGCTGTGAGGTTTGAGCTTTAGGACAAAGACTAAGCAGATTGAGAATTCTGCCAGTTACATCATCCTGAATGAGTTTACACATATTGTACAGCACCTCAGTCTTAAACTGCCAAGAGTCATATCTATTGCATTATCTGCCAAAACAGCAAGCTGAAGGGAAAATGAAATTTGGAAAATCCAACATTAAGGTAGTTAATAGAATCTTGCTTCTATTATTATCTCGTGTTATTTAAACAAGTAAATTGCACTAAAAACAAAAGTGTTTTCAAGCAGAACACTATTTTAATAATATTTCTTAAAGTGATAAAATTTTCATAAATTCTCCTTTTGTGATTCAGAAATGTGAGCACTTTCTTACTTTTTTAACAAAATGATTTCATGGACATATTCATGAGGAAAGTCTGATGTTAACACATTTTAAAAGTTGATGTATAAAGATTTTTAAAAAATTATCCCAAATTAAGGAATGCTTTAAAGAACATTAATGAAAACTTCTGAATAATACATGCTACTGTCCTTTTGTCCTGCAAATTCACTGAGTGAGGAAATGCCTCATCATTAGGTCATCTAGGAAAGCTGATTTTCATTCTAGGGTGGTGCTGTTATCTTCTGCTTTAAACACCACAGTCACAACTAATGTAACTGTATAGAAAAGTGTATTTCTTTATAAGAAATTCAAAAATATATAGTTAGCATTTCAAAGGTACCTAGCTAACAGTTAAAATCACTTAAGAATTTACTGATGAGAAGATAACACTCAGAGAAAGCCATAATCATTAGCATCCAAAATGAAACCCAAAACCTGAAATCTAGAAAAAAAAATCCAGTTTACCTGTACAGTATCCTTTTCAGTGAAGCTCTATTAAAATATCCTTGAAAGAGATAAGTATGGTTGCTTATACATGTTGACCATTTTTCTTCCCAAAATCAGAGGTTAAGTGTACTGGAAAATGTCCCATGACATCTTCTACATATTTCTTTTTTTTCATGAATTGATTCTTTGCTGCCTATATAAAGACAGCAAATGCTTTATTTAAACTATCTGTTGTTCAGAAAATTAGAAAGTTGATTTCTTTTCAAAATCATAAGCTGGACATTCTTGCAGTGATATTAATTAAGCAGTGAAATGCCTCTTTCCAAAATAATGGCTGATAGGGCTTGTCATCTGAGACATGATGCATGTTGCTCTCTTGAAATGCAGTATTCCTTCATTAAATGTCAGGGAATTATCTAAGTATCTCCTTTTGAAGAAGCGAGCTGGAGTATTCTGAATGTTTGTCATAAACTTTTGAGAAAAGAGCCTTTAATAGTCATGCTGAGTCAGCAGCTCATCTTTTACAGATATTTGAGATTTTTCTTCAGTTGCAACTACTTACAGAATAACTTTTTTCATGGTAAAGCATATTTAGAGTAAACACAATAGCAAATATTTTGTAGTCAGTTACCTCAAAGCTATGATTGATTAAATGAAAATAATTTTTCTTATTTCACAGAAGAGGTACTAGAAGGTGACATCAGGAACTTGGACTGTTGAGGTGCCAATGGGACAGTAGAATCCTTTTAACAGTTTTTGAAGAAGCATTTGAAATATTACATATTTATAGAGAAACAGCTCTTTTATGTAAATGTTGACATAGCCATTCTTGTACTGTCAGGAAGACACTGTATTATTTGTCACTTGATAGTTCATTGCAGTAAAAAGAAGGAATGTGAATTCATTTGTTAAGAGTATGCTGACTTGTGCTGGTAGCTAGAGAGATTTTTATGTTACAGTTAAATACAATAGAGTGATCACTTACACAGACAAAAATTACTTCCCAAGAGGCATTTCCCATAGGTGTTGGTACACTTGTTCCCATTTGTATTGAGCAGTGTGAATGCTCAGTTCAAAGGACAAGAGTTAAAATAAGTTCTTTGGGGTTTTTTCCACTTTGCTGTTTGATAGAAAAGACTTTCACACCCTTCTGAGCTGCCATTCAGCAACACATAAAGAATATTACAGCTTGTGTTAAGTGTCAATTAGAGATAATTACAACTTCGGTGACCTGTCTTGCCACTAAAACACTTAGCAGACTTTATTCTGTCTTTACAACATGGAGACTGTGGGCACAATTCTGATCTCAGTGACACTGTGGTAAATCAGGAGACACCGCAGTGAAGCCAGCCGAATTACAACCTCATAAATATGATGCAAGGTAGCACAGGAAATCAGATGCTTTGCTTATATGTTGGTTCTGATTTTGCAAAACTTTCAGTTTTGTATCCTACTTTTGAGAGTTTTCAAATACAATAACTAGGGACACATCAGCCAATAGATGTAGTGGGATTCCATTGTTCTCCATGCCAGACAATGATAAAAAACTAATAGGAGGTAATCCTGTGGAAATACTTGTAATTTCCAAGCATAAGAACTTAATCAAATACCTCTACTTCTGTCCAGGGCTTGAACTTTCAGCAGTGCCATAGTGCATGCATCCTGTTGGTCTGTGGCCTCAGGAAACAGGACTTTTTATAAAAGTAACAACCCAAAATTTCACTTACTTCGGGTCCTGTAGGACAGTGAAAGATGTCAGTACCCAATTTAGCCATCTACGATCAAAAATAATCCTAGTTTCATTGTTTATACTCTGCAAGTCTGTCACAGATTTCTGATTCTCCCTTCTAGTCCTACTATCAATGCCTCATGGTTTCACATTTTTTATGCAGCAGGCAGTCCTTTCCCCAAATCAGTGAGCAACCACATTCACTGCCATTCTTAATTTCAGACAGTTCATTTACTATTTCCCTGCTTAAAACCCAGAGGATAGTTTTTTTTCCCTATAAATGAAACCAGGTGAATTGCCCAGCAGGTATGGTATAGTTCCTGTGAGCAATAACTGCCTGCTGTTATTAGCATGCCCATTAGATTAACCACCGCATTTCCTGCCATTTGCATTTCAGACAGGAATAACTTCCTTAACTGGAAGTATAATGCACAGAAAATTATTTTAGATGAGCTGTTTTGGCTTCCTTTGCTATTTACCATATATATTTGTGAAAATTGCCATTGCATTAATGAAAAATAAATAAAATAAAATTAAGGACATTACCAAATTCACACAGTCTTTTATAGGTATTTGCATCTTCCTTCACCAGTGTTTGCTATTATACTGTGCAAAACAGTTCGTGGGGAGTTTAATTTACACAGTTGTGTCACATAAGCATGTAAATATTTCCGACAAATGGTTCTGAACATTTTCACACTTTCATTTCCTTCCGTTTTCTGCAAGTCCAAGCTCTGGATAATGAAAAGCCCCACATGTAGGAGACATCGTAGAGGGCTGCCAAAGCTCCGTTGTGTAATGTTGTCTGGCTTTAGAATTGGTAATAGAGTGGTGTACACCAATAGCTAAAGGCTACGAACTGGAGATCCTCGGTTCTGGAATCTTTTATATGCCTCTGAATCTGCCTTTCAGCTTCAGTTATGTCATTGTAAGACCTGATTGCCCAGTTTTCTGCCATCCTGGAGCCTTTCTGTGCTCAGCTTTCTGTTCCTGTGACCTCATTTTCACACACTATAGCTGACTTTGAATTGACCTTGATCTGAGTTACAGGCCATTAGTACCATGGAAAATCAGCAATCAGGCATTTAGGAATGTCATCCGTGAGCAACATGTCTGAAGTCAGTGGAAATTCCACTATGAATTTCCTGAGCTCCTGCAACAATTTCTTTGATTAAAAGAGGGATATAATCTACCTCATATGAATATTACACAGATCAATTACTGCTGTAGGCACCTAGAAGTTTCAAAGGACTCAGTTATGGCTATCACCGCTACCATTCCCAACTAGCAACAACAAAGCAATTTTAAATTAATTTATAAAACCTTCCCTTGCTAAGTGCTCCAGACAGCCAGTTCAAGCACCCTTCAGACTCACCAGCATAGCTTGTTGCTCAACATTTTCAGCATCAAAGTCACAGCTTAATACTTTAGCCCTCTTATAGAAGTATTGATATTTATGAAAAGGGTGAAAATGAGAATTTTTTTTTTCAAGGTAATGGCCACTTCTTGATGTTGAATTGGCAACCTGGATAAGTTGTATATGTGACAGGAGCATAAAAGAAAATAAAGCCAGGCATGCCTGCTGTTAAAAGAGTCTGCCTGTGATTTTTTCAATCGAGGCAGCCAGGATTCATATTAAATCTGCATTTTTAAGCCCTTGGTTTCTGGTTCTCTTCCTAGTTTTGAAAATGAATCATTCTGTGGCTAAGCACTCCGCTTTCTGCATCTCTTTTTTCAGCTCCATAACTGGTCACATGAACTTGTCTCTGTGGTGGGCAGTGAATATCATGATTTTTATTAACTCCTTTCCTTCCAAAATCTCTTTCACACTTTTTCACTGAAAGTGACCTCTGCTATATAATATCAATATACAATATGAATTTCAGCTTACATTAATATATGAGAAGACATGTCTTTGCCATCGGGTAGGTCTGAACAAAGCATCCCTGGCATGGTGAAAAGTGTTTGTCACATTCCACCACATTTTATAGCCTCTCAGTTAGTGACATATAACCTTGTTCTAACCATATTTGTGCCTTTTACGAAAATTACAGAACAAAATGTAGCTCCCTGAACAAGCATGCTGAAGAGAATGACTAAACAACATCCAGGATGAAAACAGTCAACAAGGAAAAATAAGTTCAGTCATCTCAAAGGAAGCAAGATCCTTTTCTTTCCAAAATTAAAGTATTCTGATAATTTATGGGCAAGCTTCAGTGATGTGCAATACTGTCTGCATCCACTTACACCCGAACATGCAAGTTGTCCTAAAAGTAATGGGTAGCTGGCAGGTGAAGTCATGGGGAAAGTGGTAACTGTACAGTTTTCCTTCAGAGGAAGGACATGCTGGACATTAAAAAAGGCTCTGATTATATAAAATCATCTGTGGGAGCTTATCATAGGAACCTTGTAAAGACCAGGCAGTTATTAAGTAGAGAGGGACTGGCCCTGCCCAGGCTGGAATTCCAAGAGCTGATACTCTTTCTTCAGTACTTTTATTTATTGTTTTATTACATCATAAATAATCTCTTTTAAGCATGCTCAGATAAATCTAGAACTCTTAAACATGGGGCAATTAATTTGGATAGAGAAACAATTCCAATATTAATTTTAAGCTGGAAGTGAATCTGTTTTTCAGAGTCATCACTGCTTAAATGATTTTAAGTTTACTTTACCTATAATTTATTCCTTCACCTGCTACTTTTGGATAACAAGCAAAATACTAAAGTAAAGAATACTTATTTGCCATTTCCAGGTCTCTTAACACCAGAAAGGAGGGATAAGCCTGATATTTATATAGGAACTCAGAGAGATCTCAGTATAATGAACAAGCTGCTAGAGTAATGATTAAAAACCAACTTAAAAACCAAGACAGAAACAAGCAAAAGAGTTAAGAACTCTCAATAACAACAAGAACGTTCTCATTATAACATGGCATGTCCAGGATTGTTGCAGTTCACAGCTGCATGCTTAAAAAGCTAGTTATTGTTAATTCTCTCCCTGCTTTCCAAGGCTGTCTCAGGTCTCTCTAAACAGGCAGCCCTTCACAGGATGCAAATTAGCAGGTTATAACTTGTGTCACAGAAACTTATGTAGCTGAGTACTGCTTCATGTCAAACAGCTTCGTTTCCAGGTGCTGAAATGAGGCATCAAGAATTAAATTAAGGTTTTACACAGAATGCAATAACAAAGATGAAGGTTAAGAAAAAATGGTAAGACCAGTGTTGTAAACAGTGGAAACATTTAAGATTCAAAATCAATGCCAGAAGTTCTGCAGAACTTTTAATAAGTAGAAGTCTAGCCACCCTATTAAACCAAAGGTATCAGAAGTATGGTCTCTAACTCAAACACTTTCAAAAGGCCCATACAGTTTAACTAGCTTGGGGCTTGGGACCATGTGATTTTGGCTCAATCCTTGATACATCTTTATCTCATCTACATTGTTCCTTTTACTTTGATATTTGATACCAAAAAAACCCCAAAAACACAAATAAACAAACAAAAAAAAAAAAAAAAAGAAAAAAAAAAAGAACAACTGAGAAGTACAATCTTCTGCGGTTATTCTTAAGGAATTTCTTTCAACTTCTCTGGTAAATTCACAGTACATGCCAACCTGAGCACAAAATATTGTTGCAAAATTTTGAGAGAAGATAAGTTGATAAAACAACCACTTTTCAGCTTTAAAATCTCAATAACTTAATGGTCTCAGATTATCCATCAATGCATCTGTTTAAAAGCAGAGATTTTAATAAATAATTATAATATTAATAATAATAATTTTAGAGAGGCACAGAGGATTTAAAAAAATAGCTGAATTGACTGATAATAGAAGTGTGAACTTTAACTGATGAAAAAGAATTTTTTTCTTAATATTTTGGTCATTTTTCAAAAAATGCTGTGTATGGAAGTATTTTTTCTTACTATAATATTTTTGAGACATTAGAAGAAGAGGACCTCTACATTAAGGATACCCTTCTATCTGAAGCACATTTCTTCCTTTTTCAGTTATGCTACTAAATGCTTCAATTGTCTGTAGCTGAACTTAACAGTGGTGTTGATTGCAGTACAATTTTTAAAAAAATAATTTTCTCTTCTGACTTTAAAAAAGTTAAGTAGGACTGACATTTAAGATTATTCATACCAATAGATAATTATGATTTAAGCTTCTTATGAGAAGCAAAATGTTGTTTAACCTAAAAGAAGCAATTCTGTAGATAAATTTTCCTGAAATGTGGGTAATATTTTAGAGTTAGTATCTGGCAAAATATTTTCAAACACTGGCTAAATAATTTGAGACATATTAGCTATTTGAAGGAATTCATCATGTATGAACTTTGCTTACAACATTAACTTGGTGCAGATGGTAAAAATTATATTGAATCTGATTGGTGTAAGAACAGTGCAACAGTCAGCAGCATAGTAGGAAATTAAGCTCTGTTTTTCCATGATGACATAAGTATTTTAAACTTTTCATATTTTTTTACCAAGTCTCATCATGTGGGGTCTTCTGAGAATTCACTTAAAACCACAGGGACAGGTGGCCAAAAAATGGCATGTTGAAGTCTAGAGAATGTGGATAGTTAGAAAGATGTTGGTTCAACCATGCAAATTCTCTGTGTTTAAGAAGACTGACCTTAGTGAAGCCTATCAATAATCAAGGACATACCAGCAATGAAGAAAGAGGGAAATTAGAAGGGTAAAAATGGATTTTCAAGAAAAGAATTAAAGAGTTTTAAAACCAATACCCAGAAGCCATGAAAATACATTTTGAAGACGACTGTAATAGAACCAACAGATCTCTTAAATCCCTACAAAGCAGTGAGGGAAGATAAGAATACTGCTGAGAAGTTAAATGACTTTTTACATTAGTTTTTACTCAAGAATTTTTGGAAGATTACTATGAAACCTGCTGTTTTCTGATATAGAACAATGTGATGCTTCTAAAGCCCTACACGCTACAAAAAGTTTCTTGTAACTTTATATATAACAACCAAGATGTATGAAACCTCAAAACTGTACTCCCCCAATTTTTCCTTATTGCATAGAAAGAGAGGAGAAAAAAGGTAGTGCCTCATATATTTAAAAAATGGAACTAATGATCATGAAGTTTATTGTCTCTTTCAATAAGGTTTCTGGGTCATTAAATTATCACCAAAAAAATGTGAGCATTTTCACAATATGAGAGTTACCAGATTGTCATATTTCAAGAGGGGAAAAAAGCTTCATAAGCCAATCACTAGCTAACATGGTTAATAAAATTTTAAAAAACCCCAACAACATAATTTCTTTAGACTTTAAGAAATTCTGATTCCTCGGGAACAAATACTTTATATTTTCCTGTATGTGTGGGAGAAAGCAGGATCAAAAAAACACCTAACAGAAAAAAAAAAGAAGTTTAGGATAATACAGACTACTCTCATTATAGAAAAAGGGATAAAATGATTGACTGAACTTTCTCATTATAGCTCCACTTATTCTTACTACTGAACTGGAAGGGAGGGCAATGAAACAGAAATCTGAGAAGTGCAGGAAATACTTTCTATTATTCAGCTATAAGGAGAACTATGAAGAATTTAAGGGGGCGAAGATGAACTAGATGAATGAATACCAGGAAAACAAAATTTATCACTGATGATCATGCTAGAGGGAACTACCTGAAAAATGTGGGGTACAATGCAGCTGTCTAAATTAACCATATTTAAATTAACCAGTGGAGCCCTAACCATCCTACAGATTTGTTAGCAGAGATCAACATTAATGTGCTACTGAAAACATAAGAATATATCACGTTGCAATATGTGACAACAACTTGAATTATGACAGAAAGGACAATGTAACACCTTTATTGGAATCAATATTTTTCCAGAATGCTATCCATGACAAAAGTATACTTTAAAAGAGGATGTGACAAGCAGTTGAAAAGCAGAAAGAATCAGCATAAAACAACAACTAGGATTAGATATGCATGTCATGAATAGTAATGTTAAACTGAAAACCTTTGCTTTTTCTGTTATAATCAAGAATAAGAGACACTGAGTTTGTAAGTGAAAAAATTTGAATCTGAAAAAGTAAAACAGTTTTTTATATACTATGAGCAAAATCATAAAATGCTTTGCTAATGGAAATAATTAATTCACAGAAAAAAAAATTGAAAGTATAGGAAATGTGTCAAGTAAGACTACTTAATGTTGTTAGCAATTTTTAAAGGGATATTTATTGTTACCTTCATGTTTTAACTCAGGTTGTAATTCTTAGAGATCAGTAAGAACAGGAGATTTCTTCAGATTACTCTGCCTCAGAGGTATTTTAAATTTGTCTCAAGTACCTTGAGTCAGCCACATTAGGAGACATACATGACCTTTCATGGGCATTCCTACATTCTGGTGTTTCATTGAAGCATATAAATAAAAATTGATGGAGAGGAAAATCAGAAACAAGAGAGAAAATACAGCAGAAATATATTTGTATTGAATGGTAGTATCTGTCATTTTACTGAAGGAAAGGCAGTTCCTCTTTTACAGAGCACATGAAAGTTAGTGTCTTTCATCATGAGGAAGAGAGGACTTGAAGTGTGACAAATTATGTATGAGAACAGAGCTGGAACTTATCAGGTTCATAAGGAAAAAATCAATTTTATCCAGTTGACATTTAATTGTGGCAGAAAGTTTATCGTATATTTTTGTGTATGTCATTATTTTTCATAGCATTCAAACCTCACATAACCAAAAATAAACTTTAATACACTAGGTCCTTATCCAAAACTCCCTAACCTTCACTGCTGTTGTATAAGAAAAACAGTCTTTGCATCCAAGAGCATGTGACCATATTCTACCTACAGGAAACTTCTGTCTAGATAAGAACTTTGAAAGTAAAAATTCTTTCTTCTGCATCCTGAGACTTTTTGTTTTAGTTAATATCTGAAAAGCCCATCTGAGATCCAAGCCTTTTGGAAAATTAAGTCTGTAAGGCACTCCTAGATTCTGAACTGTACCAGTTTTGTGATTAGTTTTGCACTCATTTCTTCTTTAAGATCAATTCACTCATATCTGCATGGATTGTTAAAAATCCACAGACTCAAAAGTTCTCTGCAGAGCTAGAGCTGTAAGGCTTAAGTATGTAGTAGTATTTTCTTTAAAAATACTATGATGAATTAATTTAATTATTTTTTCTGTTTTAGTAATATATTAATCTAAATTTTGATAATAAATCATGTCAGCAAAGAGTAGGTACTTACAATTTATACATCTATAGTTAGTACACTAAATGAGTGATGAAATAGGAAACAGCAGTCTCGTCAAGAGCTTATTGTAGATGTTTTTATCTTGGATCAAAAAGCACCATTATTCTGCCTGAAATTTTCGAAATATTTCTGTGCAGTGTTCTGTTTTGTAAATAGTGAAGCAAACATGCTGCTCTTATCACTTAATGATTCCTCAAAGTTGGAGGACAGAAAGGTTTTTTTATCAGGCATTGGAAAGCACCTATAGTATGCGAAGAGGATCTGTAATCTCACACCTAAAGTACTGTACTCAAAAAATTTAAGAGTATAATCTGAAAGTTTAGCTCTAATTATGACTTTCAAATGTATAATATAAACATTCTATCTAGTCTGCAAAAGATTACAGTCTTCTCCACTAGCACAGAAATGCATATGCTCACACCCACCAGCTCGCTGCTTTGTTGCAAACTATGAAAAGTTAAGCATTTGCTGTGATTTAGCTAATGTCCTTTTACCATATAAAATGCAATCCAATTCATTGTGTATGTGCTTGAAAGGGAAAGAGACACAAATGATTTGGTACTAAGCCTTTTTTCTACATTTCATATTGCTAAAGCTGTCTCTGGAGAAATAAAGAGGCTTTTTTCTCTTATTTCTTATAATGGGATTCTAATGAGAACTTTAATTAGTATCATGAATTTTTTTCCTTACTTCTAGATTTTAAAGTAATCATGCAGTATTTCTCAGTCATGATTTTCTATTGTATCTCTATCATGTTATTTCTCTAAGATAATTTTTGTAATACTGTTTTATTTCAGATTTTGTTAACCCATTTTATTGCCATAATAATTGTAATCAAAATAGGCAGGAATCATCAGATTCTTGTTAGTAGCTCGACTGTCAGTCACCAACTGGAATATTGTCTCGACTACAGCTGTGTGTAAAGATTGGTAGAAATGTCTTGTCTCTATTCAGTGTATGCGTGAAGTGGTCATCACAAGACAGGCTATTCCCCCTCCCTTTAATTACTTCTTGATTTTTTTACCAAAAATAGCTATTTTGGAAAGATTCTTTTTAACTTCTTTCCCACCTTATTTTGTTTTTTCCTGTAGCATGTGCCATTTCTTTTGAGATTAAAACAAAACCTTTTTCCAGAACGCATCTTTCTGATGCAAACCCTGCTTGACTTAACTTCTTGACATTTATTTTAAAAAATCAAATTTAATGAATCTAGTCCTGTAGATGTCACACACTTTTTTGACTGCCTGGAATACTATTCCATTTGTCCTAGAAGATATGAGCCTGGGAGATATGAGATATGCAAAATCACCATTAAAACCCTTATATTTTTGTTGTTACTTTTATGGAATATGTGTTTCATAGTCATTAGAAAAAAAAGAAGCAATTATCAGTAAGTCCAAGAAAAACAGTACAGGGAAGCAGATTTTCCAGTGTTTTATTGCAACGTTAGAAATCCTGTGTAGCATTTTCCACAGGGAGGCTAGCAAATAAAAAATAAACCGAAGTTGGTAATTAGAGAAATTTAGCTGAAACTTGTTCAGCTTATTAAGCATTTAATTTTGTGTAGAAAGTGAGAAATCATTAGCACTTTTATTATCCTGAGTGTAAAAACCCAAACACTTCTGGAGAGGAGGCTGTACAATTGTCCTTAAAAGATTTGGTATTCATGTGCTTTCCTGAAATGTTTATGTAGCCTAACTAAACCTGTAGTTTGACTTCCACAATAAGACTACCAACTGGTGACAGCAGTTGCACAGGTGGTTTAAAAAATCCTCAAGTTGTTCCTTAGTCTTCACTAGAAAAAATGGCTTCTGTTTCTGTTTTGAAGGCTGGACTGACTCCGCTGCAAAAGGTTTTTCTGGTAAAATTCTGTTTAACAGAAGGGCAGAGAGGACTGAATCTGGCATGCTGCAGTGAGAAGGACTGGCCCTTGCTAAGTGATGCTGCCAACCTCCCCGCTGCCCTGGCCTCCCGAGGGACTTCATTGTCTTCCTGCACACAGCGAGCCGATCTGACCTGAGCACATCTGGGCTGGGCTAGTTGGGGTAGTTGCCTTCATGGCATGGTGGGAGAGTGTGCTGTCAGCCCAGCTGTGCACACTTCATATAGATCTCTCGGTTCCAAATGATAATCAGGAGAACAAAATAATTTTTAAAGCACAGGAAAACATCCAAATCAAAATCAAAATGTGGTAAAAGTGTAAAGTTCTAATTTAAATTATAGTCTAAGCTATTTCAAGTAGATACATGTTTTGAGAATGTAAGAAAGGGTGTATGAAGACTGAAGTTTTTTCTCTTGATAAAAAGTTTTTATCATTTGAACTGCAGAAAGGAGCAAGCTTGTTGTTAAATGTGTGCATTTCTCACCATTACTCTGCAACTCCCAAAGTCACACATCAATTCAACGGCTCAGATAGAAATAGCTCCCACGTCTCCTGATGCAGAGTCTGGTATCCTATCCTAAAAATCCAAACCCCCTCTGTTAATAAGCTTTCTACATAAGTTTATTCCTTCAGGTCAGGAATTTGAACCTAGTCCAAGCTACTAATACCCTGAAGATAGTAAATCTGACTGCATGGGTCAGTTCTATTCAAGTGTAACTTTTGTTTCTCAGCATAGTAAACTAAAGGAAAATTGGATGTGCTGCCATTTCCAAAACATTACTAAACTGAGGTTGTTTTGTGGTCCTCAGTAAAAATTGCTATCATAGTTGGCTCTTTGAAATGCATCAGCAGAAAGGAAAAGAATTTCAGGAATGCACAGCTATTTTGAGGAGTTAAATATTGGCAAAATACAGTTGTCTTAGTGAAGCTGTGTTTTATCACTGCCTAACTTCCTCACTGTGTAGGGCCTCTCTTACCTAAGGGTCACAGAGGTGTCTTCAGTTAGCACACACATTTCACTTTAAAGGGGAAAAATAAACAAAGTTAAAAGCTTTTCCTTCAGGTATTTCACTCTATTGTTTAGAAGCAACATCTCGCTAATGATTTCCTGCTGCGGTTGCACTCATGGCGTTGTGAGTTTGCACCAGGAGCTGCACTTTGCAGCTTCAGCTGATTGTGACAGGTGCAGGTTTGGTTGTCACAGAAGGATGTAGTTGCATGGGACAGCCATAAGTGCATCCCTGCTTGCCATTGGAACAACACTTAAGAGCGTTGCTGGCACAACGAGGAAGGAACTTTGGAACACTGTATATACTGGTGGTGAAGCTGTGACAAGATCACCTTCCTGCCAGTTTGCAGTCATTTTCCCTAATGAGTTTTCCAGTTTGCTAATTCAAAGTTTCGGTGTGCTGGGCCTCAAACTCTCCTTGTAAGGAGATTATTTCACCACTGAATGTACTTTGCAGTCAGAATTTAATCCTATTTTTCCTCTTCATAACCAGAAATATATTCTTTTTCTCTTGACTGTCTTCTTTGTTATATTATTTAATCATACAATATACAACCGTTCTTAGTGTCTCTGTAATTCTGAAAGAGAGTTTGTTCTCAATTTAGGTGCATCATATCTTTCTGCTAACAAATGGCCTATAACAGCGTAAAATGTCATTCACAGATATCAAAAGTCATTGTATGGACCCATTGATTTCAGAGAATTTTATGTGAATTAGACCCTCAGAGAGGTTGATTGTTCTGTCACAGAAATCATCTGCAAGACTGATGTTTGACAAGATCAAAGCAACAGACACATTATTTTGCTGCTCTACAGCCCAGTGCCTTTGCTGACAAAAATTGATTAATATATTTCGAGTTTTTTCATATTATATTGCAATGTCATAGCTAATCTATGATCCATCTGATCTCTAAATCTCTTCCAGCATGCCTGCCTACTAAAATCTCTTCTCTGTTGACTACCTATATGTTTGAATTATCTTCCTGTGGATGTATGATACTGAATTTGTCTAAACTAAATTTTAATTTCCTTTTTCTTCCCTACTCTAAATTCTTCTTGGCATTTCTCTTCCTTCATTGCTGCTTACCACCTTTCATAGTGATAAGGAGTAGTATATTTTGGTATTACTTTACAGAGTATTCAACTAAAATCACAGCCAATTATTATACAAGAAAGTATTTTAACTTATTAGCCATTAGGAACAATTTTTAGGCTTTTGTGTTTTTTATCATATTCCATAATTCACTGACTTTTAACATTTCCCTCCTGGAGGAATCTGGTCTACTCGACAGGAAGCCTTAATTGGAGAAGAAGAATCTGCAGAGCTGAAAAAGCTGGTTCTAATAGGAGTCAGATTTTACAATGAGAAGGTTGAAATGTTGTAGGGAGAAAGTGGCTCATTACCAGAAAAAATGTCTGAATCCCAAAGGGTATGTATTTTCCCTGAAAAAAAATGAATCTTGTCAGGGAAGAAAACTCATAATTTATTATTAAGAGCTAATAGTAGCTTTCCTTCAAAGTGGTAGTGAGAACATAAACAAAACACATTTATTTTCCAGAATTTTACTAAACTAAGAACTTTTCAGACTGTAGATAACATTATTATAATTCAAAAACGTTGAATTATTATTTTCCTTATATTTAATTTTATGCATTGTTGTACATATGTGTAACTTCAAAAACATTCAATAAGACCACTTACAAGTCTTCCCTGGCACTAGTGGTGTTATATGAGGTTAAGAAACAATAGAGTGTTTTCCACAATTGTCAGCCTTAGATTTCTATTTGGATGCCTGGGATTTCTGGTTAAATGCCTGATTCCTGAATCTGATTTCAATTATTTTGTCTAATTTAAACATAACTTGTAGTGTGGTCCATTCATTATAAAAATGGAAACTTCTGCTGTATTTATTTCAGAGTAATATAATGTCAGAACATTTATTTACAGAGAAGAGGCATGTTAATTTTTTCCAAGCCTTATTTTTGGTGCTTGTTAGATAGTATTAGCACTCTAGGATGTACTGGATTAATGATACTATCTTGTCCATCCTAGAAGCCACACGTCTTCCAGAAATACTTTGAGATCTGCTACATGATGTTTTTAATTACATCATCTTAATCAGGAGTCTTCATTTCCCTTCTTTACACCAAAGACTCAGTTTAGTTGCAAAGAATAAAATACAATTCCTGTTACCAAGAACAGTTACTGCAGCAGGACAGAAGGAATGTGAGTCTTCATTACCTGTGTGTTATCTGGCCTTCACTTTCATTCTAGCTCATTTAGTTTATCACTTGCTTTTTCTCCTATGTCACAGAGGAAGAACATCTTTGAGACTGGGGCTGTCATTCACTGTGGGCACTGTCCAGAACACTGGGGTCCTCCTTTATTTGAGACGTCTTGGCACTTCAGTAAATGAACAGCCTGTGCTGACTGGGCTGCAATTTCAGAGTACCTGCATGAAGGTGCTGGAATCAAGAGCTGAGGCAGGCACAGAAAGGAAAAACATTTTAACCAGGGCAAGGTCTGGAGCATCCAGAGTTGTGTCAGAAACTAAGAAAAACAAAGACATAAATAGGAGGAACTCAGCACCTGAAAATTAGAAGCAGACAAAACTGAAAAGCTTAAAACGTTGCAATTAATGGCTGGCATTAAAAGACTCAGCATCAGAGCATTGTGTTCCTTCCATAAGGAAGGAACTGAACAAGGAGATATAAACTTCAGTCTCAGTGAATTATGATGTCGCCTACCTGTATTTGCATGTTGTCTTTTCTATGGTCTGTCTACTTTCTGAATGTATTAGTTAATAGTACAGTGTCAATACCTATTAAAGGAAAGCAACAAAACCAACCAAAAATTCATTCCACCCAAAAAACCCATGCCACTGCCCTGACTCCCTTCAAAAGTCAAAACAGCAGCAAAAGTATCCTTCAGAAAATGGATTATCCAGAGTTTACAAGGCAGGAATTTATAACCACCAAGGTGAAGTCAGGAAGCCAAAGTATTATCATCTTGGATTTTCCAAAGAAAACCTTCCCTTTCTCTGCATGATCCCATAAGTGGAATTTTTGCAGAGTTTGGATCACCCTACTCTGTTTCACACTGTAATTTTTGTATGTGCAAGGCTGCAGAAAACCAGGATAAGGAATGCTGGCAAACATATTTTCTTCATGATAATGACAGATCAAATGAATCCTTGTGTTGCCAGTAACACATGCTAGGAAGAGTACTTTACTAATAAAAACAAAACCTAATGTAAGACTGTTGATATTTAATAATAAATAATATTTTCTTCTGGATAGTCTGTCAATTGCTCTAAAACATACTCTTTTCCCTTTCCTCTATGGACATGAAGGATTTTTTTCCCACCAGAGTTTTTGGGGCGTTTTAAATCCTATCAGGCACAATTTCCAATTTAACTACTGTGGATATTTTGTCATACTGCATTCTCACTATCAAGGAAAAGAGAAATTTAACTAGAGAAATGGACTGTTTAAACTAAGAAACATTCATCATTAACATTTATTCTCAGGCTGAGTAAACTGAATTATTATTGGAACTGACATTCCAGGCACATTTATGCAAAGATTTCATAAGAGGGCTGGTTTGGGTTTGCTTTTTTAACTGGTAGAAGATCTGTTCTTACATTTACACACGTCCCCCCCTCTCAGGGCAACAAGATATAAAATTGTCTGCTTCTAATGGTATAAATCCATAGCACCTCAGAATATGCTGGGACTGCTACAAAGTTTTGTCAAAACAGGTACCATATAAAAAAATCCAAAGAAAGTAGTTAATCTCATTTAGAAAGAAGGCATATGCCTATTCTTAAAATTTTTCTATCTTTATCAAGCCCAAGATTAAGAACATTTTTTGAGATTTACATAGCTAAAATTTAAGTTAAAACTTTCCACCCTCTTCTAACAGTGGAAAGAAGAAAAGGGCAATAATTTATATTGGTTTCCACGTAAGAAGAACTCTTTAAATACATAGAAGGTAATTCTTTCTCTTTCTTCTAGGCTTTCTGGAATCTTCTACTTCACATGATTCTATTATTCACTGAGCAACAACAAGCCTTTTCTTAATGATTTATTGTATTACAAGTTGCTGTTGGCTTTTTTCAAATGCTCTTCTTATGTTGTGCATAAGCTGCCTTCTGCAGAACAGTTGGTACAAAAGGGAGCAGATCTGAAAAGACAGTTAATTGTGCTCTGAACAGATCAGTTAATTCTGACTGAATAGCAAAAGATCTCAGAAGTCTTGCACTTTAAATAGATGGCTTTGTGAGATGTTTACTGGATAAGTATATATCTAGGCATTCTGTGTCCTTTTTACAGAAAAAGATCCTTAGTTATTACTGTAACACAAGCAAACAAGAATAGACAAAAATATTTAAGTAGTAATATAATAACTAATAATTCTAAAAGGAGAAACATATGACAGAGAAAGAGAAAAATATTCATTTGAATTATCTCTATTCTTTGGGCTTATATGAAATGGCCATTGAAAATTAGATTTTTGCTTCTTTAGGCTGAATTATAGGCTAAAGATTTACTCATTTTATCTTAATCTGATTTGCCATTCTTGGTGTTTTAATTTTATCAGTAATAAAAGCATTTATTTTATGTTCTAATTTCATTATTCCAGGTTTTCTAATGTGGTATTTCTGTTTCAAAATATATAAAAATATGAAAGAAATAAAATGAAGGTGTTAATATATGTTCACATGTAAAATGTTTTCAATGTTTTCTATATGTTTCTGTGGATTATGCTGCAATCTCAGATACACTGGATTTCAGATGTCCCTCAAGCAACTTCTAAATCATTTTTGAATTACTGTTTAACAACCTTGTATTGAATCTGTGTTGCTGATAGTTGTTAGTATAGATGTGCTTTTCCAAAACAACAATATCATAGTTGTTGTTTTATAAATGCGAAAACACAGCTTTGGGCATGGATTCAATGTATTCAGTTAGGCAATCAGACACTGGAGTGTGTGTGATGCATTCCAAACATGAACAGTTGGCCATACGATTCCCAAGTATCTACATGCAAACAGTAAATTAATCCTGATTTACTGGTAGATGTTTTGGGCAACCACCAGAGCAAACTCCATAAATGTTTTCAAAAGGGAATAAAGAATTAGGAGACGGGGAGGAACATCTAGAAGCGAGAGTGGAATAAATAAGCATTGTACTGAAATACTTAACTGAATCAAATTACAACGGTTAGTGCAGGAAGTAATCTCCTTTCCAACAGTTCCCTCTGGTAAATTCACAAAGTCAGGTGTAGTCTTAAAGTTAACTCTACCACTGAGGAGTGATTCTAGGAGCAAGTATGATTCCAATGTCCTTATGAACCACAGTTATCCGGGTGAGCATTTTTTTTCATTTGTCTTCTCTTGTCCACAGGAAGGAGTAGCTTATTTTCCATTTCCTGAGGAATGCTTTCCCTTTTTCTCCATTGTACTCCAGATTGTTTCTTGTCAAGCTATCTCCATTTTGTCTCCATCTATGCTGTTTGTGAAATTTACAAAATTCTCTCAACTGCTTAAAAAGGACTTTTAAATATGGGACTGCAGTCCAGTTCTTGTTTTCTATAGCAAAGGCTGGACTAAGAAAAACAATATTGTGAAAATAAACAAAAGATATTATTTCAACTTTAAATTGTTGTAATAAGATGATGTAATAAGACCCAAATAAGGAAATGTAACAAATCTAAAATACTGTAAGTATTTTAATCTGGTCCATATATACTGACCTCTGTCTTTGCTTCTTTATTCCAAAACCTGCTGGAAATGTGGTATTCCAGCAAATCACAGCTGCTATATGCACACAGAGAGTTCTGCTGAAAGAGAAGTGAATGAACTGGGAAGTGGAATCTTTGTAAATTATCTAGATTCATGACAGCAACTAGATTAATTGAACTTTTTGACTGCAAAGGCATTGACTATAGCTATTCAGCTAAACCTCTGATAACCAACCAGAACTGGAAAAAGAAAGTAAAATGGTGAAAAGATCTTTTGAAATATCGATGTTGAAAGTGGGATAGAGTTCTTTATGTAAAGGCAGGTAGATTATTAAATGAATAAAAGAACTATCTTGCATAGAGCCCTACATTTCAGCACTGAAGGGAAAACTGACACATCAAATTTGTACAACAAAAAGAAAGGGTTTATCAGCTTCTAAATGAATTATATAAAGATGATTGTGAATGCTTGGACAAACTACAGTGGTTAAAGGAAAAATAGTCATAGCATAAAGAGCCTAAAAATTGCCAAGTTCAGCCGGATAAAGCATTCAGAGAAAATGAATAGCAGTAGAAGTCTGTTCAAACATTGAGAGCTTTCTTCTGCTTATACGTGTATACAAGCTATACTAAATTTGTATATGTTATTTGTGACGTTTTAGTATTATTTTCAATTGAAACATTGCTGCAAAAATTTCAAATATTGCTGTATATAATACCCTACACAAAATGCCTCACCATTAGTCGCACACAGAAAAATATAGCACTTAATTGGGGAACGGGAATGTATCTTCTATTTCTGTGTTTTCTTCAAAACATGGGACTTGGGACATGACGGTCATCTTCTACAATGGCCTAAAGCTAGAGCACTCCCTTGTTAAGCAGGAGACACAGCTTTTCTTCCACTGGGAGAATATCTTTATAGCACACAAAGTTGTCTATTCCTGAAATTACATTATTCCCTTCAGCCACTATAAAATTTAAGGTACAGAACACATTGTTTAAGACAAGGATCGGAATACCGATCCCTCACATTTTCAGGCCCTAAGCACTGCAATGTCTCCTTCCACCAAGGCTGTTCCTTCTATTCCAGCCACTACAGAATATGGCTTGTGAACTAGGGCATTTCCTGGGAAGCAAAAAGGTCTGCATCTGGAATACCCAGAATAGAAGGGTTATAGGCAAACGACTTGATTTCTTTCTGATGGTTTATTTTATGTAGAATTATCACTATTTTATCTTCCCTCTTTAAAAAAAGAAAAAAAATCCATCTGTAGTTTCTTATACCTCAAACTATGTAACAAGCCTTGTCCCTGGCTGCCTGTTTGTGGTGAGTTGACCTTGACTGGCATAAAGTTCCCAAGAAGCCCCTCTTATGAGGTGGAGAAAATATGATGAAAAGCTCATGGAGAGAGATAAGGACAGATAAATCACTTACCAATTACCATCTTGGGCAAAATAGGCTTTACTTGGGGAAAAATAGTTTGATTTATGGACAATTATTTGTAACAGACTAGAATAGTGAAAAACAAAATCACCTTCCCTTTACCCCTCCCTTTTTCCCAAATTCAACTTTACTTTGGATTTCTCTGCCTCCTCACCCTGCAAGGCTCATGGAGATAGGAAATGAGGATTGTGACCACAATGCTTTCTCTGTGCTGCTCCTTCCTCCTCATTCTCTTCTCCTGCTCCAGCATGGGATCCCACCCACAGGAGACACTCCATGAAATTCTCCAAGTGCCTTTCCCATGGACACAAACTGTCCCTTCCGCAGGGTACAGTCTCTCAGGAACAGGTTGGTGCAGTTCCCCACAGGGTCACAAGTCCTGCCACCAAACTTTCTCCAGTGTGGGCTCCTGTCTCCAGGGGTCAACAGGTTCTGCCAGGAGCCTGCTCCTGTGTGGGCTTCCAAAAGGGTCACAGCCTTCTTCAGGCATGTTCCAGCATGGGGTCCTCCACAGCCTGCAGGTGGATCTCTGCTCTACTGTGAACTTTCACTGGCTGCAGGTGAACATCATGCTGCACCTTGGGCTGCACCTTGGGCTCCACCATGGGCTGCACCACGGGCTGCACCACGGGCTGCACAGGAATCTCAGCTCCAGAATCTGGAGCATTTCCTTCCTCTCCTTCTCCACTAACCCTGGTGTTTTCAGGGCTGTTTCTCTCACGTCCTCACTCTTCTCTCACAGGTGCTGCACAGGGATTTTTACCCTTTCTTAAATATGTTATCACAGAGGTACTACCAACATTAGTTCTCCGCTCTGCTTCGGCCAGTGGTGGGTCTGTCTCGGAGGCAGCTGAAACTGTTCTGTCTGCATGGTGGCAACTCCTGGTGTCACAGAAGCCACTCCTGCACCTCCTCCACTATCAAAACCTTGCCATGCAAACCCAATACATTGTTAAAATAACTGCTCTAAGGACTGTGCTTAAATTCTAGAACTTTCTTGAACTTGAGGTGCTGTAAGTACCAAGGTGCTCAGACTGGGACAATACTGTTTTGGAGAAGATTCACAGATGCATGAAGAATTTCTTTAATAAAAAGGGGCAGAAACACCTAGGAGAGTACACTGACTTCAAAGCAAGAAACCACAGTGTGGTTATAATCAGGTGAATTTCTCTTAAAAAAAAATTATTTTAATGTAACCTTTATGGTAAAGGAACTCATCAAAGCAACAATCAGTGAAACATTAAATTCCAGGGCAAAGAAAGAGGAAAGAAAACTGCATTCCCTTACCAATGCCTTTCCTTGTGTTTGTTTCTCCTTCTTCTTTCCCTTTCCCTCATCTTCCTTAACTCTAGCCCTGATGTCCCTCCTGTTTTATTCTGCAGATATTTCTATTTATGTTAGAGCCTCTCTTTGTCTTTTTCTTCACATTCAAGTCTCTTTCGACCCACCACCAGTGCTCTGCAAAATGCTCCAAGCTTGAGAGACAGTAACAATCATTTGGACCTCTTCCCTCTAGCAACTTCTCCACAGGCACATAGATCAGTGTCCTCTTCATGCTTCTCAGCAGCACAGTATTTATTAAATACATTTTCTGTGTCATACAGATAGAAGAAGTGAGATGATCTCGACATAAAGGTGATTGAAAAGTACCCAGGGTGATTAAGGCTCAGTAGTGCTTGAATGTTTCCAAGCAGCTCTGACCCATAAAGGAGAGCTGGTCCTTCACTAAACTTCATGGAAGGCATAAGACTTTATTAGTGGGTGAAATCTGTAAAACACGGTACATACTTATCTAGGCTGGTACTGATTTCAATAGCTAGCTGGATGTAAAAAAGAAATGGTAAAATCATGTAAAGATAGACTCTGAAAACAAAGGCATTCCTATTTTCAGGGATGAGTGGCTCATAAGAAAGATTTATATAGGAACGTACCAAAACAAAATTTGTAGAGCTCAGTGAAGTATGAATAGAAACTTGGAGGGGAAAGTAAGGACAGGACTGGATAACGCAATATTTTCAGAGAAAAAAAATAAAGTGGGTGAAGGCTTTTCCTATCTACTCTTATCAAAATAATGACAAAAGCTATTTTTGAGGAAACGGCAGGGCAGAGCAGGGCAGGCAAGGCAAGGCAAGGCAAGGCAAGGGAAGGCAAGGCAAGGAAGTTGTTTTACTTTAAATACATATTAGAGGAAGTAGAGGAAATAATATAATTTAAATTCTAGATAGAAAAGTCTTTCTGATTCATCTGTTTTCCTTTAAACACATTGTCATCATCACAAATGACATTCAAAGAGCAAAGGTTGCACACAGTCATTAGGCACTTCATTATCACTTCATTATTAGCAGAACTTTACTTTTATTTTTAACTATCTTTTTAACTGAATAAGAATTTAGGAAGTGTTAAGTAGCAGGATTTATTGTATCAAGGACCACAAAGGGGAATTATGTACTACTTCCAGTATTTGTTTTCATTTGTGTTTCTTTGCTTTGTAGTGCTTTCTAATTTTTTTTTTTTAATAGTTTTCTCGTTATAAATATGTACTTTCATCTTTACCAGTCTTTTTCGGAAATAAACATGAGATACAGCACTCTGCACCTCGGATACTACAAACCCAGAGTATGGTTTTCAGAATGTTTATTAAGGAAGTTATTTGCTTTAGTTGCATCAAAAAATATAGAAAGCATACAAAAAAACATCTGAGTCTTGCTGTCTGCAGAAGATGCACAGCCTGCCTTGTCTGTGGGTGTGATGGAATACATTTCAGAATATTTGGGATGTTAAGGAACTAGATAATACCTGAAAGGGTCCCTGAATGCCATAGCATGCATTTTTAATGGAGCTGATTCTAGCCTGGGGATGGCTCACTTCAAAACCATGATTATGTGTAAACAAATCTGTTTACTAGTATAATGGGGAAAAAGTATGTTTGGATGATGCTGTCCAATGTTAGGGGGCTCTCCAAATTTTCTGATTGACTGATTTATTAGCATTGTTTTCTCTGGCACTGAATTTAAATCATCAGAGGTTAGCTGATATGGAAAGTAACATGGACCTACCTTCTGTTCTTAAAGCAAATGACTATTCTTATCCAAGAAAGGTTGATTTACTTGTCAGCATCTCTAGATTAGATGCTGCAGCACTTATAGTACACTTGCTTTTCTACTGCAAAATTGTAGTGTTCCATTTGTCTTCCCCAGGTGGGCAAAACTGCAGTGGCATACACAGCATTGATTATTTTTTATTCCAAATGTCTCATCTTAAGCTGACTGACACCACACTCCAAGGACATGGAAAACTAACATATGTTCTCTCCTGCTTCAAAAACAAACCACTGGGGTTAAAAACTGCTGTTAATATTCCAACATTTAAAGCTTAGATTTCTCCTTCTTGTGTGAGAAGAAAGCAGGTGGAGGCACTGCATGCATTTTCTGGTTAGTGTAGTCTGGGCTTGAGGAAGGTTGTCTAATACACATTTAGTACAAGTCAGAAACAAAGCTATTGCTGATTCCTTTCAGACTCTCTTACTATGGCAACCCAACAAGATAAAGATGAAAATAATTCACTATCTTCTGCTGTTCCTCTCAAGTCTGTATGCAGTTGCTTTTGAATGCTTTTAATTAAAGTGCTTTGACAGATTTTTGAAAACTTGGTGAAAAAAAAGCCTCATAAAGTGAGATTGTAAAAATTAGTGTTGATGAAAATGGTAAAAAGCAGGTTTTACCTCTCCTCTCCCTTTTCTGTCAGTCCCTTTTCACTCCTGCTCTCCAGTTCATTAATATTTTGGGTTTTAGTATGTTGGTTACAGTAACTAAGTGTTAATTTGTTCCTTGGCATATTACACTGAGATGAACCTGATTAATTAAAACAGGAAGCACCATCCCTGAAGCACCATGGCTGGTGCATTGGTGTTGATGCCTGGGGTTTTGTGTGTAATGAGACTCCTAGCTGCAGGCAAAGGGGGACCGCACACTTCCCCACCTCTGGCATGGAACAGAATTCAGCGTTAACTCTGTAGCAGACCCCTGCTTATCAGCAACCTTGCTATTACTATACCAACCCTGATGTGCATAAGCAATATTTTCATCCACTTCCCAAGAGATTTATCTAGCTGTTGAAGTAGAAAATGAATATTTTACAGTTCACTTGTCTGATCAATTACCTACAAGCTGCTGCAGTATTTTATAGCCAGTGGGAGAGCTGTGTAGGTGATGATAGAGAAATCTGGAGGGAATCTGTTAGCCAACTACAAAAAGGGGACTAAAACTGTGAATGAGCCATCAGTAACAATCCTTTTGTTCATAAGGGTCTAGTCAGAAATTACAGTGTAACCAATTAAAGTACATAAATGATAATCAGCCGAATGTGAATTCCAGAGGTGAAGAAATTTGATTGCTTGATTGGAGGATAATGAAGTGCAGAGATGATTCAAAGCCAGCCTCTTCTCAGTGAAACATCTCCCTCAGTACTTTATTTACCATTTTTGTCTTTTAGATAATTGGAAGAAACTCTTTCCTAGAGACACTTTGGAAATTAAATTAACTAACTCAAAGTTAAATTGCGTACACTTTTTAGGCAAGGTATTACAGATCATAATACAGAAAGTTTCAACAACCTAAGTTCCCAGAGGCTTATTTTAATAGAAAAACTTTGTGTTGGCAATTCATTTCAAGAACATTACACATGACATCTTGAATAAGTTAGTGAAAACTCTCTTATCTGATTGCATGTGAATTATGTTTTCTCTCTAAAAACCTGTAAGGAATATTAGTCTGTTATTTACAGAATGAACAGTGACAAGTTCAAATCCTTATTTAAAAATGGTGAAAGCATAAAGAAGCAACTTGGAAGATTCACAATGTAGTTTGCGTTTGGCTGTTTAAAATTCCTGCAGTTTGGTCCAAGAGCTTTAAACATATCTTCATTCTTTAATTTACAGACAACTCTATGAGAGAGATAAGTTCATATTTGTAACAAGAAAATCAAATCTGATTTGTTTAGTGATAACAACAAATATCACTTAGACTTAAATGACTTTCAGGCCTTCAAATCTAAAGGAAAAATAAATCTGGGATCAGCTAAAATTCAGATATAGCATTGAAAGTCTGGCCTTTTTTTACTTATTCTACAACATCATCAAAAAGAAAACACTGTAAATATATGTTGCTGCCTGAGTACAGATTATTTGCCTCATATTATATACTTGATTAACTGCAGCTTCTTTTAGGTTATACTGTGCTTTTGTGTTTTAGGAGAATACGTCTTCCCTATTGCAAGCTTTTGATTAAGTTCTTTTTTATTGAGCCTTTATCAGTGTTTATTAAATATAGAAAAACAGACTGAAGAATGAAGGTTTTTCTATAATAAGTTCCTTTTTAACTAGCCTTTAAACTGGAAGTGTTCAAAATACAGAAAAAATAATCACTTTTTATACATATTAAAAAATTTAATGTGCAAAGAAATGCATTTATTAAAATTATCTTTCACTATTTTTACTCTCAAAACTTTACTTACATCACTACAATGGCAGAGATTTTATCCAAAGGGAAGAAAAAAATCATCTTCTACTTCTATTATGTGTCCCTTATTAAAATATCTTGTACTAATTTTGCCAAGTTTCTGAAGCACAGTAACTGATTGTTACTGTGTTGGCCCAAACTCACAGGATAATCCACCATCAAAGTTTAAAACTTCTTTCAAAGGCACAATATTTCTGAAACAAAGCAGCTGAGACAGAACAGGACATTCTCCATGTAGTGCCTACATTTTCTTGTACATCAAGTGGTCTTTCAGTATTTTACTTGCATTACATGTTTTAGGCTATCTAATGCCAATAACAAGCCAAGAGCAGCAGTTAATTGAACACTGTTTTAAAACTTGTTTTGAAAATTTTAGCGATATTTTTTTATCTTTAATTGTATTGTTTGTATAACCGTTAATTATCCAGACAGAGGCTTGCAAGAGTCAACAGGAATGCCGTTGCCTAGTTAAATTTATGGTGTTACTTGATTTGTTCTTATTCTACAGCTCCATTTTGTGTCTGACTTTACTGGAAAAGTGTGACATTGTATAAACAACTTTCTCAATGAGATTTAGTCTACCAAAATGCTCCTTTATCTGCAAGGTGTGCATCAAAACTTAATGGTGTCACAGATGGCTTTCCAGTCTGCCTGCTTTACAGACCTTTTCAGCACTGAGTTTTGTAAATTTATTGGGCTTCAATCACATCTTAAAAATTTTCTTACCCTTTTAAATACATTTTCTTATGTGTGCTCTGAAAATGCTGAGTTTGGGCAGCTATACTTATGCCTCCTGCCCAAGCTCCACAGATTTAAGAAAAAAAGTCTTGAAAGAGAATCATAGAAACTTAGAATGGTCTGAATTGGAAGGAACCTTAAACATAATCTTTCAAGCCCTCTGCCATGAGGAGGAATACCTACCAACAGACCAGGCTGTTCAGAGCTTCATCCATCCTAACCTTAAACACTTCCAGGGAAGGGGCACGCACAGCTTCTCTGGACAACTTGTTCCGGTGACTCGCCATCTTGGCAGTAAAGAATTTCCTCTTACTATCTAATCTAAATCTTTCTTTTAACTTGGATCTATTCCCCCTTGTCCTGTTACCACACGTTCTCTCAATAGTATCTCAGTCTTTCCTTCAGGCTCCCTTCTGGTACTGGAAGGCCTTAATTAGGTCACCCCAATTTCTGTGCTGAACAAACTCAATTCTCTCAGCCTTTCCTTGTAGGAGAAGTGCTCCATCACTCTAATCATTTTGATGGCACTCCTCTGGGACTCACTCCATGAACTAGCCATGGTAACTGGAAAACAGCCCTCATCTGACATGGCAGACAAGTTTTGTGTAATGGCCATAGAGCACAGTAGACTCCAGGTTCCTGTCGTGCAACACCCACGGGAGGCACAGTCCCAAACAACAGCGAGTGCAGTGAGGGAGGACATGCCCCACTGTCTTCCACCAGAAGAGCCATGAAGAAGCCAGGAGCTCAGCTGGCCAGGACAAGAGGGTTGTGGGCAGGAAGGACAATGGATCCATTCTGCGGCTGGGAGCAGACCACTGGCATGTTGATAGCGGGACACCTCAATTTATGGTTCTTTTCACCAGGCCTGCTCTTGCTTTTTCTGCAGTGAGATTTCAATGTGAAATGCACAGAAAGTCCTACATGGAGCACAAGGCCAGGCCTGCCCTAAGGACCAATTCCAGACAAACTAGACTTCTGAATTGAGAAGATAGAGTCTAGTCCCAAGTTTCATCCTCTATAAGTCTAACCATAGTGTTTTAAAAAGCTACCATACTATCCAAGAACTATTCAACACCATCCTGTTGGGAGTTAATACTGTCTCATTGGGCCAAAACAAGAAAAAACTCCTATCTTCTACATTTCAGAAAGAAACACATATTATATTTTTAGATGTAAATTGTACTTCATATGTAGATAGTAAAGTGTTTCCAAATTGGATTCCTTTGAAGTGTTAGCTGTCTGGGAAAAAAACAAGATGAAAGGACATACTTTCTTGTGGGATACTCAACATCACAGAGGAAGTCAGTGGAATAGGACAATAAAATACATTAAAAAATAAAAAAAAAGACGGAGACATATTTATTAGAACCAGTCAATTACATTTCCAACCTGGTAGATAAAGTAGGAGAAAAATAACATATTTCAGGACTGGATGGAGACTGAAAGTTACAACCTTTACATAGGTTTAAAGAATATTTTACTCTATTTATTTTAATGATTCAGTACAATAAAGATCTGAAGCCATTTTTTGTTTCAGGGAAAAGCTTCAGTTAAAGGTATAGGACACCAGAGAACTCAACTATGTTGTTATTGTGCCACTAATATGATATTACTACTTTATGCTAATTTTTCAGACTAGCATCAGTATAGACTAGCAGCTAAACTATCTCATGAAAGTGGGTAGTTCTACAGACTGACCATACATTGCAAATTGAGATGACTCTGTCATTACCAGGGTCCACTTGGCTAATGTTTTATGTGTAATCTGCAAAAGCAGCTGCTTCTGGGCTGTGTATTATAGAAGGAAACTATGGCAAAAGTCCTGAACCTTGTGGTTTCTTCCATTTTAGAGAGAATATGAAGTTCTAGGTTTCACAGAAAATGGTTTTTCCTGGCAAAAAAATCTGTGCCAACATACAAAGTGAAGGAAAATCTGTTTACCTCCTTTACCAGAAGTAAAAACTTAGCAAACAAATCTATGTGTAAATGATTTAGGATAAAATGAAGTAGGCAACTGTATAGACATCTATGAACAAATAAATAGCATAATTTAAGTGAATAAGCAATGTTTATTCAGTATTGCAATAAAACAACAAGGAGAACACAGTGGAATTATCAATGTTTTGAAAATAATCACCATTTTCACATGACACAATGAAATTGTGTAACTTCTTGCTACAGTCTATTTTAGAGGTGAATTAGACAAATTTAACTGAATTAGACAAATTCATGCAGGATAGGTGGTATCAACAGCTATTAAACACAATGTCTTGGATGCAACTAGAGGCCCAGGAGGTCCTTAAACTACATACAGATTGAATAATATTCTGTGAAAATGGTCCTATTTTATCCCTATTCTGCTTCTTTAGCATCCCTTATTGGCCACCCCCAGAGATGATGATCTGGGAGAAGGGGTTTTGAGGAAACTTGTTCTGACAGGTTGGTTTTTTTTAAAAAGAGATACGTAGTGATAAAAATCTATTTCTTCTCTAGGGTATTTCCAGTACTGCTGTTCTGAGCACAGGTTTATTTCAGCATAGTTCCGCACCTATAGTAGAAGAGCCAGTTTTCAAAGTTAATCCATTGTGTGTTTTCCTTCAGATTAAAAAATGCTTATATGATATTCACTTGATCTTTAAAACAGAAAACAGAAATATTCTGCAGGTGTGATGCAGTAAAAATGCATTTCCAGACAGTTTTTTCTATTTCACTACAGATAGTCTTTGGTCCAAAGATAATATATGGTGGTAATTTGCAGAGATGCTCCAGCTATGGCTAAAGCACTATTATAGGTAGTTGGGTTCCAATTTTATGCTTTTTGACCTCCCCACCTCCTACCTTTCTCTACCTGCAACATTCTCAGGACTCCCATGATTCTCATTTCTACAGCAGAAGGCTTATTATGACGATAATAATAATTTTTATGCATCTGGCATTAAAACAGTGGCAGATAAGGTAAAATTATCTGGGGAAATGGTTTTTGCAGCAATTGCCATGGTTGTGTGCATTCACCATACATCATCCACTCTGGTAAGTTCATACAAAGAAAAAGAGCATCCTTTTACCTGTTCCCAGTATCCTAAGAAAAACAAGGAGACCAGTGCCAAGGTTAATCCTTCATCCTGTCCACAACTATACCAAAACCTTAAAAAATACACACACAAAACCCCCTTATCTCATTTATTCTAACGTCTGACATTGCTTTGCTTATACTGTAACAGAAGAAATGTAAAAATATAAGGATTATAAAATATAATATATCTTCTCATAAAGACAAACCTTGCATTATTTTTTTTTATATATATATTTTGGCAAATTCAACAAAATTGAGGTTGCATGCTCATACCTGTTCTAGATTAGCTGTGCGTGGATTTTTATTTTATAGCCCACAGGGTCAGCATTAAAAATAATCAAAGAGTCATAGAATCATTTAGGTTGGAAAAGATCTTTAAAATCATTGAGTCCAAGTGTAAACCCACCACTTCCAAGTCGACCAGTAAACCATGTCCCTAAGTGTCACATCTACATGTCTTTGAAACACCTCCAGGGATGATAACTCCACCTGGGCAGCCTGTTCCAATGCCTGACCACCTTTTCAGTGAAGAAAGTTTTCCTAATATCCAACTAAAATTTCCCCTGGCTTAAGTAGATGCCATTTAATTTCATCCTGTCCCTTGTCACCAGGGAGAATGGACAGACTCCATCTCTTTGCAGCCTCCTTTCAGACAGCTGTAGAGAGCAATAGGTTTTCTTGTGAGCCTCCTTTTCTCCGGGCTACACAACCCCAGTTCCCCAAACGGCTTCTCATAAGACTTGTGTTCTAGGCCCTTCATCAGAACTTCACATTCAGTTTCACAATCATAGAACCTTATTTTCAAGCAAAATGTAACCTATATTGACCACACTTTTCTCAGTAAAAAGTTAACATTCTCATTCACACAAACTATCCTGGTATAGTTACAATTTTGACAAGATATTGATCACTAGTTTCTTCACAGTTGCTAGAGAAGGAGCCAAAGGCTGATATGGCACAGCCACCTGGTAGTTACAAAGCTCTTTTCAACCTTTCTTTTCACTATGAATTCATACATACAATAGGTGCTCCCACTTTTGATTAATTTTAGTGCTAAAAGATTACCTGAGCATCCCAGATGTATGCAGACATATGTTCTCAAAAGCAATCGTGTTTCAAGCATCAGAGGCAAATTTTCAGTTTGACCTTGGAAAGAACATCATCTTCCAGGCAGGTAAGAAATCAGCGACTTAACTTCTTTTTGCCAAGAGTTACATCACACGGAACAAATATTTTTAGGCATTGACTTTTTTGACCTTTCAGGTTCTCCTTGGAATATACTCAGAACAACCAATTTAGTATAGCTCAACATTAACCAAAATATAACTTTTATTCAGTGAATTTAGATTTTATTCACTAACTATGGAATATATGAAACTAGTCTGTAGTCGGCTATACTATCCAAATTACTGTATAGGGTTTTTTGTTATTTGGCATGATTTATAATGTATAAATATTTTAGTTCAGTAGCTTGACCTAAGTACTAATATGCTATTTGCAATTATTTGTGGAAGAAAAATGTTATGTGGCAGAGCTTTCCAGAGATGCAGAAAATGGAAAAGCCTTCAATGAACATCCACAGTAACTTATAATTAAATTTCTAGAAATATTTTCACACAATGAAATTCTGCTACTAGAGGTATATCTATGAAAATTAAGGTAAAATTAGACAAACAGGGTATTGATAAGGCAGTATCCACTTTATTTAGAAAGCCAGTCATGTGCTGTGCAAAAAGATCCATGAGACAAGTTACTAACCTTAGAATAGGCAGTGTATAGTCTGACACTAAATACACTGACTATTGAACCTGAGAGTTTTGTGAAATTTGTCTTATTGCTTGCTTTTCCCTTTTTTGCTCTCTATCCATCATTTCTACTTAAATTGTAAGAAATTCATAGCTGATACTTTGTTCCACAATACATTTTGCACATTTACTTGTACAGCAAGGCTTTCATCTCTCCAAGCGCTCTATCAGATAGTCCAGCATATCTAAGACTAAGAGAAGCCCAAAATTTTTGGTCAGATAAATGTATCCCTAAAATCCAAAAATCTGTATTTAACCAAACCAAACCAATTTGTTTCAAAACTTCTGAAGCTCATAATAGCCAGCCAATATCTTAACACCTCTGAAGGCTTAAATATAGGCACAGTTCCACACATACCTTTTATTCATTACAGAAAATATGGGGTTTTTGTTGGCTGGCTCTGTCCACATTCTAAAATTGCACGATATGAGAATTCATAAGGTATCACCTTGCTCATTACATCTGAAACTTTTCTTTTGCTTGCTCTAAAGTCTTTTGCATTATGAATGAATGCCCTTTGGACTGAATTCATCCCCCCTTTTCTCTCAGGAATTATTACCTCCATCCTGGCTGTTATCCCAGGAGCAGTGCTTGATGACATTGCTGAGAATGCCTTCTCTATCAGTCTGAGCTTTGATCTCACAGTGATTTCAACTACTTTTATGGTGACCACTGCAATCATTAGTTAAAGCTGTTGAGACACCTCCCACCCACTCCCAATGGACTCTGATGCTTTCACTGTCTTAGGGAAAAGCCTGTGCACTATAATTTCCACAGAGGCCTAATCTTTGAGATACCATTACCTACTTTTATAAAGAGGAAATGATACATCCAAACTGCATCTTACAACTTCTTTATGGATCATAATCTGCCAGTTATAACGATGCACCTCTGCATGGTGTATCAGGGCATATCCTAGTTGTCTTTAAGCCCAAAGCGTTGATGCCTTAGGATTTAAGCTTTTATATTTTCATATATTTGTAATCCTGCAATTCTTTAGTGTCTAACTCTGAACTCCATATAGAGTGTTAGCTACTGCTTTTCCCATTTTTGTCAGACACAACAATTCCTCTCTAGGCCTGAGAATCACGGACACCTCACTGTCTCAGGCCCCAAGAAATGTAAACAAGAGTGAGTTAGGAGGGAGCAAACTAAGAGAATGGGACTCCACTGCCTGAAGCTGTAATTAGACAATTAATTTCTGATATGCAAATGTACAAAACTTATATCTGTCTAAAAAACATGTGACTGTCGTCCATCTTGGGTGTAGTCTCTGCGAGACTCCTGCACTGCGCAAGGTGCACCCTGTGAAGGCCTTTCAATAAATACCTGCCCTTTATCCTTTCATTCTGTCTAGCCTCTGTTCCAAGTCAGCCTCTACAAGGCATCAGCTTAAATGGTACCTATGAAAAAAAATGTTAGATCAGCAGATGCCTTGTTGAGATGAGGCATTCTGGTTTTGAGTCTGTCCCTGGGCTTGGACAAAGGGGTGCAGAAGGGTATAGCAAACAAACATGTTCCTGAAAGGAAAAAAAACCAAACGGGGATTATAACAGAATAATATAACTTCTATTATAACAGAAGTCTATAAAATCACAGTAGTTATAGAAAGGGGAAATACGGAATGATTGTTAAATGTTACAAGAACTATACAGCATAAAATGTCACGTGGCAAGTTTAAAACAAAAAGAAGGAAGCTTTTCACAGAAAAAAAAACTTTCACATCATAATTAGGCTTTGAAATCTTCTACAGAAGAATATGAATATTAAAGTGCAAAAAGTGTTCAGAAAGCAAGAAAATTTGTGCAATAAAAATCTACAAAAGGTCACAAAAAATTATGAAAAAAAACCAGAAACAAGATTTCAACAAAATTGTGGAGACTGGGAGAGTTTCATGGTAAAGCACGTTTACACTGTACTTCTAAAATGTTCTTTCTGGGTCCCTCTTGGAAATATAATTCTTGACTACACAGATCCTTGATTTACAGGAGTATAACCTCTTTTAGGTAGAGAACAATAGGTTTTGAGAACCTCAGAAAACTGACCTTCTATCACTCAGCATCTGCAGAGGAAAAATTCCATTTTTGCTGTTAGTACAAAGTACAGTATGGTTTGTGACGGATCAGGTGGAAACGTAATGATACAGGACTGGAAGTATACACATGGAGATGGAGAAGTAATAATGAAAGAAATGCAAACTACATTTACCCTCAGAATCAAGTTTCAAAATTATTAACAATGCCTCCTAATACATGAACCTATGATATTCAGAGAATGATATAATCATAGAAGGTTCTCAGGTTGGTCAAGCATTTCTTCATCATGGTGAATTCATGCTGACTACTCACATTCACTTTCTTGTCTTTCATATGCCTGGAAATGGTTTCCAGGATTAATTGTTCCATCATCTTCCCAGGGACTGACATGAGGCTGACAAAATCATAGCTCTCTGGATCTTCCTTCTTGCTCTTTTTGAAGAGAGGAGCAAGATTTGCCTTCTTCCAGTCCTAATGCACCTATCCCAGTCACTGAAGATTATTGGCAGTGGCCATAGAATGACCTCAGCCAGCTCCCTCTGTACTTATTGATTACCGTTGTTAAACCTTTTCCATGAAGGAAATGCAAACCACCTCATGTTCCAGTAATTTTTTCTTGCAGCCTGTCAGGAAGCCATCTTCTACAATTCTGAAAATTATGAGAAATCACTCAACATCCTTGGTTAGCCTAAAAACATATAGTGATGTTATAAGTGGAGCTATAAATGTTCTAAAACTGCATAAACTAATTCGCTCTGACTTAGGAGCTCGTTGAAAACCTTGAGATTCTTGATCAATATTTGCAGGTGGGTTTTGGGAAAGATGACATTTACTTAGCAACAGTAGAGACTTTATACTGTATACTTTACCTATTGAAAGTACTTCTAACTGTACAATGGTGTTTGCCCTTACAATAACTTCAATATAATGTTGACCATAGAAAATGAGAAAAGCAAGTAGAGAAGATAGTCATACAGTTATAATTCCAGTACATTACACTCACAGTATGAGAACAAAAACAGACTAATATTTCTGTAGCACCCTTATTTAACTTCTTAGTCTGTTCCTTGTGTTTTTTACTGCTTCATTTCTTTTCCAGTATGATAATTTATGAATTTTATTTTAAAATTTAAAAGACCACAGATTTTAAAGTCATATTTCTGGAGTATGTGATCTTTCTAACGCATACATTGTTTGTAACTTCTCCTATAATTAAAAGGAATTACAGGAGAGAGTGTAAAATGTATAAGCCCCTTTCTTTCTAAAATGTATTATACATAACAAATGTAATTTAAAATTTTACACCTAGCTTTGAAATGCTTCTCAAATATCCAGTTATTAAAACTTGCTGTACTTAATTGGGAATGAGAATAAAACTGGGCATTTTATCCCAGTTATTACTCTTTTCTTTAACAAAGTTTTTGGATGAGAAATTCAATAATTTTCATGCTGCTCTAGCAGCAATATTATTGAAGGAAAATTGCTTTTCCTATGAAAACTTCTTCCACGACTGTATTCCTCCTGTAGGGTTGTGAACACTTTGGAGGTCTCCCTGAGCAGTGAATCCATGCATAACTTGCATGTCTGTTGGTGGTTCTTGTTTGGCCCATTATAAATAACTTTTTTTAAAAGCTTATCATTTTTAGTATTTGTCTTTAAAAGAAGAATTCATGGAATGACAAGGTGACATCATCTCACATTGTCAGGAATATTCAGCTGCAGAGAAATGAAGGTCCTGACCCAGAAAAAGGATTGAGTTATACTCAGCAGTGTTAGGAACTTTAAGACCTAAAAATGCTGAGTCTACATTTACAGATGGTAAGTGAAATCCACTTTTCTTACAAACAACAGAGAAAAATTAGCATTTCTGTGTCTTAACTGTCCTCCAGAAATGACTTGCTCTGTTTCTTATGTATGCTACTGAGTAATGTGAGGAGGATCTGACATGAAGTTTCATGCTGGCAGCCACTTGCTGAGTAACACTTCTGTTGTGAAAGGCAGCACTGAAGAGAGGGGAAGGAAGCAGAGCATGTTTTGAACAATAATCTTGCAGTTCAGGCATTCACTCAAGATAGGAGAGCTCCCAGCTAACTTCCTTTTCTTTGGGAAGCATACTTCTCTTCATCTCCGAAGTCAGTCCTCATCAAGCATCAATAAAATCTATTTTGGAGGTAAAAGACATGACATAACATAGAACAGTCCAGGTGGGAAGAGATCTCAAAAGATGATCTGGTCCAACCTTTTGTAGGAAAGGGAGCCTAGGTGACATTATCTAGCACCCTGTCCAGTCATTTGAAAACCTCCAGTGATGGGGACTCCACCATGGTCTTGTGGAAGGTCATTCCAATGACTGATTGCTTTCACAGTAAAAAAATTTCTTTCTTATGTCAAA
Source organism: Callaeas wilsoni (assembly GCA_013398955.1). Lineage (NCBI taxonomy): Eukaryota > Metazoa > Chordata > Aves > Passeriformes > Callaeidae > Callaeas > Callaeas wilsoni. Next base: position 267,173 of record VWPU01016399.1, read on the forward strand.
ATGAAACCTCTCCTGGTGCAACTTGTACCTGTTGCCCTTCGTCCTCTCCATGTGACTCCTTTTGAAGGGAGAGTCTCTGTCCTCTTTGCAGGTGTGCTGGAAGTACTGGAAAATTGTGTTGAGGTCCTCCCTGAACTCTCTCTTCTGCAGGGTAAAATGACCTAATTCCATCAGTCTTTCCTCATAGAACAGCTTCTGTGCTCTTCGATTATCCTTCTGAACCACCTTTGAACCCTTTCTGGTCTGCCTGTGTATTTTTTGAAATGTGAGGACTAGAACTGGGCACAGTACTCTGGGTGAAATCTGATATTCCCCTCTTTATCTGTTCAAATAATTGATTTTCACAAATTAAATATTAACTCTCTAGACAATTGGTTAGCTCTCCCATTTGAAAGGTAGAGATGGAAAACAGCTGGTAGACCACATTCTTACTTAGCAGACATATAAGGAATATTTTTCTTAATATATATTTTTTTTTTAATACAACAGTATCAAGCTAATTTTAAAGTTTTGTTTCCTTTCTAACCCAGTCTTTATGAATATGAGAATTCTTTCCCAAGAATGGGCTATGTGGATAGGAGTGTCTTAAGCAGATGATGACACTGAACTAAAATCTCCCCCTCTTTAGACAAAGTGCCAAGTGGAAAGGGTGAGTAAGTAATCTTTTAATAGAAATAGAAAACCTTTTCATCATTTGCTAGAAATATTCAAGACAAAGGTGAGGACAGCACATCCCAAGCATAGAACAAGGCCACTTTCCAGATAAACTGGGGAATTTTTGCCTGGAATCTGTGGCATTTGAAATCAGTCTATTTCTTCCCTGTTGTGTCTTTCAGTTGATCTGCTGAATCGTTCAGCAGATTTGACTCTCATTTTGGAGTAAGTAATTTGCCCATAGCATTCCAGTGGGTACAGGATATTCACTCCACTCTCTGAGCTACAGACCTCAAAGATAAATGTTGGAAAACACACTGCAACTACTAATGCCTTTCATTAATGTAGCCTCAGAAAGCAAAAGAAAATTGTTGTCAGGCAGCTTGTATTCCATTGAGAATCTAAGAGACTGATATGCCTGCCCTAAATTTGGAATAAGAAATTGGACTGAGGTTCCCATTATCCGAAATTATTGATCTAGCCAAAATATTTTTTCCACATGTAGTGGTACAACCCCAGCCAGCCACCAAACCCTACACAGTCACTCCTCGCCCCACACAGGAACTCCTCACTCCACCACCAGCGAGACTGGGGAAAGAATCAGCAATGTAAAAGCTGGAAAACTCATGGGTTGAGATAAAGACAGTTTAATAGTAAAACCAAACCCATGCATGCAAGCAAAGCAAAAAACAATAAGGAATTCATCCACCACTTCCCATGAGCAGCCATCCTCAGGAAAGCCGGGTTCCGTCACGTGTAATTGTTACTTGGGAAGACAAACACCATCACTCCAAACATACCCTGCTTCCCCCAGATTTATGTATTGAGCATGATGCCTTAGGGTATGGAATATCCTTTTGGTCAGTCTAATTCAGAAAAGGCCTTGGGTCTGTGCAAGCCCTGCTCAGCAGTAACAAAGACATCTCCATATTATCAGCCCTATGCGGAGCACAAATCCCAAACGCAGCTCTATACCAGTTCCTCTGAAGAGGACTAACTCTACCCCAGCCAAAACCAGCACACCACAGAATTTATTTTGTTCTCCTGCCTTGTAAAACCTAATTTTAAAAACCTGGAGGGAGAGACAACAAAACTCTTCTTGAGGGGGATACACTTATTATGTTTTTAAAATCAAGCCTTTCAATTCTAGTAGTTAATGGCTCCTTATAGCATCCCAGATCAACTTTGCTTCTTATCCTTGATAAGACACCTACACACAAACTATCCTTAGAAAATGCACCTTTTATCTTATCTATAATCAAGCCATTGTCTAGATCGTTTTGAGGAATTAATAAGTTTATGATCACTCACCAGACACTTTCAAATTGAACTTCAGCTCCACATTAACTTCATACATGGATTTTTTTACACTGCTGGTTTTTCCTACCTAACTCTAACTATAATTAGTCACTAAAAATTGTCTCTATGCCTGAAAAATGATTCGTACTCCAGCACAGATCTTTTTCTTTGCTTGAAAAAATCCTCCAGATGCTGAAATCTCAGTAATCTAATGATCACAAACCCATTCAGGAGCATCCATGACCACTCTTATAAAAAACCCCTATATGAGGCAGAGCAGCCATATATTTTTTTAATGCAGAATGGCATGTTCAAAAGTAAGGAATAACTAGCAAGTGTGAAAAATGTGTTTTCATGCAATTTTAATGACACCTCAGCTATCATAAATAGAATGCAATAATTTATTTTAATAAATATTTCTAGTTCATACACAGTTTTAAAACTAAAAAGCTACAGAGCATGATAAAATCAAATACAGCAATCTGAAAAACTTTTAGTTATATTACTGCTCATTCCTGGTAGCTAATCCAATTAATCTGTTAATGTTTGGTCTTTCAAATTTAAGAGAAAATGCTAAATCAGTTTTATGTAATTTCAGAGGCTAGAAGAATTTATTTTGCTAATTTGAAGCCATAAAATGCCTAAATGGAAAAGCCATAAAACCAAATTTGTTCAAATTTTCTTTTCGCCTCTGACATTTTATATTTTCTTATGAATTAGAAGCGTTCTAACACAGACTGGACTTTGTCAGTAGTAAAACTCTCAGGGAACATCAGAGGCCATGCATATCTTATCTCTTTTCTGGAAGGCCATAGCAAAGAAAACAGTGGCAAATCTGGAGAATACATAGAAGAATCATAAAATCACAGAACCACAGAATGCCTTAGGTTGGAGGGGACCTTAAAGGTCATCTAGCTCCAGCCTCCCTGCCATGACCAGGCACACCTTCCACTAGAACAAGGTGTTCCTGTTCCAGCCCCATGCAACCTGGCCTTGAACACTTCCAAGGACGGAGCATCCACAACTTCTCTGGGCAACCTGTTCCAGTGACTCACCACCCTCACAGTAAAGAACTTCATCCTAATGCCTAATCTAAACCCACTCTCTTTCAGTTTGAAACCATGCGAGAGACAAGAAAAAAAAGTCAACTAATCAAGTGCTTTTAGTCACATATGTAATTATTTTCTGATAATGATTCTTTATGCTCACTTGCTAGAAGTTTAACTTTACTCATATTAGTCCTCTAATAATTTATCAAAGAAAAAAAGATGAATAATTGGCAAACAGAAGCAAGTAATCACTTCTCTGAGGCATGAAAAAGGTTCAAGTGTCCAATATTATACCTCTTTGTGTTGCCACCTTGCCTGAATTCAAAACTACAATTTTACTTGGAAATCAGAAAGGCAAGGAGAATGGACTCCTAAGTCGATAAAAGATCCTTCATTAATTGTCTTGCAAATATTTTATGGATACCCTTTATGGTAATAGTTTTATGGGTTGGATTTTAAATGCAGATAAGTGAAGCCTGGTAAAATGAATGTTAAAAAAGTGAATAAGTGTTACTTTTGCCTTTAAGGTGTGCATCTGCTCACATCACTAGAGAGCCTTTTATAAAAATATGAAAAGAAAATAAAATGCAAAAGAATAGGGAAGACAGAGCTGGATTTTCTTCTCGAGGTTATGAACTAAACCCTAGTTTCACCAAGCTGGTAGAAAATCTAGGTGAGCTGGTGAGGCTACCTTGCACTGTGAAGCAGCAATTCCAGGTCCAGTGGCAATACGGCTGCAGTAGCTGAGAAGGATAATGTAGCTCTACACCAGGCTGCATTATTTCTAGTTCTCAACCCAGCTCAGTAAGAGTGGGTTCAGCTGTGTTCATCTAGCCATGTTCAAAGATACATTCTCTGAGAGACAGTCCTCAGAAGTCAAGGTAACTAACTGGAAACATGGTTTGTGCCAGGGCAGGCGTATCAGAATCAATCAAATATTACTTCTGAGCGAATCAATTTGTATCTCTTCAGCCTTTTGGTTTGAGGGTCACAAAGGAAGTGTGACCTTCAAAAGTAAAGCTGGATAAGATGGAAGAAACATGGTGAGAATGGAATAAATTATCCAGAATAATTTATGTTTATCCAGCATCAGTATGTGCTTTCCTAGTGCTAACAACATCTACTGCCCAACATCTACCATTACACAGATCAATCCAAACAGCCCATGCAAAACAGGGACCCAGAGGTATTTTTCCAGATAGAGACTGTAAGAAATGAGGAAAGCTTCTGAGGGACAACCCCAGACAGCCAGCTTCTTGCCCAAGTGCCTTCCCAGGACTCAAACTTCCCATGCACTTGACTTAAAGGTTTTAAAGTGTTGTTGTCATATTAATTAATTATTGTTGTTTATGCATGAGCAAGGCTTAGAGGAAACAAAACTTATCACATAAATTCGGCTGAGTCAGACACTTAACACGGAAATTTCAGGCCAGATGTTTGTTTGGCAAAACAGAAGGAGAAAGCTGTGCAAGAGTCACCTTGATGTATCTTTAGCTACATTTTACATGCCAGTTTGCTCAGTGCTTCAGTTGCGTGAGTGTTTGAAAAGGTGGGGGCGACAGTCTATTTTCTTATGTGTTTTGGGGAGTAAATCTGCTATGTTGAAAGGACAAATATAGCAACAGTAGAGATATGCAGAGATTACGACAAGAGTGATGCAGAATGGTTGAATAATGAAGCAGCTCTGGATAAAAACAAAGACAAAACCAGGAAGAATACTGAGAAAGAACAGCAAGCACACAAGAGTATCTAAAATTATCCTGATAATTCTGAAAGTAGTGGCAAACAGAGTAACATTTCTGTTTACAAGAGGAGCTATGAGCAGAGAGAAGCTAACTTAGCTGACCAGGAAGAACACAAAGCTGCCTACCTTCAGTACCAGACAGGGAAAGAAAAGGTAGAGTTCAAATCCATATCTGCAAAGGCAAGGTCTATTGGTAAGACTTCATATGCCTCCTGTTGTGTTTCCCCACTGCTGCTGTGCTTCATTCAAACATTCAGAGCTTATACAGATTTGGGTAAAAATCCTGCTGCAGAAAACATCATTATTATGTACCATGGGACTCTGGAAATCCATGTACCAATCTACTTAAAACATTGTTGTTAAATTCAGCTTTTAGAAAAACCTTCAATACTTCCTACCCCATGCCAATTTTGCAAAAGGAGCTGTGTTACTATTGCTTTTTCTAGATAATGTGCTATTTCTTCTTTTCTTGACAGGCATACAAATGAACTTAATTCAGTATTCTATCTAAGAAAAAGAACAAGTTTTGAAAAGCAAAAGATTCTGTTCTTCAAGTTTAGTTTCCACTGGGAAAACACAGGCATCTCTGACAATAAGTGTGGCTCACTTGTAAACATATTAGTAGACACGGCATTTTTTTACATCGAGTTTGATAAGCTAGCGCAGGGTTGCACAGAATTAATGAGATATTTTTTCTGTGCCAAGACAGGTTTTTTTTGTGAAGATACATGGCCCAGTAGCTGATAAGGTGCAAAGAGACCGTCATTTTCATTGACTTCGCTGACATCAATAAGGACAAATACACTTCTGTCTGGCAGAGAATGATGTTATTGGATCATTTGTAAACAAATAAAAAGTAGTTTTTAAATGGTTATGGGAGGAGCAAAAAATTAACTCATTAGCTGAGTAGCAATACATGAAGCCTATGCAAACATAATTCTCTTGATGCAAACAGATCAGTGGCTTCTTGCTCTTTTATTGAGCTTAGCAGGTTTGGAGCAAGACCCACAACTATCCTATCAAGTCAGTAGATCTGGCCTATCCTTTCACTAAAACTCATAAAGGACATGACAGTTGACACAGAAAAAGTTGTCCTGGCCCCAGCATAATCATGAATAAAAAAGCATAACCATTGTAATCAGTGATCTATTCTGAAGTAGGCATCCCACACTGGTTTGGACCAGAAATTCTACCCTGAAGTGTAAATGTGTGGGAAAAGAGCATGTTCTGACAAATCTGAATTATCTGATGAAAAATATTCTGTTATGGTTCTCTTTCTGCTCTGGTCCTGAGAATAGGTAAAATCTATAACGGCCCAAGACATTTAAATACTTTGGCAAGAGTGGTGCATCAAGAAGATCTTAGCATAAGCCTTTACAATCTTTTCTTTTAATTTTATTAGCAGATCATTTCTGAGAAAACTGAACAGGGACAACAACCCAAAACAAGGAGCATAATTTTTTTTATCACAAAAGGAGTAACTTCTAATTGGTGCTGAAAATCAAAGGCTTTCTTTTTTCCTCTTTTTTCTTCATTTTTATTTTTCTTGTGAAATATATTCTGATTCAAAATGGAGCAGCAAGGAAGCAGAACTTCCCACAGATTATTTAAAACACTATTTGGAAGAAGACAGCAAGAAGCTCAATGAACACTGAATTTCAATACTATATTTCATGCAATCAGAAAATATTCTGGGAGTTGTGGCTGCATCTGATCTCATAAATATGTGTGTACATAAAGTCACACATAGAATAGAAACCAAGCTTGCTGGGAATAGTGGAATAAAGGCAGGATTTCTCAGTTCCTTTCACATACAATGTATAAATCTATTGTATCCATTTCAAGTCAGGCCCTATCCTGAAGCCAGAAAAGTAAATGGAAATTTTAAAAAATTATTTTAAAGTTTGCTAGTGGCACTCTGGTTCCGCCACATATTTCATCTCTGGATTGCACTGATATAGCAAGATATTTGATCTAAAAATGTAAAATCAGAAAAAGTAATTTTTAATCCCAGGAGGTTCAACTATTCTTAGGAACAATTATTTATTTGGAACACAGCTTATGCTTAATAATAAGTTCAGATTTTTGCTATTTGATTAAAATAAAATTATCTTTTGGGGTCTAGATAGGAAAAATAAATATTATCACAAATATGGAGCTACATCCATGAGGTTTTATGCTCTTCAGGTTCCATTTTTAGTGCCTCACAACCATATATAATGATTAAGGGAAACAAACATGACTTGAGGTTCCGAGGTGTCTTTGGCACTGTACCTGCTCAGCTAGATGTCACCTCCCACAGGCTGCTGTGCCATTGGAGATCTGCAGGAGCTGGCAGGGAGATGAGCTCTGAAATCCTGAAACTGTACACCTTTAGTTGAAGAGACCAATGTTTCTGTTAAGGAAGCAATTTAGAGGTGATGTTACACAGTCATCAATTAGAATACCCTTCAGACACCCTAGAAAACAGATACTGACCTGTTTATCAGCTAGCAATTACCTTCTTCCTACTTGTAAAGAATCAACTGAATGTCAAAATATTATCTTCAGTATTATTCATCTTTTAATCCTTCTGAATGTTACCTTGCTGAACACTAATTCCTATCTCTTTTCTAGGGACTATTAATCTGCCTCCATATTATTTTGTTCTACCCAGTCCATAGCCTGATATGTAACTTTCTTCTCAAAAATATCAAACACATTATGAAGTTAAATTTAAATGGTGATATTCCCTTGCCGTTCAGGAATATCTAGATTTGGGATAAAATGTCAAGTTTATGTGCACAATAGTACAGACTTTATTTTCTGAAGTTACTAATCTCTAGAGATGCAATACGTACTCTATAAAAGAAACGGGTAGTCCCTGTTAAAATAATTAAAGCATATGCCACTTAAGCATATGCACTAAAGGTTGCTTTCTTGACAGGGATATTTTAAGTCTGATGCAACAGGAGAATGTGGACACTGAGTGACATGACTTCCTATTTATTTTATTTTTGTGCTTGTGTATTTAAATCCAGTCTGAACTGTAGAGGACTAGAAGAAAGAAGCTGCTATGCAGGTTAGAAAGCTCGTGATTCATTTCATATGTGATTGATTTTCGCATTTTTAGGTAGTTTCTTACCTACAAATTGTGCTGGGACTGACAAGTTCTGCATCTGCTGGAGTGACATTTTAAATCTCATTTGGGAGATGTCTTGCGCATTTCTGCTGTGTTATGTCATGCTCTTACAATGTGCATTTGGGGTTTTTAGTAAACACTGTTTTCCTAAGAGCTGTGGAATGATCCTTTAGTTTCGAGTTATGCACCTGCTGGCATCCTATTAGGGCCAAAAATCTATGCTCCTACTATCTCTTACTCATAAAATATTCAGATTAAATTAAACGACAACAGTGATCAAGGTGGAAAGGAGGGTTTGTGTGTTACTACAGCTCAAGGGTAATGATAATTGTCACCTTTAAAGTTATGCAGCAAAAGACAGCGATATTTCATTTTAAAAATAATGAGATTTCTATAACAGTTGTCATGAGATTTGAGGTTGCTTCTGTTTTTTGTTTTCCTTCACAGAAATGCAAAACATCTGGTCCAAAAAGCACACACCGATGTGTCAGATGAAGATATATAGAATTATGGTGATTAAAAAGGAAAAGTGTTTCACGATAAACTGACACATCTGCCATGAGTCAATATTTTCTTACAGGCAGCTTTTGATGTCTTATAGAAACATAGATTATTGTTCTTCCTCTACCTTCTTTTTGACTGAAATCAATATTGAAAAAATAGAAAGGAAAGAAATTGCAGTTGGCTATTCTCTTTCAAGACGTTGTTGCACCAGTTCTAGGTAGCAGTAAAGGAAATTATGACATTTTACTATTTGTTTCAATATTGATCTATCTAGGCTACATCTGTTCCTCCTACAGTCAGTTTTTAGCTGTCAATAAGACATTGTCCCCATAGCTGCATTTGATTGCTTTGTGTATACAGCTGGGCTTGTTTAAACTGTGTTGGCATGCACTACATATCTGTAGAAATTAGATTTTGCCTTTAAATTAACCAAAAGATCTGTTCTAGCCCTCATTCTATAATCTTATGTTTTCAATGGATAGAACCATTTATTTTGGCACAAGTGTAAATCTACTTTCAACACAAACTGCATGAGTAATTGCATTACATCAGATTTAGTAAGGAAGAAAAGTCGGTTGTGAATCTCAATTTTAATTTTGTCTTCTTTCTTTTGTTTAGAAAATGTGTCAGGTTAAAACAAAAAGAAAACAATGATAATAACATTCCTTGGTAGAATATATGCAAATATTTTGCTTTTTGAAGAAGAGGGTTTTTTTTCTTTCTCAGAATGGAATAGTTTCTCGTTCAAAAAAGATACAAAAACCCCCATACGTTATTGAGTATCTCACTTGAAATAATTGAATAGACTGGATGCTTAAATTGTCCTAGATTGGCCTAAAGTCTAGAGTAATCTCTGTTCAAGCTCTCCCTGCTGGGCAGGGTAGAGTATTACAGAATGCATGACAGATTTTTTGAAAAGAAAATTTGCTGAATACTCATCTCCTTGTTACACTTTCCAAGAATATTTTTTAAAAATCTAGGGGAAGCAATCAAAAATCAATTAACTTCAATAGAAACAATAAGACTAAATTTACTTATATCCTTGAAATTAATGTGCATAAGACACATAGACTTCTGAAAATCAGAATATGCTAGCCAGCTTTCGGATATGTCATGATTTTGTGTGCCCCACTATAAGCCTGTCACACTTCCCTAAAATCCTTTTTGAACTTCAATGTATTCCATCTCTCTGAAAGCATATGTCTCCCCTGTATGCACTCTCATATTTTCATAGAATTTGTAGCAAGATAATCTGGATGGATTTGCATCTTTTGTTCATCTGATTGCTGTCCAATGGATTAAAGACAAGAGAGCATATAGACCAGCAGACTAACAAACAGTGTGATCGGACGTTCTTTGCATGAAACCGGATGAAACATGCAGCTGGTTTACCAAGGGTATAATTCAGTTACTAAGGAGAAAAAACAGTGCTATAAGACTTCGTACTTTGAAAACACCACAAAAGAAATTGTGAGTGAAGTTGTGAATGCAGTCGGGAGAAAAGTGCAGGTAGCATGTGGAGAAGCAAAAGCAGAATAAAAAATGCACACACTTTAATGCAGTGATTGCACTTTTAAAATTTCTAGACATTGATTTGCCATAGATCCCATTCCAAAGGATTAAATGTATTGGCTTACTTGAGAAAACCCAATTTAGCCTAAGGAAAAATGGGTCATAGATTACTGCTTTTCCAGGAATGACTTTGAAGAATTTTCATGTAAGAGTAGACAGGAGAGGACTGAGTAGCCATCATAAAATACCTTTAAGTTTTGAACTTGGTCTAAGAACGTCTGAGCAAGCTTAATGCACTGAGTACTGTTGGTGCAATAAAAAAAGGCAAGAACATTGGATTGTATTGCTAGAGGGCACACAGTATAAATCAAAGTAGTTGATACCGTATCCATGTAAGCCATAAATTGAACATTACTTAGAATGGTGTATATAGTTCTGTCACTATATTTTAGCAAGGGTATAACTGTGCCTGACCAGAGACTGTATATTAAATTAACCCATAGACTAAAGTCATGTACTAAAGATTTTTGCAATAATTAGAATTGCAGAACAAAACCAAACTTTACTAAGATTAAAAACTGTTCATTTATTGGGAACTCTTACAAACGAGCTGCTGACAGCAACTGTGAAACCTACTGCAAGTTAAATTTGCACTTTTGTTAAATATGAGGACTCCAAGTATACTACTTACCAGACCATACTAAAAGACAGAATTCAGACTCTCAGCAGTCATCGGTTTTATGACTTATGCCTTGGAGAAGGTAGCCCAACTCAATAAAATCCAGCACTGTAGTCCAGGCAACGGGTGTGATCACAGATCCAGTGAGAGATCCAAAACTAACTGACACTGCAGACCTGTGGCAAGGTTCCTTACACAGTATCTCAGGATAGTATGCAATTGATGAAATGGAATATTCTAAGTAATTTTACAATATATTCACCTATACTTCCTAGGGAAATGGAATTAAATAAGTTTTTTATAACTTGAAGGCAAAGAAACAGTGTTAGTCTTGTTTTGCACTTGGAAAGAATGTCTTCAAATAGGGTGTCAGGAAATACTACATTCACTTTTTTGGGTGAAAAACTTCTATATATATGAGAAAAGAGAACTGGCTTTTTACTCTCCCTTGCCAATGAACATCAAGATGTTTTGATGTCTTCTGTTTATGATGTTTTTGCTCTGGGAATTTGAAGTTGAAATTCACTTCAATATTATCTTATTTTTGAAACAAATTGTTTCATTCCCTGATCCATCAAGTAAGGCACACAGCACTGGATTAATTTAGATTAAGAGAAACAACAAGGAAAAAAAAATACAAAGACAAATCTTCAATGAGACAACAGTGTGAGTTCCTTTTCTATAGGGATGATAGCATTGTTTTCTATGAAAGTAGCACTAGACCTTTATCTGGAAGAGAAGTTATGAAATTTAAGAGTGTAATACATAAGCAAATAAGTGTCATTTTCCATCATGAACTGTAATTTACATTTCCCATTTTTTTCTTGTTGGCTTGAGTAACAGTGAATTAACTGCTCCACATTATCCATTTTTATATTTTCTTTTTCTCTTGAAAATACTTTAAGAATGCATGTAGTAAGAGAAGTGCATAGATTTGTACAGTTTGTAAATAGATACAGAAAAAGGGTAATAGCTTATGTTGCATCCCAGTGACACTGATAATGACCTTTTTTCCTTTAAATCTGTCGCTTTCAATCTACTTGTTGTTAGCAGTTTAACATACGGCTTTCCTATTGTGGGTCTTCTACTTTTAAGTACAAGACCATTTTCAATCATCTCCTGTCTTCCTTTAGTCATGGCAACAGGGAAAATAACTGTTTCTATATGCCATTTGAGCCATAACTAACTCATATGAAAAAAGGTGTTAAAATAAATCTTGGAGTCATATGGGAAACAGGCACACACTGTCGAGGTTCTCCTTCCTTTTCTATAGGTTCTTTCACCAAGCTATAGTTTTATTACTTTCCTGTAGTATTACTGCTACTCACAACTGACATAAAATCTATACTCATAGGAACTTGGCAAATACTATCATAAAAGACAAGTTTCTATGGCATGGGTGTCTTAGAATACATGTACAAAATGATGACTTTACACAAAGGGCTTGCTGCAGCCTTCCAAAAGACATTGATCTAGGATGCTGTTTTCAGTGTGATATTTTAGATGATTGAAATATTCATGTAAGGCATTAGAAAGGGTCCCGCAACTGGGAGTACCAGGCTTTTCTGATCACTGTCTTGAATTTATTCATTTCTATTTTGTATGAGACGGATGTTTCAGGGTAGATATTTCTTCCAGCATAGTTACGCTTAAAAGAAATAAAACAGACAGCAGATATATACAAATACATTGTTTTACCAGCAGGAAAGTCCTTATAGTAGAGGGACGAGGAAAATAGCCTGATGGTAAAGCAGAAATCCTGAATAACTGACAAGTAATTACCTTGCTCACAATAATACTGTTTGCTGTATTACATGTTCTTGATTTAAGCTTTCATTGACAATTTTGAATCACTGTCATATAGCCATAACACTTGCACATTTCTGTGAGTTTGTGCTAAATTTTTAGTGACCTTAAGAAAAGGAATTCATTTGTGCAATACATTGCAGACATTGTGTGGAATGTATAAATGTACTATACGTGTCTGTTTTTTTTCATAAGTCTTCTTGTAACAATTAAGGTCTTTGCAAAGCTGCAGCGAATCTCAGAACTAGACACAATGCACTTGCAATCTAGCTGTGAAACAAATAATAGAACCTTATTTTCCAGGGACATTCAGAAAGAATCCTTATTCTTCCTCTTGACCTGTCTTTTTGCAGCCATGGCCTACAGTGTCCAGCACTGAACTGAGGTCAGTGTTTAACTACCTGATATGTACAGTTTGAAAATTGCAGCATCTAAACCATTCATGAAGCTGTGCTCTGCACTGTATAAACTGGCATTAACCATTAAGCAGCAACAACTATAATTATTTTTTTCTAATATTACTATTTTTTTAAGTGAAGGAATGAAATTTTTATCAAATAAAAAAAGCTCGTCTGAATTAGAATTTACAACGTTTTTCAGTTACTCTAACTTAAAAATTATTATGAAATATCTTTTATTTTTATTGTTTTCACAAAAAAACAAAAAAACCAACAAAAAAAAAAAAAAAAAAAAAAAAAAAAAAAAAAAAAAAAAACCATCNAAAAAACCCTGCAGACACCTCACTTTCACTTTAAGGAAAAATCATGAAATGTGAATCTGAGATGAAGGATGAACAGCTTAATTTCCAGTGTAAGCTACTAAAAATAACTGTTTCATGATCAAAATGTCACATCTGCTGTAATCTTAACTTAATTCAATTGTATAATCACCACATCCAGGTTATTGTAAAGCCCAAAATGTTCCATGCACTATATAGGTTGATAAGGTTTTTGGAGCCAAGATGAGCAGTGATTCCTTGTTGGTCTAGGATGTTCTATGGCTTGTATCATGCAGAAGTTTAGATTACATTTACTTTAATGATGCATTAAAGAATATGACTGACAAAATTATGATAAGCTCTTCACTCTCAGTGAAACTATCTGCAGAATTCTTCAGCCTTTCATAGAATCAACTTATAGCAGGTGTATTCAATCAGTAATATCTGATACCTTATATCAGACAGCAAAATACTGTACAATAGTTTGTGAATATTCACCTGCCACTTCTCAGAAAACACATATTCCAAAGCACAGAAATATTATACTATGATTCAAGTCTTTACTTCATGAGGATTTTCTGTATTTCTTCAGCGAATATTTGATGTCACTTCTTTGTTGTAGCCTTTTAAAAGACTCCCTTTATGACTTTTTCAATTGCGTGTGGTCTTCAATCCTTAAATCTTATTACCATATTTATTGAAAGAAATCAAATCCAAACAAACAATTAGGAATAAAAGTAAACTGGGAGGTTACTGCTGTATCTGTAGGTTTCAGTTCCCCGAACAATCATGATTCAAACTCGTAAGACTTTCTTGGTTCCAAATTCTACCAACCGGCCCCTTCATGTCTAACAACGCATTTGGGAAAAATTAATTTTTATGAAAGCTTCATTTTCTTTTTTATAAAAATCCTCTGAGACACATAAATGGCATCTTAGAGCCTCTATAAACATGATTACCCAAGAGAGCCAGGTACTTATAGCATACATATAATGAAATATCCATCTCTCTTGAGAAATTATGTGTATATCAAAATGTTTACTGGTAATTGGGAAACCTGAACCACCACCTACCCAAACCGCTGGTTTTTTGTTTGGTACATGATGAAGTTACCTGGAAAAAAAATGATTGCCAAGGATTACACGGAATATTCTTTCATCATCATACACTGCAGAAGCAGGATGGAGGAAAACCACAGAAGAGGTGAGATGAAAGGAGAATTACAAAGGAAGCCAGACTTCTAAAACGAACTCTGTGATCTCTCTTTCTCTCGAATGGGTGTCTTCCCCCCTGACTAGCTCAATGTTATATTAAGTAACAACTATGTGACATTTACTACATCCACTATGCAGAGAAAAGCAAAGAAAGCACTGTACTACTCATCAGGATGAATCAGCTTATCAAATAAAAAACAACTCCAATTTTCATCTACAACTTGAAGCAAACCAAAGTTTTTTGAGGGCTGTAGAGTTTTGTCTGCATGTATATATACATATGTATATATATATATATCAGTATATATATATGTGTGTGTGTGTGTATACATATATAAATATAATGCTTCTGAAAACTCAGTGAAGTCTAATGTCACAGTTTTTTATGCTTGTCTCCACTAGTGTCCATTTTCTTTTAATCTGACTAGGACAGAGATGTCTTCAGTCAATAACCTCATTCATCACAGTTGGCAATTGTAACAGCAGTTTTGATGGGAACATTTAAGTCATAAAAGGATGCCTTCGAGCACTCCCGATGCCTTCTGGGCTATTTTCACAAAAAATCTCATCAGTATTAATGTAGCATTAAGTATAGATGTCTTTGCCAGATAATAGCAATGAAAAATTGCCTGGAGGTTTGCCCCTACGCTTGCAGTTGCCTGCCTCCCTTACTTTGTCTGGTCGCATTGGACAGAGGTGGATTTTGGCTAGACACCTTAGACAACAAGTGTGATTGGACAACACCATTCCAAGATGAAGACAAGGCTGTGGAAAAGTTGTCTGACTTTTCTCCCTTCCTTGTGACATCAGGATAAGCAGCTGCTTGTCCTCTGGCCCTACTCCTACCCATTTCAGACAAAGCAAGGTATATTAGTCACCATTGCTAAGTTTCCTCAGGGTGCAATATTTGTACTCCTATAAGTCTGAAGTGTCTTTTGTATAATTACTTTTTTTTCCCGCCATTTTAGTAGCCTTTCTGCTATGGCTGGTGGGTTACTTACAACCGTCAGTGTTGCACAGAATACCCATTTGACAGTGGTGTGAATCATTTGTCTTTTATGGCATCATCCTTGGCAGTGATTTTAGATACAAATCCTTCTACAATGCATGCAGTCCATTGAGGTCAAGGAGACCATCAGAGAGAAAACTGACGCATAGCTGATAATGAGGAATTAAGATCTCTCTTAGCCTACTATGCTCTCCATTTTACTTCTCTGTAGTTTCATATTGCTGTATGTCAGGATAGTGCTGAGTTGCTTTCCAGACAAAATAGACTGTTGTAGAACAGTTCCTAGGAATTGTTTCTGTTACATCTGTGTTGTAACCTATAACAGGCTAGAGTATGGGCTTGAGCTTTACCAAGTGATATTAATACTGTTTAATTGTGAACAGACTACCAAACTCCATGTCAATCTTTTTATCTTGCATTCCACACACAGTATTTGGACACATTTCAAGGATTGCACAAATCAAAGACTGTTCCAAACAAGCAGCCATCTTCTTTTGATGGGGAAGTTAGTTTTTCCCTGTATCAAGGAACTGTTGCATTTCATACTTGCCTTCAGGACTAAAGAATGGACTGTTGCTCTTTTCCTTTGGTCCACTTGTCTTCTGGAGTGTATTTCTTTTTAAATACAGGAAACAACACTCGAGCATAAGGCTCAGTGCCCACAATGTAAGTGGGAAATCTCCATTGCTATTCAAGAGCCACCCTCAGATGCCCTCTCAGACACTGCTGAGCTTTTTCATCTACTCAGTTCCTTCCTATGGTCATGCACAATGCACTACACCTAAGTTACTCAGATCCTTTTCTTCTGATCCATAAAAAACCAGGTCTTCTATGCCAAGCAATTGCATTATCCTGTTCAATTCATAGAAGAATCTGTATTCAGTCTCTAGGCCTGCAAGGAAAAGGACCCAGGTCTTCCTAGAACATAGCTTTTTCTCACTTGTAATAAACTTAAAGTTATTCGGTGGTTTTAATTATCTCCATGCTTTTGATTTTTTTTCTGCAAAAATATACATGTATGTTAGTAAAAAGCTCCTGGCTCATGGCCATGAACAAAAGTCTCTCTTCCTCTGTCTCGCTCTCTCTCTTTCTCCAGGCACTGATGCATAAATCCAATTATCTTTCATCCAGTCCTTCACTTGACTTTTCCTCATCTCATTTCTAAACATCCCAGCTGTGCTAGTTTATTGTATATGCATCCAGCATCGGAACTAGTAAGCATTATACAAACTGCTGCAACACCTACAAATTTACAGTTGCATAGGCCTCAACTGGTTAATTTACTCAGTGTCAATAAAAACTTCTTAGATTTCATTTTCTTGAAGAATATTCACAAAGAAAAAAGGCTGAAAATTGAAACTAGAAGGATCTCCAGTATTCAACAGCCAACAAAAACATTTAATATTTCTTTTTTGTTGTTTTCTTTTCTTTTCTAAGACATTATAAATAAAACAAGAAAAGAAGATATAAACTGAGGTCACAGAATCCTTCAGCTTGTGAATATAGAAGCACAGTGGCCATGGTTTTTTTTTTTAAATTCTGCTAGAGGGAAGCTTGGAGCCTGATTTTTCAAGAGATATTATATAGCAATGAGTCTTAAGACTACTAGAAGACAGAATCAACTCTACTGACTTTAATTTGAGCTTTTTATTTTTTTTTGTTTTTTAACAAATGAGATAATCTTGCTACTTCATTCTCATAGATCTGGCAGTATTTTCTTCTTAGTGAATAAAATTGGTGCTTTGATGAAATAAGAATTTCTTATTCTTGCAATCTCAGCAGTGCTGTCTTTAGAGTTACAGGAATCATAAATCTCTCTCATTAGCAGTTGCATTAGGTTACAGTCAAATACAGTTGCAGCAAATCCCTCATCTTTGTAACTTCAAATCTATTTATAACAGTTTGCCAGGAAAACATGTACACTATTTTCATAAAACATTAGGATAAGTTGCCAAATTAAGCCACTTGAAAAAAAAAAAGAGTTTAGAAACCTCTTCTAGCTATTTATTATGTATATATGTCCTTCATGTTGGTTTTGGTTTGGTTTTTTTGCTTTTTTTGTTTAGTTGGTTTGTTTTATGTTTTGAGAAGGGGGACATGTTCAGGGACATCTGGTTAAGGGAAATAATGCAAAGAAACTTCTTCAGCAAGCCAGAAATCAGCTATATTCAGAGGGAAGATAGTTCACAGTTCTGTAGCATTGTCCTCAGTGCTGTATCAGTTCTCCAACCGAATGAAAGAATTGAGGAGGGAGAGATGAGAGAAGGCTGGGCAGCCACAAGCACTCTCCTGTGTTTAGCAATAAATTGACAACTTTCTACTCTTACAGTGATTAGTAACATAATCCGTCACTGGAAAAATTAAGTATTTCTGACAGGGCACAGCCTCATGCAGGACGATAAGCACCACGAGAGGAGACATTGCTTCCTAGAGAAAACAGTTCCTGGGGTTTGAAGGCATTTCCCTGAGTCACTACTGTTATTCTAGCGAGGCTGATGAAAAGCCCGTCAGGGCTGGAAATCCCCTTAAGGGTGAAGGCAGCAGGCATGGTTATACTAGAGAGGACAAAGAACAAAGATGCCACCATAGCGAAAAGGCAATGAGACTCTGGATCTGTGTGTTTTGAAAACTTGACATTGTAGCTTTTTAGCAGACTGTTTTCAAAACAAGCTTCACTGGCTACAGACCAGTTATTCCTCCTCTCTCTGCCATGGTAGGTTAGCTTTCAGACTCATTTTAACAGCAGCTTCTATTTTCCTAGAAAGTTAGCACAACAGTCTCTGCAAACATCTAGTAGCATGTGACTACTATTACTGACTGGAACACATATCAGGATTTAAAGTTCCATGGGTTCCCCTCTCAACAATTTCCAAAGTAAGAATAATTTACCTTAGAAATAGACAGGTAGACATAATGAGAGATATCTGTGTTTCTCAAATGATGCTGCTTTGGGGATTTTTTAAGCGAACTACTTTTGTAAGTGGACATGCTCATTCGTAGAGAAAATTTCTCCAGAAGAAGATTGATTATCAAAATATATAAAGATGAAAGATAAAGTCATAAAGGTTCAGATGTTATCTCCGAACATTATCAGGATCCTGAACATGTCTTTCCAATAGTATATATGATTTTCTTAAATGGTCTAAGCATGTTTCATTCCAACACATACAAAAATAAGTTCCAAACCATTTAAAAATCCCCAAAAATTGAAATCTTGTTTTCTTGCTATATCTATTCACAACAGTGTTTGTTTTTTGATCACTTCTAAGGTTTTTTTTTTAATTAATTCAAAACATGTAACTGAAATAATCCCCCATGAAATATTGAAATTGCATTTTACTTGCCAAAAAGGCGTTTCCTTATCCACAGAGATTATTTTCAATGAATATTTATCACTTTCTCTAGAGTCAGTAAATTCCCCATACATCATTTTCATACCATTCTTTATCTCAGAGAAGATGTAAAATCCTAAATTTTTAATTCAGTAGATAAGAAATTGATTTGTTTTCCTGACTGTAGTCTAACATAGCGCCCCTTTCTTCTGTCCTGAATTTCCATTGGTACAATTAGTCCCCTAAGGTGTACACGAGGTATGCAATATTGAGTGAGCCCAACATGTCTAAATAAAACCTTTAACAGCATCTACTATGTTCCCCTTGGAGAAATTGCTATGTTTCTGAACATTCCTCATTGAAGGCATATAAAAAAGGAGAATCTATTGAAGATGTGAAGATCTACTGAAGTGGTTTGGCTATTACTACTCGTTTCTGCTTCTATTTTTGCCTACACGTTACTAATCTCCATAATTTAATGAGATCATTGTAATTTAGTTGTAGGAACCAGAAAGGCCATAGAAGAGTTTTAGCTGAGAATAAAATTATTTGTGTAGTCACAACTCAGGAATCCATGTTTGTACAATATCAGATTTAATAAGCTATGTGGAATTGAATTCTAGGTTTATTGCTTGAATAGAAAAATCTGTTGAAGTGATGATAAAACGAAGCAGGTATTCCATGAACCTTTACTTCCTGATGACTTTTCTGTAGCCATAATTTTGCCTTACAGTCTTTTACATCTTTGACCTGATCTACAGATTGCAGAGTGCTTCAGACATAGAGGTGTTTAATAGATGACCAGCTCTCAGCATTGCACTGACTAAGGGCTGATATATGGGAAACTGTGTCCAATTCCATATTTGCAATTGATTGTGGACCCCAAAATTTGTACTCATATATTTAATTACTCCTGTAATTAATTATATTATATTAATTATATTTAATTACTCCTGACGAGAAATACCAAAGCTGTCATTTTCATTCATAATTAATGACACTGACCTTTCCCACTTACAACTTATTTATGCACAAAAACTAAAAATAAGATATATTTATTTTTTAAGTTTTATTGTTTTAATTATTCTGACATATGGATTCTGGGCATACACTCCAGAATAAGAAGATAAGATTTAAGGCTTAACATTTTTTTTCAAATAGGCTATAACACTAAGACAGAGTTAATACTCTTTATGGACACAGTATAGTGAAGAAATTAAGATCATTCAGGCTTTAAGATGATCTTTTTAAAAGAATATACCTTAAGCACTGTGTATTAGGTTTGTATGGACAGCTTTTCATAGCAGAGGGCTCCACGAGTGGCTTCTGTGAGAAGACCACTTCTTCCTCCCTGTCCAGCAGAGCCGACGTCAGGTGGCTCCAAGACAGAGGTGCCACTGACCTAGGCTGGGCACAGCAGAAATGGTGGTAACACCGCTGTGATAACATATTTCAGAAGGATAAAAAAACATAAGAGTAGGTGCGTGTCTGAGGGGAGGCATCCTGTGAACCTGTGGGAATCCCATGCTGGAGCAGGCTCCTAGCAGGGACCTGCACACATGTGGAAAGAGGAGCCCACGTTGGAGCAGCTTTCCTGGTAGAACTTGTGACCCTGCAGGGGACTCATGCTGGAGCAGCCTGTGCCTGAAGGACTGCATCCCATTGAAGAGCAACGCACACTGCAGCAATCTGTGGGGAACTGTTGCTGTGGGACAGACTCACACTGGAGAAGTTCATGCAGGACTTTCTCCTATATTAGTACACCCGTGCACTGGCTGGCCCAGGAGAGCTGCAGCTTGTCCAGATGTGCCCAACACGAGAGAAGGACACTCTGTGGCACCTTTGTGTGCCTCGCTAGCAGCTCCCTCGCCCATGCGGTGCAAGGCACGGAGCCACGCTCGCCCAGGGCTTATGGATAACCCAAGCGTGACCAGAAATTAATGAGCAAGGTGGCTCCTTCGGTTGGTATTTCAAGGGCTTACTGTAGAAACTCCCTCGAAGGGGACCGGAAGCGAAGAGAGTGAAACTGGACCCTGAGTGGGCTTACAAGGGATACAGGGAAGGGGCGGGGATGACATAGCAGTGACCTATAGGAAGAAGGGAAGGGTGGGACAGGTCTGGTTACCTTTGCTTAGGAGATACAAGGAGTGTCTGTCCACCGTCAATCAGACAGACCGAGCCTACTTCAGGTTACAGGAATTCAGTGGGAGAAGCCATTCTCACAGAGGGGGATTAACCTTTGGAGCCAGCCCACCAAACCTCTTTATCTGGGCTATGTAGTCCCCTGAGCGTTCCTGTGGTTGCTTCAGTCACCACAACATTCTCCCATGGGCTGGACCCCATGTTGGAGCAGGGGAAAGACTCCTCTCCCTGAGCGGCAGGAGAAGCAACATGTGATGAACTGACCATCACCCCCATTCCCTGCCTCCTTGTGCCACTGGGGTAGGAGGTAGAGCTGGGAAGGAGGGAGGGGTAGGCTGGAGGTGTTTTTAAGGTCTTATTTTACTTCTCCTTATCCTTCTCTGATTTTTTAGCAATACATTCAAATAATAGCCTAAATACGAGCCTGTTTTGCCTGTGCTGGTATCTGATGACTGATCTCTCCTTGTCTTTGTCTCAGCCCATGAAACCTTTGTTATATTTTCTCTCCCCTGTCCAGCTGCAGAGGGGAGTGATAGAAATGCTTTGGTGGGTGCCTGGCATCCTGCCATGGCCAACCAACTTCACACTGAAATAACAGCATATAAATGTCAAGTGATAATGAGAATATGGATAGGATAGGTTCTTACACCCTTCTTGTATCAAAGATACTTGTTACATCAAAGAAACAGATCTATATGCGTTTCTTTCTGCTAAAAAGTCCTAGATTGCCCCATCGTTTCATATTACTACTGACAATTGACTGTTTTCTTTTAAAATTATTCTTATATAGACATAATTAAAACTCAAGTTTTTCTATGGAGGTTGAAACCTACCATTTCTGTTATTTCTATGAATTTAGAAATAGTTGAATATAGGACTATAATCAGTAAGAACATCTATAATTTTGGGAGGGTTGGGTATTTTTGTACTAGTCTTGGCAAAAAACTTGAGACAAATTCTTTTTCAAGTAACTCATTTTGTGTAACTCTTTATGTGAAATATGAAGTGAAGGAAGCTTGCATTATATTGGCAATCTATAATTAAACATTTGGTCTTATAGGTGTTTGCATTTTATTTAAAATCAATGGAGAATCAGACATCTCCAGATGCTGATCACCTTCAGTATCTCAGACACATATTTTTGAATGAAACTAATTACTGTCTGAAATCCATAGCCTTAATGGTGTTCAGATGCCTAACATGTGAATAAATCAATGACAGTTGGGCACTTAGATACCTTTCGGGATCTAGATCTTGAAAGCCTTTCACCCCTAAGAAGCTGGTAAGATCAAAACATTTTATTTAGGTCCTTTGAGAACATAGTCATGTATCATGATAATAAAGCATGCAGAATTCTAAACAATAACTGAAATAGCTGAAATGCAACGTTATTATAAACACACACACATAGCCAACCTAGAGGTTTTGTTTCCTTCATGTTGTATACAATCTTAAAAGTATTAGCAAGTCTGAATACCTATATATGGTTTTAGAGGTATGATAGCCCACTAAAATATTTACTAAAAAACAATAACTTTAGAACCATCACTCTTAATTACTCTTTTTGAAAGCATTTGAAGGAGAAATTTTTACATTGAAACATTTGGGGTACAGAATGTTTACCAGATATCACCTATGAAAATTAGAGATGCAAAGAATAACAATTTTAGAAAAGCAACTCACAGCAACCACTGTGGAAATTACTTAAGTATCTTCTAAATAGTGGGAAAGTATATGTTAGCCTCATGTATATACATCCATGCAAGTTCATCTTTGAAAACACTTGAGTGTAGAGTCCTTTTAAAGGATACATTGGAGTGAATGACTGTACGCAGACAAGCCTCCTCCATGTTTGGTCATCTGCCAAAGCAAACCTTATCTAACAATTTGTTTTGTAGGGGCCATTCAGAGTCTGTTAAGGAAAGATGAACTGAATGGGTGTAAGTCCTCATCTAAAGAGCAAAGGGCCAATTTTTTGATATTAAGTTTGATGACTCATTTACCCCAGGTCTACCACCCTGGATAAAGTTAGCTATGAAGTAAGGAAAACAGATCTCTAGGCAAACAGATGAAAAAGAACTCAGGCTAAGGATTGCTGTACTCATGAAATAGATAAGACTAGAACAATCAAAAGTGAGTCTAATTTGTGTTCGACTACATCTTTTTCTGTCATAATTATGTGCCTTGTACACAGCTTGTAGGCATAATCACCACAAAGACGTAACTTTTTGGGTTCTTCTGGCCTAAGTCTGCTGTAAACACTTCTAGAAGAAAGCTGAATTAAGTAAATGTTGATTATGGTGGTTTATACTTTCTTTTTAAGCTATGAAAACATTTATATTAACTTCTTGTAAAACTTCTAGGACTAATATTCATGTCAATGGAAATTCTGAATCATAACAAAATGGAAGAATAAGCCTCAAATTTGATACATAAATTGCCTGAAAATGCTAAAATCTGATATATTCAAAAGCTATTCTTCTGTGAGATCTTCCATTAAATTTGGCCACAGCCTCTTATCTTTATGCATCTTTGAGCAGAAGAAAGCAAATCTAGATATCAAAAACAAAATAACCACATATTAAGGACATCAAATATTAATTGCGAAACATATTAAGCATTCATGAAATGACAAATTTTAAGATTACTTCTGTGGTTGATATTGCAAATGTTTTCTTACCTTTATGTTCATAGTTATATCAGTCTATGTATTTATATCTTTCCTTACCAGTGTGATAGAGGAGAAATACAGAAGGAAACACTCATCGAAAATCTGCCTCATGGTATACCATGGAAACGGCCAAATGACTGATTGTTTAAACCTGTTTCTGGGTTCAGATTCTTGCTTTTAATTCAGGCCTATCTGAGAACAGCTCTTTCTTTTAAGCAAGTTTTTGTGCATAACTCGGGAGTGGAGACCACAGGCGAGGGCAACAGTTTAAACACACACCCCCACAGCCAGCACACATAGAAAAAAAGCTTCCTTTAAACATTACTAGTCCTGGTAGACCAGAAGGATTTTCTCAGGTTCTGGATGACAGCTAATTGCAGGAAAGGAAGCCTTAGGACACTCCTTATTCTAAATGACAGAAAATCTGGTTGCTACATAACTTGTCTGAACTGTGAGAGATGCACACAGAGTCAATGTTTAAATTTCAGCTGAACACAAATGGAGTGTGAGGGTGTATCCCACTCAAGTGTCTGATAATTTAGCTATAGGCTATTACATCATAGATTTTTTTCCCTATTACACTCTTACTTAATTTTCTGGTGAAACTCAGTTTGTCTTTCTCTCACGAGCACAGCACAGTGTTGTAGCCTTCAAAAAGATTTTCTGGGCACACCACAACTCCTTCCATCTTACTTGGATTAGGTTTCAGACAGATCCTTTTCATATAGGTATTAAACCTGCTGAAGAACCCACAGAGCTGCATGAGGGTGCTGTCTGCAGATAGTGAAAAAGAAATCTAGTTGTTATCTTAGTAGAGCTGAAACTGGAGACCATGTTACTTTTATAATCTTCCCAATTTTAGTATACACAGGACTCCACAGGTAAGTAAGATCAAGGTAGAGGATTAATTTCCTGGTGGGTCCTTTGAGATGTGTTTGAGGAGAGATGCCAGTATTTATTCAAATCTTTCCACTCTGGAAACGTATTTAACAATATATTTTATTAAATGTGTATATTTGAGGCTTTCTCAATACATGCAGTCTCAGATTTGGTACACCTAGAGAGTTCTCTGTTGAAGTAAAAAAATTATATAATTGCCAGAAATATAAAGCAATGGATCAGTCTCCAGACCCTATGTCTAGGATTTCAAATACTCGAAAAATATCAAAGCATAGTAGTAGACATTTGTCCACTGGCAACAGAACAGAAGAAAAATGTTCATAAATCAAACAATTTTTTCTTCAAAGATAAAATTCCTGTATTCAGACAGCTTAATATGGTTGCTCCTATCCATTCACAAGGTCAGGTTTATTTGGGGCTGCTTTTCTGTATTGATGTAAAATGCGAACATTTTCCCCTATGGTGCTATAAATCACTCACTTTGCCTCTCCTATTAGGAACTTCAGCAGACACTAATTAACCCTCTGGAGAAAATGTTTATAAAAATAACAAGGAATTATTAGCAATGAAGCAGATTTCTTTTTTTTCCCCCCAACAAAAAAGTCAAACTGAGAGAGCAAATGCATTATTGTTAAATTGTGGAGCTAAGTTGCCGGTTGAAATTTTTAATGAGTTGAGACACATGACTAGAATGGTTTTTGAAAGAGGCAGTCTGTGTGTGTGTCTGTGTGTGTGTATTCCCAGACGAGAATCTCTCACTTCTGAGTAACAATTAACATATTTAGAAATGTAAACATTTTTTAAGAAATTTTGAACTTTGTTTTTTATGAAGAGCTAGATGATTCTTGGAAGAGGAAGGACTTTCCACCTTCTGTTCACAAAAATATAGGTAGAGATGAAACACTCTTATTAGGGATACTTTTTTAACAGAGGGAACTTCATCTGTGCAGAGGCTCCACCATCCTAACGATAGCTCTGACTCAACACAGTTTTATGATGGCTTAGGGACTTGTTGAAAAATCTTTGCCCTAATTTTTCCTGTCAAGAATAAATATATATATCTTGATTATTGTCCTTAATTTCTTGTTTTCCTTCACCTGATAATTTCTTTGTATATGAACTGCTTATAACTTTAATAAATGAGAATTTTTCATACATAAAGTTTCAAGACTGAGACTTTAATAAATCTTTTTCATTTCTATAAGATAGCAAACATTTAGACTATAAAGCTTTTCAGATTTGCTTTCTGCTGCCTCCAAAACAAATGTATCAGCCTTTAAGTTTCCTCTTATTAGTTCTCAATTTACTGCCTTCTACTTATAGTATTTCTCACTTCCCACTGTGCTTTTCTTACAAGGAAAAAGAAATAATTGAATAATATAACATCTCCAATAAATTAAAATTGGAATACACAATTTTTGAAAGTTATATGAATTACATATATTTTAGCATTTCAGTCCCTCGCAGGTGATAGTTCCTTACCCAAACTGTCAAAATTTCTTCTTGTTCTTTTCTAGCACTGAATAAGAAAACCCTTAGATGTTTTGCAGTACTAGAAAGAAATCCAGCAACATCTAACTCTAGTGTTTACTTTGCTTCACTATAACAGAAAATGACCATCTGCAAATTGGGTTCCCATGCTCTTGAATTTTGAGTGAATTTGGTCCTTATTATAAGATGGATAGCTTACTCTAAATAAGCTAAATATTTCATTCTGCTACACAAAAAATACATAAACAAGCAGGATTATACAAATCACTTACTCAATGCTCAGGAGATCACAAACATGATCACAAACTGCTTCTTGCAGTCCTTGCCTTCTGTTTCTTTTAAGATCAACTATATCTTCAAAATTATGTTTTATAATGTTCTGTAACACCTTAACTTAGCTAAATCGGTGTCTTTTCTGGAAGGCAATGGAAAAATTTTAGCTATGTGATGTCCAAGTATCTCTCATGTCTTCAAAGAGAATAACTCAGTATTCATTCAGTACTATTTATCTGTACTCCATGCTAATAGTTTTCCTAGGACAGCATAGAAAAGGACTGAGCAAGGTGAAGAAAAAGCTTTCTTTCAAACATTTTTTGTAAATAAAAGCAAACACATTCACAGAAAATTATGAGCAGAACAAAATTGCATGCTATTTCTTTGAGAATTGCATTTTTATTTGAAGAGTTCTCTTGTATATTGTTTAAATGTAATTTTATTTCTCATACAAAGGACTGAAAGCACTGGGCTTGTGTCTGTTCTGTTCTGCATCCAGTGGGAGGGTAACACGCAGAGCCTTAACTCCCTCATTCCCAAAATGCTAGGTCAATTTAGTTGACCTGCAATGGAATAAATACTGTTGCTGCTGCTGACTGTTGCTGACTTGTTATTTTCCTCCTGCTGAAAGAAATGTGATTGAGGAATCAACTCTTGTAGCTATGTATATCTAAAAATAATGTGTTAGAGAGTGTACACTCTCAATGCAGCCAAAAAGACCTCAAGGCACACAATACTATTGTAAAATATATATATCAGCTCAGCCCTATTGCTCTGGAGAAAGGAAAACAAATAAAATCCCCTCTAGGAACCACTGCATATCCTACCTGATTCCCCACATGTATGTTTGGGAGACTAGAATATGAAGGACTTAATGCTAGACCCAGCCTATATTGTTAGAAATTAATCGAATTCTAGACAATCTTATTTCTACATATGAAATGATGACAACAACAGAAATAAGACTTAGAAAGCTGAATTTCAGGTGTCCACATGGGATATGAATCTCTAGTTCTAAACATCTTATCTCTAAGTTTTCTCCCTGTTTATTGATAAACAGTAGACTTCAAAGAATGTTAAAGTCTGTAGCAGGGCATCTCCCACGTCACAAGAGCTTATCTGTTGCTTCTTAGCTGATGAAATAACTCAGGCCTTCTCACTCTCACATGAGCCTTGGTGAAATAATCAGCACAGTTTGCCTCGTAGTGAGTTATTTCGGTGCCATGGGATTGCTGCCTTCAGCTGACAGCAAACTTCTTGCTGTGGAAGCAAGATGTAGAAAGATAAGCTCGAATTTCTCATTGACAGACACTTCACTTTACAAACTGTTAAAGCTACACCAAACTTTAACAAAGCAGAAATCTTCTGCACATTCCCTGGGAATGTGGGGGGGGTTTCTCCCCAAGGTTTGGAATGCCTGCTTTGTGGTTACTCCTTCGAGGGCTGAGTGAAAGGACTCTGTGTACACTATTGCCATTTTGGTTACTTTAACTCCTAATCCGTATTATTTCTTTGCTAGCTTTAATATAGGTGCTTTAATGTCATGCACTGTTTTACACAATCTACTACTAGTTTTATGTTTTATACTGTGTAGTAACTAACTCTGTTTAAGGTCTTTTGTCTGTTATCTCCTGTCTATTATAACTCATTTTATAATAGACCTGATCAGCCATTCTTAGAACTTGTGAGCCAGAGCAGTTTAGGTGCAGGCCACCCAATTGAATGACTCTATGATGCTGTCAGATTGAAGTTGTTGTGCTGTTTCTTGTCTTATTTGGCACAAAAATGAGAAAAATAGCAGGTCTTCTGGAGCTGAGTCTTTTAGATCACGTAAGCCCAACATAGACACTCTTCCTTGCCTGAAGAGAGCAAAGTGCTTGTTAGGGACAATCCTTTGTGCCTAATTTCACAAGTTTACTGGACAATGTCCTTGCTCTGACATACATTTCCTTCACAGATCTTCAAATATTTCCCTCTTTTCTCCTGATTTTTCTCCTGTGCTTTCTTTTTCACTTTTTCATAACTTTACTTTTCCTCTGGAAAATTTTCTGCTCTTGCAAATTCACAGCTGTCTAGTTTCATTGATGAATATGTATATCCTGTGCACTGAATATCTCCATCAAAGCCAATATAAAAGTCATCAGAAGCCACAGTGGTATGCAGTAATGCACAGCTATGACAAAAATCAAACAATGTAAGGATTTGTAGAGCACCCACAAACCACTGCATGGAACAAAAAAAACTCAGACCTTTGACTGTGAACAAGTCAGGTGTCATGCCTAAAACAGCCATGAGAAAAATGATAACTTGTTTCCCTTAATTTCTGATATAAAAGAGTTGATTTTTTTTTTCTTCTAGGAAAGGTTTTCTTCAGTTGGACCACTTGCAACATAGTTCCAGTCAGAATCAAAGAGAAACCAGCAGTTTGCATGTGTCCTCATGGTATACTCGGTGTTGACTATTGCAGACACTGTTCATTGCCACAGTCTTCATCTAATAGCCCTCACAAATTAGCTGTGCGTGCCCCCCACCCCTACTGTAGGTAGCTGCTACTGCTGGAATTATCACTGTAACCCATTTCATCCACATTTGATCCAAAGATCTTCTACAAATTTCCCAGTTTTTGTTGCACTCTTTTATTAAACAACTTCTTAGTCTGTTTGAGGAAAAGTCACCAAATAACCAGGTGAAAAAGTCATTCTGCAAAAGTAGAGAAAAACAAAGAATGGTTGTTATGTTTTAACAATGTCTTTTGTTAATCACTCTTTTTAAAAAAATTGGAATCTTATTTTTAATTGAAAAATATATTGAGTGTTAAATGCTTCACGTATACTGAATACAAATGAATTTTTTTTTAGTATGTTTTGCTCATATTTCTCTAGAAAAAGTTTACTTCAATAATTCATAATTCATATCTTGCAACCAACTCAATTTATGGCCTTTGATTTCAAAGTTCTTCATGAATAAGCTTCCTGCAGTCAGCTAATTAAAATAAAATAAAATACAAAGTTACTGAGATCATATCAGAGTCTAGTAATTCCTTGTTCTTGTTAAAGCATAGTAACACCATATGACTATATTTTCATCTTTATTCCTAACACATACTTCAGGTTCAGCTGAATATTCTTTAAGAAGCATAGAGTCTGTAAGAAGGAAATTATTTAATTATGAAAGCTCATCAGTATATGGATTATTTTTTTAAATGTAACCTAAAATATCTTGACTTAAATACAGTGGCAAGAAGACATTTTGATTTGAAAATAGAGCAAATATTTATTTTAACCCTCAATGAAAAATCTAATTGTGTCATTTTAGAATAAAATTATTAGGTCCTGGTACATTATATACAGCTGAGTTCTCCTGTATGACTACCAGTAACAAGAAGATTGAATGGGAATCAGAGGAGAGAGGAAGGAATGAATGAAAGCAGATATTGACCATCTGGCAGTACAAATTTAGGTGACCGTCAAAGGCGGGCTCTGAGTCTGAGTGGGAGAGCAGAGGATAAAGTTGTATTAAGTAGGTCAACTTTTTTCTTTCCCCTTGCTTCATGTGCTTTCAGAATTTATCAATTCATCATGAATGTTATTTTATAATAGTAACAGAAATTGGTATGTAAAATCATTATTCATTGAGGTTAAAAAGACCTGATAAGGGATCACAGTACAGTTCCATGGAAATCTGGAATTCAGGAAGCCTAGTAGCTCCTTAAAATACTATGGTAAGTATAATACAGTAACTTCACTTGGCAAAGTATAAACACTCATAAGAAAGCAAAACTGTATGCAGTTCTTTCTCCTCCCACCTCATCTTAAATAAATTTTAAAATATGATTAGTCTTTGACAATCCTATACCATTCAAACCTAGCTGGGTACTTGTTACATACATTCTTGCACTCCATTTCTTTTCCTTGAAGTGAATTAGTCTCTCTTTCACTAGTGTCTTGATGATAATCCTGACCTTCTTAAGCTTCTTAAATGCAACGCAGCAAAAGGAGGAGTTCATTATTATTCCTTTCTGCCCTTCTCAGGGAATCTGCATTGATTCCCTGTTACATTTGGCCATACTATTATCTTCTTTTCCTGTCTTGACATAATCCTTTGTCTTATACTGTCCTGGTTTCAGATGGAATAGAGTTTATTTTCTTCGTAGTAGCTGGTATAGTGCCATGGGTTTGATTTAGGATGAGAATAATGTTGATAATGCAATTATGTTAGTTTTTGCTAACTGAGAGCAAAGTTGGCCAGGGGCTGATGCCCAGGAACTCTCTGGGCATCAGTTGGTGAGTGGCGAGCGATTGCATTGTGCATCACATGTTTTGTATATTCTAATCAGATTATTTTTAAAAGTATTATTGTCTTGACTGATATTACCATTATTATTGTCATTATTTTCTTCCTTTTCTCTTCATTAAACTGTCTTTGTCTTAAGCCATGAATTTTCTCACTTACTCTTCCATCTCTCTCCCCCACCCCACTGGCAGCGAAGAAGTGAGTGAGCAGCTGTGCGTGGCCATCACCAGCTGAGGTTAAACTATGACAAATGACATAAACATATTTACAGGCAATTTTCTCTCTGTAAAAACCCTTAGATTCAAGATCAGACCACTTAATTTGACTGGATTCAGTCTAACTTGACCACTGCCTTTTATCTTCTACTTGATGTACTATAACTTCCTTTTCTAATTTCTTTCAATATTCACTTTTGACTGTTCTAGATTTTCCAAAGTTCTGTCATTTTTTGTGTGATCTCATTTCATTGCAAACAATACTCAACTCTCTTGTATTTTCAAAGCCATATGTACCTTGTTCCATCTTAGTATCTGAATATGATTTTTTTGTTGTTGTTTTTTGGTTTTCTACTATATTCCTTCCCAAAAATTTGAAATCTCCTTAATTTTTCCAAACAGCAATAGATACCTTTACTTACAGCATCAAGTTCTGTCAAAATTAAGCATTGCTGTGAATGAAATAAATACTGAAGGGAGGAAAAGTAGTCTAAGTAACAGAATAATCATGTACTATTTAGTTGAGTCCACACAAAATGTAAAATATATTATTTTCTTTTTACCTAATTATAGATGCATAATTCATTTTTTCTTACTTTTTTTAAACTAAATCATACTTCCTTCAGAGTGAAAGACAGCAACAATAGTTTCCTCACTCTAATGCATGAGTTTCCAGCACACGGTGCAAAAGGCACTCAAAGATACAAAATTAGACTATTCAGTGTGTCCCGAACATACAGCAGGTAGTAGAATTGGATGCTAACACAGAGATCTGAATTATAATATAATTACCTCATTTTTTAAATTCTTTCTCTATTTGTATCTGAATGAGTGAATAAATTGACAGAAACTAGAAAGAGAAAACCTAACAATAAAAAATCCGAAAGTAATGTGACTGAATGAAGGAAGAATAATTAAATACTTGGGTTTTTTACTCCATCAAGTTATTAAAATAGTGGGATTTTACACTGAGAAAGTCCCAAAAGAAGTTGGGATAGGACTGAATTTTTTTTGGGTGGGTGATTCTAAGAGTAACTCAAAAAAAACAAAAAGCAAAATTTCTGTATTGGGTTTGCATAGCCTGGTTTTTGGTAGCAGGTTGGGCCACAGAGGTGACTTCTGTGAGAAGCTACCAGAAGCTTCCACCCTGTCCAGCAGAGCAAATCCCTGATGACTCCAAAGATGGATGTGCCCCTGGCCAAGGCTGGGCCAATTAGAAATGATGGTAACACCTCTGTAATAACATATTTAAGAAGAAATCAAAACAAAAGTTATTGGGCAGTTAAAATTATGTCCAGAAAAGAGAGGAGTGAGAAGATTTGAGAAGAACAGCTATGCAGACACAAAGGTCACTGGAGAAGAAGGGGGAGGACGTTCTCTAGGCACGAGAGCCAAGATTCTTCTGCAGCCCATGGTGCAGCCCATGGCGAGGTAGTTGCTCCCCTGCAGCCCATGGACGATCACAGGAATGCAGAGATCCACCTGCAGCCCATGGAGGAGCCTTCAGCAGAGCAGGTGGATGCTTGAGAGGAGGCTGTGACCCTGTGAGAGACCTGTGGATAAAGGGACCTTTTTCCCATGCTGGAGCAGCCTGTCCTTGAAGGACCACACCCCATGGAAGAGTGATCCACACTGCAGCAGTCTGGGGGGGACTGTTCTCCACGAGATGGATTGACATTGCAGCAGTTCATGGGGAGCTGTTGCTCGTGAGATGGAGCCAAGTCAGAGAAGTTCACAGAGAACTGTCTCCCATGGGATCAACCCCACAGTGAGCAGGGGAAGGACTCCTCTCCCTGAGCAGCGGGAGAAGCCACAGGTGATGAACTGATCATAACACCCATTCCTTGTCTCCTTGGGCTAGGAAGTAGATCTGGAAGGAGGAAGAGGTGCGGGGAAGGTGTTTTTAAGGTTTTATTTTGCTTCTCATTATCCTACTCTGATTTTGTTAGCAATAAATTCACTTCATATCTCCAAGTTGAGCCTGTTTTGCCCTTGATGATATTTAATGAGGGATCTCTCTCCCATTCTTTATCTCAACTCATGAACACTTCATTATATTTTTGCTCCTCTGTTTATATTTTCCCCCCTCCCTGCTGTGGAGGGGAGTGAATGAGCAGCTTTTGTGGGTGCCTAGCATCTGGCCAGGATCAACCCACTACAATTTACCAGTATATTCCTTTTTGAGGATCAACCTTGCATCTGACTCCACAAGGAAAATTACTGACAGATTTTTGACTGCAACACAGAATCACAGATTCATAAAATGGTTTGGGTTGGAGGAGATCTTAAAGATCATCTAGTTCCAACCCCTTGCCATGAGCAGGGACACCTTCCATTTAACCAGGTTGCAAAAATACCCATCCAACCTGGCCTTGACCAGGGATGGGGGATCTAGAACTTCTCTGGGTATCCTGTTCTAGTGCCTCATCACACTCACAATAAAGAATTTCTTCCCAGTATCTGATTTAATCCTACCTGCTTTCTGATCATAGTCTCCACACCTTGTCCTATCTCTACCTGCCCTTGTAAAAAGTCGCTCTCCAGCTTTCTTGTAGGTCCCCTTAATGTACTGGAAGGTTCTTTAAGGTCTCATCTGAACCTTCTCTCCTCCAGGCTGAACAACTCCAACTATCTCAGTCTTCCCTCATAGGAGAGGTGCTCCAGCCCTCTGATCATCGTCATGACCCTCCTCTGGATCTTCTCCAACAGGTCCATGTCCTTCCTGTGTTGGGGACTCCAGAGCTGGATGCAGTATTCCAGGTGGGGTCGCACCAGAGCAGAGCAGAGCAGAGAGGAAATGACATCTTCCTCAAACTGCCAGTTGAGAACCAAGGTCCACGTTTGCAAAATGTTCTTACATAATTGGAAAACACTGTGGCTGTGTTTTGTGCGCCTTTCATCTCTAAGGAAAAAGCTGGCATCATACTGCATCTATGTAGACACAGATCCTTGTAAAGTTCTCATAAACACCATGCTGAAGGTATGCTCAATGGAGTCCATAGCATGGATACGTATATCTCATAAATAGAAATACCTTCTCACAATATCCAAGAGTTCAAAGAAAGTGGAAAAATATTAGCGGCCATCAAATACATGCTCATAGATGTATGTACCTACTGGATAATGTCAGGGTTTTTTGCTCTTATTATTACTTTTAATAGTGATTAGTATGGATTGCTTCAAAACTTTGAGAAAATAACACAATAAAATTGCACATAATAAAATTACATAATATTTTTGTGATGAAAGGTCCTTGTCACATGTTGCAAAAAGACCTGTAATCTCTTCTGTAGTGAAAAAAGGACATATTTCAGCAGGAAAAGTCTTTTTTCATAATGCATCACCTCATTTTCCCATCATTCAGGGTACAGATATGTTTTTACACTGCTAGTAATGGAAGGTAGAAAACGTATCTAAATCAGCTACAGTCTCATCTGATCTTTGAAACACATTTCAGTAGTATTTAGCAAATTACTTGTATCTGAGACTATATTAATAATTCGATACATACATTTTAGTTCATATTTTTGACTACAATTAAAAGTACTAATGTCTGTTAAAATGAGAATAGAATGATAAGAAACTTCATCTCAAGTAGGTCAATGACAGACTGCAATGTGTGTCATCATAAAGTCTTAAATTTTGAGTCCAAGTCCTGTGAATTTAAAGCTTCTACTCCAAGATTTAAGATATTTTGCTAACAAGCAGGAGAAAGATACAGAGTTATGAAAGAGAAATATTTGTACCAAGCCAACAATATTACTGCATAAATGCCAATTTCTCTGCTGCATGTACACTAAGTGTGTTTTCTGGAGAAGGGCTTGGTTAAAAACAGGAAGAGTAATCATTTCATGAGGTGGCGGATCTCTCTCCTGTCACATTTGAAAGAAATAGAGTTAAAATTTGGTTTTAAACTGTATTTCAAATCGGCAGAAACACATTTCTGACCCTGTGAATGTTCTTTGGATTTTCTTTCTCTCCCACTGGAATTTCTGCAGGATAAAATATGAAGCAAAATGACATTAGATGTAAATGCCATATACCTGCCATCATAAAGAAACATTTCAGTTGATTGAATTTCTAATTCTGAGACAATCTATAGTCCACTAAACATTGGGAGGGTTGGATATGGAAAGGGGGGAGATTCTATGAAGTTAAACAGAATCATTCATCACTAAATCTTCATTCCAAATGAAGATCACTTGAGAAGAACAAATCCAAAAAATCTTAACAAATTTTAGTCAAAATCAACACATTTCCAATAAAATGCTTCTTGATTTTTCTTTTGCCTAAGATGTCACTTGGCAGGACAAGATTGGTCAGGAGAGCTATTTTGCTTTATTTCTAAAATCATTCTGAATAAAACAATTTAAGACATTACTAAACAGTTATAGTTTCCTTCCCGTCCCTGTCCAGTGTAGATTTTTGGTCACACACCTTCAAAAATATGGGATTTTGTTGTCATATTTCCAAAACTGGAAAAAATATTGTGGTGTAATACTACATTTGTAATATTAACATTTTTTATCATCCTAACAGCACTGGAAATTATACAAAAACATTGTTTTCTAGAATTTTGAAGGACAAATGTGTAGGCTTTACAAAGTACATTTATTCATTATGGTTCCTTCCAATTTGTATGATATGTCTGTCCAATTTACATTACCCGGTAACTTCTCAGTTGTTAAGACATCCCTGGAGCCCAAAGTCCTAATCATAACAGTCTTAATACAGTCGTCTCATTTTACTCCCATAATTTTGCTCAGAAACTGAAATACAAATCCACAACCATGTCTGAAATCTTCTGGAACAGCAATAAAATTGCAAATACAAACAATCTCAAAAAATAAGAGTATGTTATTCAATATTGTAGGATTGCTACCTTTACAATTTTATTTGGAAGAAAGTCAAAATAAAGAGAATGTGTAACATCAAATGAAACCAATCAAACTGTCTTTACTAATATGTAAAATTCTGGATCGGAAATATCCAGAAACTCATATGGTATGCTGAAAAGATGATCCAATATGTCTGTTTATATGCTATTTGAGAAGTTTATAAAGCAGAAGTGGGAAAAAAACAAAATCATTCATCACATTTTTGCAGTTGTCATGGTTTAACTCCAGCCAGCCATGAAGTTCCACACAGCCACTGTGTTACTCTCCCACCAGCTCAACTGGGCAAAGAACGAGAAGGGGAAAAGCTAGAAAACTTGTGGATTGAGATAAATAGAGTTTAATAGTGAAATCAAAACCCAGATATGCAAACAAAACAAAACAAGGAATTAATTCACTGCTTCCCATGGGCAGGCAGGTGTTCAACAATTTCAGGACAGCAGGGCCGCACCACATGAAACGATTACTTGGTAAGATGAACACCATCACCCTAAACATCCCCCTGCCCTCCTCCTTCGATTTATGGTCTGGATTATCCCTTTGGTTCGTTGGGGTCACCTGTCCTGGCTGTGTCTCCTCCCAACCTCCCATGCAGCCTCAACTTCCTGACCTGCCTGGCAGTACAAAAAGCAGAAAAGGCCTTGACTCTGTGTAAGCCCTGCTCAGCAATAACAAAAACATCCCTGCATTATCATCACTGTGTTCAGCACAAATCCAAAACCTATCCCTATACCAGACAGAAAGAAAATAACTCTAGAAGAAAATAACTCTACCCCAGCCAAAATCACCACAGCAATACTGTGGGAAATCTGTGTGAAGAAACATCTTTAGTGAGAGCAAAGGGGAAATTCAAATGTCTTAAGTTACATGGCAGGGAGATGTTTCCTTTGATAAAGCATAGTCTACCCAGAGGAACTGTGTTATGAAGGTATAACTGCAAACTGAGGTAGGGAGGTACAGAAAGTAATATTCAAATAAAATAAGAATTAGATACACATATTAAGCAATTTCATTTCTCTGGTTATTTTTTTGCACATGCTATTGACTTTCCTGAAAAAGCCTGATGCAGTAATGATGAATGCTTGGCATTTCCAAAAATATTTTTTGAAATACATCACTACAGAGCTGTGTAATAGGCAGAACTACATTGGTGTTTTACCTACTAAAAGG
This sequence comes from Callaeas wilsoni, assembly GCA_013398955.1. NCBI lineage: Eukaryota > Metazoa > Chordata > Aves > Passeriformes > Callaeidae > Callaeas > Callaeas wilsoni. The sequence goes on from VWPU01016399.1 coordinate 303,864, forward strand.
TCAGCCCTTCTTTTTCAAGCTTCTAATCTATTTTATGTCATTTTTGTTTGGTGATGTGGACTGATTGCTTAAAGATATCCAGTTCCGTAATAGCGTTACTAGTGTACAGTCAGCTCAGAAGCTGGAAGTAGCTGGGAATCTTGTCCTCGCTAGTAACCAGTAAATAAGTTGATTTAATTTGATAACAGTGTCCAAGGACAAAAAAAAGTATGCAATCTATTACAAAATTCAAGTTGCAGCACAAGAAATTAATATCAGACAAACAGTTCTTGAATATAGAGGACCAGAGGACTTAAAAAGGTGTGCACACCAGCAAGGCTATGATCTTATTGGCATCACAGAGACGTGCTGGCATGGTTTCTATCACTGGAGTGTTGGAATAGAAGGAAACAGCCTCTTTAGGAAGGACACACAGGGAAGACGTGGAGGGCAAATTGCTGTCTGTCAGTGACCACTGGAGTGCCTGGATGTCTGTCTGAGGATAGAAGGGGATAACAGAGAACTTATGGGTCAGGATTAAAGTGAGGGCAGGGTCAGGTGACATTATAGTGAGGGTCTGCTACAGGCCACCCTGTAGGAAGACTGGGTGGATGAAGCCCTCTATAAACATATAGGAGTGGCTTAACTTTCACAAGACTTCGTCCTCATGGGAAACTTCAACCCCCTTGGTATCTGTTGAAGGGACAAGACAGCCAAGCATAAGCAATCCAGGAGATTGCTGGAATGTGTTGATGATCACCTCCTTCCCAAAAAGATAGAGGAGACACTAAGGAGAGATTCTATGCAGGACCTTATTCTTGCCGAGAAGGAGGGGCTGGTAGGAATGTGAAGCTCAAAGGCAGCCTTGGCTGCAGTGACCATGAAATGGTGGAGTTTAATACCCTTAGGACAGCAAGGACAGCATGCAACAAGCTCAGTACCCTGGTCTTCAGCTGGTCCTCTTTGAGGATCTGTTTCGTAGAGCACCATGAGATAGAGCCTGGGAGGAAAGAGTGGCTCAAGAAAGCTAGTTAATATCCAAGGCTCGTCTCCACCATTGTATTTGATAAGATATGGCAGTCTGGTCTGAAGCTCCCACTGACTGGAAAAGGGGAAACATTACCCTCATTTTCAAAAGAAAAAACAAAAATAACGAGGAACTGCAAGACCATCTCACCTCTGTGACTGGCAAGGTCCTGGAGCAGATCCTCCAGGAATATCTTGTTATGAAACAATATATACCACAATGCACTAAGAAATATCAAGCTCAGAAAACTTCAAATTATGTTGCTATTTGTATATTCTGAATAATAAAGATGGCACAAAGGGAACTAAGGAGACGCTAGCACAAGCAGATTATAAATGAGAGAAAGCTGCTCTACCTCTCTAATTGAATTGTATACAGCAATTTCTGCTTATGTATTCATACATTCATTATCACAGATTAAGAGATTATACAATTTATTTAAATAACTGTTGATTCTGTTAAACCAACTGCAGTAAAGCTCTACCCAAAGAATTTATTCGAATGGAATATTAATGGGAATATATTTCCTGAATTTATATCTTATATTTGCAGAGATTAGCAGAGGGCTGTAGAGACATAAGGAGACATGGTTTTTTAATAATGAATATGCAGGATGATAGTGTAAAACAAAATCCCTTTGTTTTCAGGGATATAAACCACATTTATAAAAATTCTGTATTATAAATAAGAGATCAGAATTGCAAGATAGATAAGTGGAAGAGAAAGAAATAAAGATGGGACTAAGTTAAGAAACTTTTGGATTTGTGAGTTCTTGGTGTTGACTGTGAAATGAATAGAAACCATTTTGTTCTACTGATACATTCCATTGTAAAGCTAAATTCTTGATCGTGTCCACTTTTGAATACTTACAAATGTCACTGAAGTTGTATGACCTTTCTCTGTCACCACGTAGTAAAGTATCTACTGAAAATCTAAGAAATCAAAAGTTGAGCTCAATGATCTTGGAGGTTTTTTCCAACCTTAATGATTCTATGATACTATGAAATATGTGGATCTAAAACAGGAGAATCTAATATTTTCTTCATTTCCTACTCTCCAGTAACTCCCTTCAATGACCTAATAAATTATATATTAATTAAACTAATTCCTCCCTTCATTACCAATCATTTCTGTTCTACTAAAATAAGTCTTTCTGCAGCAAACGTGGTTTTATTGCTTTAGCAGAGTGCAGAAATTAGACCAATAGTATTTTAAGGATATCTTTCTAAAGTATGCCTTGGATATATCATACAATCATAGATCATTACTGCCTCTCCTATTCAGAAAATTATCTGCTGAGACTCTTCTGCTTTGTGAAGGCACTCTGATCTTTGCTTTCAGGAAAATCTATTATACACAGATTTGAAACTGAGGTTCTTTCAATGTCCCTTTTATTGATGTTGCCCTTGAGGATTTTATAGCATCTCTAATACCTTTCATAGGTTGTAAATTTCTGTATGCTTACTGATTTTTTATTGTAAGCACAATATCCATGTTTACACAAATATTTTCTCATAAGTATCAATAGTATTTACATGAATATTTAAATTTATGTTGTGTAAACAATTTGTAAATAATTAAAGATGGTCATAGTACTACAAACAGATTCACTTACAAAGACACCCCCTGAAACAAGATTTAACATAGAGGATGGATGGAAGCAGAACTATATCTGTATTGCCAATCTCTACTGCTTTGGATAGGAGCACCAAAAAGATCTTAAATGTGGCACGGAAGACACTGATACTAACTTCAGTGTGCAAAGAGTTATTTGTGGTTCAATATCTGATAGCATATGTCAACTTTAAAGGCAAATAAAAGCAAAAAAGTGAAGGAAGGGGGAAAAAACAAAAAAGGAGGAAGGAAGTGGAAATCTCTTTATATCTGCTAGCTAGGAAAAGAAAAAAATTGGTGGATTTTCAAAGTATGTGCTTCTGGACATCCTTGCCAGTGCAGCAGGTGGTTCCCTGAATAGTTCTTCACCGCAGTCATGATGTTCCATCAGGCTGTGCTCAGTTGCCTTATGGGTTACTAGTGCTCATTACATGAGTATCACTGCCTGGAGCACACTTTGATCAGCTGCAGATGATGCACATGATAACTGAATATTACTGTGCAAATGTATATTTTAGATAATGCTTGTTGGTTATTTAAATGACCATTGTTGACAAACATTGCCTATTAAATTCTGGTTTCCTAGAATAAAGTTATATAAACTAAGATGTACAAAGCAAAGGGCAAAAACTGGAGAGGTGTTGGGGAAGAAAGACCAGTACTCATATCAGTGGCAATTGTTGCCTGCAAAAAGCTCCATGTAACAGACATGACAATGATCCACACTGTCTCAAAGTTTGCCAGTCAGAGGTCACAAAGCTGAGAGTGCTTTGGATTACAAATCTGAGATAATATGTGGAGACAAGGTAAATAGGAAAAGAAACTGTGCACAAAGTATTCTGATGTTAGAAAACTAATATCTGAGATGAACTAGGAGTAAATGTGAAGGAAAATCCAGACATGCAATAGAAGTAGTCTGTGTATAGATTACAAGTCTGGTTTCACAACAAAGCAGTCAGCTTTTCCTTTCTGCTTCATGACTCATGTGTCTAGAAAAGTCATATTTCAGAGAACTTTTTTCCCCATTGTCCTTTGTCTCTACTTATTCTTTCTTCCTCTCTCTATTTCTGTTTCAGTCTATGTTATCTCAAACTATTTCTTCACCCTCCTTTCCCCTCCTTTAACACCTTGAGTGCTCCAGCTCCTCCCCATTTTTTCCCTTCTCATTTCCTTTGAATTCTTCCTTATTGTTCACACTTAATGTATATCTCCACATTCTGATACTCACACCTTTGTCCTGTGCTTTAAGTTTTTCCTCTGAAATGCCAAAGATTTCTTTTTCCCTTTGCCTTAGAAAATTCTGCCTCCTTATGTTCCTGCCTCCCTGTCTGCTCTTTGGCCCCTCAACCATTTTCATCTTCATTCCCCTGGAGAAACCCTGCCCTCAGCCATTCCTGTCTTTTCCCCTTCTTGAACATACCCCAGTATCTAGGGATGGGGCCACTCAATTTTTGAAGTAAATTGAGGATGTTCATGTTAGTGGAGTAAAAGTCAAGTAAGTTTAGACTTTGATGAGGTGAAAGAGCAGATACTAGTAGAAATGTGATGAATGTTTCTGGAAAGATAAAATTATACTTTTTTAGTCTCCTTCACAGACAGTATAGGAATACAGTAAGACTCTTCAGCTAAATTTTATTTTAAAGAGAGAGAGGTAATATAAGTAATATAAGTTTGCTTTTTCAATAAATCAGAATTTGAAGGTTAAAAGTCTTTAAAAGTTAGTGTATCCCAATTACCAACTTCCCAAGACTTTGATTGTGTTATTAGGTGAAGATGGAAAAAAAAAGCTGGTGGAACACATTAAGAATATAGTAAGAATGGTCTCTCAAGCAGTCAGTTTAGCCACAGTATGGGTTACAAAAAAGCAGCATTGCCAGACTAAAAGCTGAAAACGCAGTTCTACAAGGATACGTCACTCTACCTAAAGCAATTCATTAGTGTCCCTGATATTTAGGCAAATCACCTTTTATGCTCTCTCCTTCTGCACTCAGAGCCACAGAAATAGAAATAGCACACAGGAGATGTGCTGCTGTCCAGTGCTGTAGATTTTCTCTAATGCTGTACCTCAGAAAAACACAGATACAGGACAACTGGTCGTTTTGGGGTCTTTTTGATTTCCCTTTTAACAACCCCAGTAACCTACTCTCCCACTGTATTTTCACCAAGTATAAAATCCATTTCTCTGTAGAATTATGTGTGAAGCCTCAATTAAGCTCATTCAACATTATGCACCTAACACAGGAGACTTTTTTTCCTGCAGGTTTGTGAAAACAATTGTTAGGCTGATTTTCATTCAGATGCAAGTATGAAACCAATCCAAACAGACTGGAAAGCCTGTAGACTGCTGCTGACAGACTGAGAAGGAGTTGCAAAGCAGCCCCCTGTTGCCAGTGTACAGCAAGGGAGATGGTTAAAAGATGTTGAAGTAGACAGTGTTGTGGTATTTCTCATTACTAAAGGTCACTGCTCTGCTAGTTCATCACCATTTTTTGGAGAGAACTGCAGAAGGTTGTGTCAGGGAAAGAAAAGTATTATACAGCAGACAAGAAATACTGCAACGCATTAGGCAGACAAAGAAAGCACTTAGTGATTTCAGAGGAGTTGCATGGATATAACCTGGGGCAGAGTTTGGCTCTGACTGCTCTATCTGCATATCACTTCCCAGTACCCAGTGCACTAAGTGGTGGTCTTACTTACAGGGCTGTAAATCCAGAGTATCTCTGCTGAAGGCAACTGTCCTGAAATAAATCAGGGCAATCCAGGTTGATGATGCTGTAAATGAAATCACACTTTCACCTTAAGTATTTGCTCTGTCTCAGGTAACTTTTTTTTCAGGTCATCCTAATAAATAATTTTTCATCACAAAATTCAGCTTCACTGTTTTTGTGGGCTCACAGTGGTATGCTCTGACATTATTTTGTTTCTTTTGGACTGTCTTCGTTTTAAAAGAAACAGACAAAGTTACTGTAGCCATTCTTGTAGGACAAGGGAATCATGCAAAAAGAAGGCAAATTTATATCCTTTTGGTAATTTCACCAGGGAATCGTTCATTCTTTGCTGATCACTTATTTAAAACCTTTTGAACATGTAGCTGTCTTTAAAAGGTTGACCTATTTCTCACACTTCTCTCTCCAGATAACCTTCCTAGAATCCATCTCATTCCATCGTCTGACAATCTCAATTACAATGCTTGTTGTTCCAGCAAGGTAACGAAGGTAGCACATGCAGCACTGCAAGTGTACTGCTGCTGTCAGTAGCACTGAGAGCTGAGCAGACAAAAAGCAAAATGAAATGCAACCTTTTACTCCTTAAATATAACTTTTGAAACGAAGTTTTAGGTTACTTAAATTCTGTCACTGTAAACAAAAATTATTGATGCATTTGCCAAAGATGGTGGCAAGTTAAGTAGAGCAATAACATCTCTTATTTTGGCAGGGAACAGTAACAGGTAGATCCATCAAGTCACTCCAGAAAACAAGTCAGTGGAAAGGATATCTCCACACCTGCTACTTCCATTGCTAATGCTCTCAGAATGGTTTCACCAGCTTTCAGTGCTGCCACAGCTGCTGCTTCGTGTGCTGAATGTTTTAGTCTTTGGCAGCAAGAAGCCAGATGACGATACTTATGCAATTTATATCGCTTGTGACATATACAATTAATGACAGGCCTTCTTTCCTCCCCATTACTTTTGTTGCTCTGAAGGACTACTCCAAATCTGAAGGACCCGTTTCATGTTTATTGTTATTAATCTGATTCACAGTTGCTTCAAGATAGATCAATCAGGATCCTGTTGTATTAAGTGTCCCACATAAAGAATTTGATCCCTTTCAGAGACTAAACATGATCCTTGGATTTTGAGCCTTTTTTCAATGTAACTCTCATCATTACATAGAGATTCTTTCAGCATTGTCTAAATGCCAGCCATCAGCTTCACTACTGCTTAGCTGCATTCACTGAATTGGCCTTGGTGAAAAAGCTGCTAGATTGCACATCCTTCGGAAGAGTAGATTTGCTTTTCCTCCCCGTTTATAGAGCACCAGGCATATGTGGTGTTTCAGGCAGTATCAATTACCACTGCGAAACTCAATTATATGGTGCTATATAATTAGCTCATGGATGCAGGTCATTACCCTACCATTGATATCACAGCTCCTCTCCACTTCTCCACTTTGCAAACACTCAGGTGGAAAATAAAATGAAAGGTTTTTTGTATAGTCCCTAACTCATATGTCCAAATATTTTTGCTTTGTTATATTTTTTTCTGCACCATATAAATATATTCTTTCTTCATAAAAACAGTGTTTCTAATTCCACTTTTTTGCACTTGCATAAATTTCAAGTCTAGTCTATTAAATCTGGTTAAGCTAAACCTGAATCACCAGGAAAGCAAACTTAGTAGACCATCCTAAGTCTCATTTTACTAGTACCCTTTAGATTACCCATCATTTAAGAACAGTTTCATGCTTCTCCCTCTGGATACAAAATTCATTCACTGACAACTAGAATCATTTCATGACCATAGGATAGGTAGGTAGTTTTAAGGTGAGACACTCTCCTTCCCAGAGACTAGATAGGATCTTTATATACCTGGGCAATATATTCATTTCTGATTTAACAAACCTGCAGCAGGCCATTTCAGTGTCTGATATACAGACAAAGTATGTATACACTGGAGAGGTTTGAGGAAAGAGACAATTCCAAAGAACTCCCCATTTTCTTAATAGGGAAAGGAAACACACCAGCTATTATCCATCTGAGGCATGTAAAAAAACTAAGCTAAAATTAAAAGGTTATTTATATAAAGAGTTTACAACCCAAAATCATAGCATATTTTTCAAATATTAACTAGTCTTTATATTAAAAATATTTGGATTATATAACTGTCACCAACATACTCCTGAGGTCAAATTCTTGTTATGACATGATTGGACTAGGAAAGGTGGTCTACAATCATAGACTGCCAGAGAAAATAAAAAATCAAAAGTACTGAGATACACAGCACCAATCAGAATCTCACTAATCTTAGAATAAACCATAATTTAAAATGCTTTGCTGTGTATTAAAAATCACATTTGTATAGTATCAGCTGGACCCTTGCCATGTGCATCTTATCTATGCAGATGAAAATGATTTCACTTGTGTTCATTATATCAACATATCTCCGTGTTCATTATATCAAGAGTATTCTTTCTTGGTATTTTTATGTGTAAAATACTGAGACTCACATACTGAGGGCCTGAGAATAGAATCAGACAAGATTTTAAATGTTTTTTTAATTTCTCCTATCTACACAATTAGAGGAATGTATGAAAATGTCCTTCAATTAACTAACCTTTTTACAGTTTTAGCTATATTTTGTATAATATTACTAAACTTCTGATTGGTACATTCGCTGGCAGCAAGACAGGTACTTCCTTATAATCTATTTTCAACAAAATGCACATCAAGACTGTTTGAATATGTAGCAGCTGACATAAACTGCAAATAGGCATCCTAATTTTTTTGTAACTATATTTCTGAAAAAAACAAGTTTATTTAAAAATATATCAATTTTTAAAATTTGTTTTCCCTGTGGTCTGGGAAGCCTATTTCCTTCCTATTCAGACTTCCTAAGACACCACCTGAATATCTGATGCAAATCTGTGTACACCTTCAAAGTAGAATTTAATCTTGCTGTAGTTTGAATGTAATAAACAGGGAATATAAATATTTTTTGATCAATCACATTACTCAGTAAAACTTCAGAAGTTCTGTTGAACTAGGAGTCTTACTTTGTTATTATATATAAAATATTTTTCAAGTTTTTCACATTTCTATTTATCACCAAATGTGAGTGGGAAATTAGACTTGCTAAACAAGTTGATGAAATTATAATTTCTTAAGTGAGATTTAACAAGTCTATCTTTATACAAGATAATTACAGATTTAAACTCTCTCTGTAAGCAATTAGACAAATAAGATGAAGCTTGCTCAGCAAGCAGGTTTAGGTTACAGTTGGTGAGTGGCCTACAGTACAGATTCCACCTTCCACCACCTTCCTCCACAACTATAATAATAAAAGTGCTAAATAAATTTTTTCTCATTTTTCCAATTATCTAACCTATGAAAAATTAATTCCTCATATTTCAGGGTTTATACCCTGTACATACAGGGTACTTTTAGAAACCTTAAGAAAAGAAGGATAAAATGATATGTTATCGCACTTTCAAGTTAGATAAGGGAGAGTATAAGGAAGACACAACCAGGCTTTCCTAGAGATGCACAGTGGCAGGAGGAGAGGTAACAGAAACAAGTTACAAATTGGAAAGGAAGGAAAAGGAAAATTATGGTTAAGTATAAGAATAAATTGTTAATGATAAAGGTTCTTAAAAATTGGAACGGGTACCCAGAAGGTGATGAAGCCTTGTTTAGAGTGGAGGAGGTGGACTGGACCGCCTCCAAGCCTCCTTTCTGATTCTTGACACTTGATCCTCTGATTCTACTTATACTCTTAAAAAGGAAGATATCTTCCCATCGTTAATCTTAGTATTGATATGAATGAATACTGATTCTTAATTAGACCTGAGACATAAAAACTGAATCTTTATTCCTTCCTATTTGCTCTTTTGGCAAAATCTCCATAATCTCACATCCCACACATATACAGCAAGGGGCAATGTTGGTCCTGTGATTAAAGGTAATCGTGAAAATTTTACACGATATACTATATTTCCAGAACATAAGGGACTAGAAAGAGTGGAAGTATTTATATGAATAAGATTTTTAGATAGTTGATTATATATACCAGGCCATAACTTCTGCTCTGCTAGTTACGATGCCGGCTCAATGGCTATAATTCTTGTCTCTATTCAGCAGTTTATTTAAAATCTGACTTTCCATTACTGTATTCAGGCTTCATATGTTTAAGAATGTCTTTTTTAATTAAAGTTGTTTGTAATTGAATCTTGAAGACTAAAAATACATCTTCCTTTATACAGGCGGGTTTTTCCCCATCCACGAACTCCTTGTCAAAGGAAGTCTGTTCATGACATATTATCTCAACTAGCCCCGGTCCTACAAACAGCTACTCAAGCAGAACCTTATAGCCGCAGTGAATGTGTGGGGAATCTACAGTGCTGGGCAGGATTTACAGGTCCTAGTCCACAAATCAGCTACTTATGCAAGATTAAGTGTGTTTTGCAGTAGGCGCTGGATTTTGATCAGTCCAGCCCGCTTCTACGATATCAAAGTCCATGTATTTAAGAGCATTCTCCTGACCTTCCCTCACCTCCTGCCCCAAGTAGCAATGGTATCAGCACCTTCCTACAGCTAGATTGTCTGAAGCCTGACTTGTGTTAATTATGCATAGCGTATAATTTACTACCTCTCAAATGAGAATCTTAATTTCAAGATGAGTGTCCAGAGGCTTGAAATGGACCATGAAAACTGAACACTGGTAAGGCTTCTTCTATGATAAAAATGTCCGTTTACCTCCTTAAGCAAACCTGGTAATTTTTACTCCATTGGAATAATACTTTCATATTTGCCTCTATATATTTGAAATTTTTAATGATTTCTAAAAGTTACCAAGAAAGATATAAAATGTGTAAGTATGAAAACAAATTTGGGAAGAAAATTAATTGATTTTTAATTGGTAAAACTTAGATAATTCAAATACCAATTTGTGAATCATACAAATCCATGATCTTGCTGCAGAGGCGGCCATGTGGGGTCATGTCAGGTTATGTGCTTAATTTTTAAGGCAGAAACACGCAGTGATCGTTTAAAATTTCACTGAGTAAATCTTTATTGAGTAAAAACAACTGAAATTATTGAAACATATCCAAGCCACAGCTTCTCCCAAGACAAGACATTTGTACTCTGAATATACTGCATCTTGATGAAAATTTGAGTCTACTATTAATTTGACAACTGATACACAAATGTCCTTTAAAGCACATCTCTGCAAACTAGTGTCCTGTTTTTACAACTAACCTGAGGGTTATTTCAGCATAAAGATTTTTATTTTTTATTTTTATGCATTCGCACTGTGAAGTTTCCTGATAGGTCTACCTGTGAAGGTCAAATTTGTAAAACTGCTTGAGCCACCATTTTTCTTCTTTTTCAGAATTTATTGCAATTGCAAATTCCCAGAGAAAAGAAACCCTGCCTCCTGGATGAAGTTCATATGAGCTCAGTTTTCCACAAATTGTGAAAAATGCTGGAGGACCATCCCTTCAATGCTCAGTTGGTGGGCTTCAGAGTGAACCCCTACTTATTCCAGAGCTGTCCTTGGAAAGGCTTCTTGCATCGTTCTTTGCAACAGGTGTAGTTGATGGTTGCCAAAATTTGGATGCTGGCTGAGATGAGTCACAACACTCGTAGTTCCTGTCAAATATAGATAGCTGTTTGTTCTGAGGGTCTGCAAGCTAGTGCAGAAGTAAAATAAAAACCAGAAAAATGGAACAGTATCAAATAGATTTTATCTGTTTCTACTAAGAACTATTTTAGGTAGGACAAGACAATTTTAATTGTCCTGAAGTGATTAATTTCAAAAAAAAATTAATGGATTTTATTGTTTCTTTTCCAGACATATAAACCAGTACATACAAACCAGTACATACTAAAATAATTAACACAACCTGATTTGGTTTTTTCTATCTCAGCATAGACTTGATTCCTTGCTTAGATAATTTAATAAATGTTAATAAACACATAAGCAGTGTTATTAGATGAACAGATTCCAAAGTTCACTATAATGAAAGGTCTATTGACAAGGGAAGGAAAAATAAGATACGGCTCTGAAAGAGATTAAAAAAAACAGGAAAGAAACAATTCAGCTAGGAAAAGAACAAGTTTGAAAGGTATTAAATTACTTAAAGGGTCTGATTGATCCTGACTTTTAATTCTCCTCTCAAAAAGAAAACTACAGTAAAGCATGCCTATCACAGTTGAATTTAGACTGATAAAACCACAAAGTTATTGTGTTTTAAAAAGTACTGGAATTACTTGGGCTTCTAAAGAAGTCAAGACATTTCCCTTTCCAAAGCAATGACAGCCATAAATAGCACAAAAGAATCAAGGAGATGAGAGGAGAAGTAAAGGAAGGAACAGGGAAAACGTCTGTTGGAAAAAGCATCCATGGAAAAGCATTTTCAATATATTGGGCTATTGTTTGAAGTAGAGTTCAAGGGACTGACTGTGTGCAGGTAAGAAGGGGTAGATGACAGCAAAGGAGAAATTCATCCATAAAAGCATGTGATAGATGTTGTAGTGGCAAAATCAAATACTTACAAGTACAAAATGAGAGAGCTCAACAGTCTTTGCATCCCTAGTTCTTTTCCCTAGAGTATATACATTATAATACATAATCACACACTGCATTTTTTTCTGCACAAGACCCCTACCCCATTGAGTGAACAGAATGGATGGTGATCAATTAAAAAAGAACAGCTATTCAATGTTTTGTTTTATCCTCATTGTTCATTTTGTGGACTTACGCCTTATCTACTGCACGCTATTCAGAGGCTGCAATGAAGACAGAATTATTAATTTCCTCATGGGCTTTTCTCTGGCAGTAAGCTCCGTGATGCTCCACAAGCATTAATTTATCTTCACAAAGTGCAATGTGATGTGAGAGGTTACTGTTATCCCCACATTACAGAAAGCAAGCTGAACAGTGAGACAGTGGGAGACTGTTTATTTACAGTACACGATTGAGGGTTTAGCAACTGATTTCTCAAATTACACAAAGTGTAAGTAACACTTTGCACGTTCAAGACAATATTCATATAGACTTCAGTTGTATCTGAGAATAGCCAGAATGCAGATCAACAGAAATCAGAAAAAGAGACACCAGTGTTTAGCTGCTTCTATGATAGCACCAAACTGGACCTCTACAGCAGAGACAAAATCCAAATATCTGTTTCGTTTGCATCCCAAACAGCATCAAAAAAATAGATCATGTGGAAAGCACACCAGATTCACATTCCCAGCAGGTCCAGATAATGCTTTGAATAAAGCATGGGCACATATGGAAGATGACCTCAGTGGTCATTGAATCAAAGTGTCTATGCATTTATGAGAGAATTTGGAACTGAAGTTAGAGGGTTATATGTCATTTTGTGATTTAGCAATGCTTGGTTTTGAAATACAACAGTGCTTTATAAAATAGGGCAAATAGCTATTTCTATGGCAGCTTCTGCACTTTAAATAATTTTAAAAGGAAGCAAACAGAGGCTCTTCTACATGATACCACACTGTCCTTTCACAGATCTAGGGGGTCTGCATGGTCATTGGCCAGTTCCACTCATGGTACAAGTGCTTGCAGGAGAGGGATATTGAAGAAGCTAGTATTAAGGGAAGGAGTCAGACTCATCCTGCTTATCACAGACCTGAACTCTGCCAATCTTACTGCCTTTGATGCCTTGTAGAGGCTGACCTGGAACAGAGGCTGGACAGCGTGAAAGGATAAAGGGCAGGTATTTATTGAAAGGCCTTCACAGGGTACACCTTGGGCAGTGCAGGAGTCTTACAGAGCCTGCACCCAAGATGGACACAGTCACACGTTTTTCGGACAGATATAAGTTTTGTCCGTTTGCATAGCAGAGGTTAATTGTCCAATTACAGCTTCAGGCAGTGGAGTCCCATTCTCTTAGTTTGCTCCCCCCCCCAACTCACTTTTGTTTGCATTTCTCTGGACCTGAACCCGTGAGATGTCCTTGATGCTCAGGCCTAGAGAGGGATTATTGTGTCTGACAAAAATGGGAAAAGCAGTAGCTAACACTCTATACGGAGCTCAGAGTTATACACTAAAGAATTGCAGGATTACAAATCTATGAAAATATAAAAGCTAAAATCCTAAGGCATCACCTTAGCCATCTCAGTAACAATGAACTGACAACATACCCTCATAAATGTATTGAATAGTCTTTGCACTGAATCAGTGATTTTTTCTTTGCTTTGGTCCTAGCAGGATAACCCTCAAGACCGTACATGAGGCACACTTCAGCTCTGGGGTCAACCTTAGCTCAGAATTCCTTAGAGTGTCAGCCTTAACTCTTGCTTAATCCCTTCAGCCTTGCACTGGAAAATGATAATTTTTTGCTGTGATTATCAGGTGTTCTGAGGGCTCGGACTAGACTCATTGAGAACAGAACCCTCTTAGATTTAGCAGCTTTAATTTTCATATTTCTTTGTGGGATGTTTACCACTGTGCAGACCAGGGTCTTGTCTTATAATAATTAATATTATTATCACATTTCATGTAAATTGAGACCTATCAACGGGGAAAATTTAATTTAAATTATTAAAGTCTGATGAAAAATTACAGTTGAAAAAATCTTTTTATGAGAAAATTGTGCAACCCTAACATTAGATATTGCTGCTTCTCCTGATTTTAATACACTTTCAGCAGTAAAAGAAGTGAGCGCAGATATTAATCAAATCTTAAATACAATAAGCAAAAGTGTAGTGATAGTTCTAGAAAACTTCTGAAAGATGTTGTCCCATAAACACACATTATACTAAATCATGAAAGTATAGTTATATTATAACCCTGATGCTAACATATTTTTTGCAATCAAATAGAAAAAAATCAATATTGTAGTGACAAATTTGTATCCTCTTTGTCTTAATACCATGTTTAAAGCGAAGTTTTCTCTACTCTCTCTGTGAACTAGGGAGTACCAGCCAGATCTGTACAAACACAATTTTAGAAGTGGCCTCTAACGACCAGGATATATGTGCATTAAATTATTTCATAGTCAACTCTCTCCTTCCACCTCTCCAAAGCACACGAAAAATAGAAAGCAGTAAAATGTGTATTCAAAAGTGGAGTTCTACAATCAAGATCACTGAAAAAGTAAAGAAAACCACAGACAAGATTTGACAAACTGAACTACAGAACTGCTGTTAATAACTGCAGAACATATGTAGTCTTAGACATTTAGAACACTCTTAGACAGTCCCCTTTCACTTTTCCTTATCTAAGGATGCAGATTATACAAACTCTAAATTTACTAAGATACTTTTAAAAGTATCTTAGTTGGGCTGATGATTATATGTGAGAAGATAGCATAAGATAAAATCTTGCATTTACTGCACTTGTGAAGCAAACTAAGCCAGAGTCACATCTAACCTTACCTAGCATGCAGATGGGCAATGTGGGTGTAAGATTTTTTTTTCATTCTGTCTTCTCCTCTACATAAGCATTTTAAGTGGGAATATTTCAAAGCTGAAAATATGCATAGAAGCCAAATATGGTGTTAAGGATTCTTTTCTTTTTTAAATGAGTATGAAAGTACATGTTGTTCTCCAGATGAAAAAGGAAAAACCAAATACACAGCTTAGCAATACTTTTGCAATTATTTAAAGAGAAGGAAGAATCACAATACGTTCAGTGGGTGTTTTCAAAGTAAATCAGTAATAAAGTCAGATGATCAGATCATCTGACATTCAGATCATCATCTCCAATGATCATTTGTACTTAAATTCCACTGTAAAAGATCATGCATCCATCTACTTTTCATACTGCCCACTTTCTACTCTGAATATCAACTAAGGTAAGTATCAACATGTTTCTAATCACATCCCAAACTCACCAAAGTTTCCCATTTCAAAACATCTGAGTGGAATTTAGCATAAAAAGCAAAATATGACAGCCAGGTATATTTATAGCAGCTTTTCTTTGTATGAGTTACTTTCAGGTGAGTGCATCCTGCACTTGTGTCTTTCATTGACTTTCTTGTATATATGAATGAGATAGGAAGAGTTTAAAAAACTTCTTTTAATTTCTCAAGTACATTGCAGTGTTGAAAAAGCAAGTCGGAGTTGGCTTACATGTAATCAGAAGA
Organism: Callaeas wilsoni; assembly: GCA_013398955.1. Classification (NCBI taxonomy): domain Eukaryota; kingdom Metazoa; phylum Chordata; class Aves; order Passeriformes; family Callaeidae; genus Callaeas; species Callaeas wilsoni. Next base: position 319,317 of record VWPU01016399.1, read on the forward strand.
GGTTTTTGAATGTGAAACTCACAGTGAGAATGTAGAGGTTAAGCACAATACTCTCCTCTGCTGTCACTGGTGAATGCCCAAGGAGACTCCCACGTCAGTGTGGAGTCGAAAGTAACACGTGTAACTTACTCACTTAAAACTCTCCTGTTTCTCACTGTAAAGCATTGATCTTCAAATTCAAAAGCTAGTCTCTGAAATAACTGGTTCCCACAAAAAGAGCACCCAGAAACACTAAGTGATTTACTTCATTAGAGAAAATACTTAACAGAATCCCCAGGCCAGCTGTCCCATGGCATAGCACCTGAAGATTGAAGGCCATATTGTCAGCAGTTGCTCCAGTAGTGCCCTGATAACTACTAAACATCTGTGGTGAAACCCAAAAACACCCTCACCACTCTCCTATTCTTCCCACCTTCTGCTGAACTCTCCACAGAACTCTCCATAATCTGTGATAAAGAGGAGACAAGGATTAATCTGGATTAGTTGAAAACATGAATGATATGATCACTTCAAACACATGCCAACTTTTTTTTACAGGTTTTGTTGAGATAATCTCCTACTGAAGTCAAAAGTTATAGTTATGTAGGATGTCATATTTCCTCATCAGACAATAGTCTCAAACTTCCTTTCTTCAATTTTGCTTTAAATAGAGAGGATCAATGAAAAATACCTAAAGTTTCTTTCTAAAGCAATGGCTGAAGGATACAATTTTTCCTTGTTGATACAATTAGCCTTCATCTAAGGAAGAGAGTGTGTGAATGCTTGAGAAGTCTTCTGGTTGTCTATTACTAGAGAAAACCATTTAGCTAAATTTGTTTGGCTTATCCTTTGGTGAACAAACCTCATACACAGGTTTACTTGTGTACTGCTAGTTTCCAAAGTAGGGTAGAGGTTGTCCATCTTATTTTTCTCAAGATATGGAAGGTTTCTAAATCACATGCTAGAGAAAAATCCACAGAGATTAACAGTGGAAGGTCACTCCTGTGTTTGTGATTAGATAGAAGGAAGCATTTGTGAATCAAATCAAGGTAACATTCAGTTGAAATGCAGTATGTAATTCAATATTAGTCTGGGTAAAGATAATCAAGATGCTCGTTATTTTTTTGCCACTTGATTGTATTCCATGTTGAAACAATAATTATGAGTTATCTGGAGAAGAGATACTATCTAATGCAGTTACCACACACTTCTCTGATGGCTAAAAGTACTAAGAAGACAGAGTCAAATGTCATTTCAAAATTAAGAAAACCATTAAATGAGTCTCCTCTCTTCCACACATCAGGAATATGAGATTATTTTCTGCATATGGTTTTAATGAGCAATATTTCCTCTCTTGTGAAGGCACTCTGCATATATGCTACAGGAAAGAAACAAGAAACAGAATAAGGTATTGTCAACTTCATTTATTACTTCATGAGGAATTGCTTTGAGTAAACACAAATCCTTTTGCACTTCTCCTATATGCCTAGAGACATCACTTGAGGAAAGTTCAGGACTGCAAAGCAGTTTAAACTCATCCTATTTATGTAGCATATTCATGTAATTTTGATCTCTATAGAATACCTGTTTGGTATTTCTCCCATACATGAACCCCAAGTACAGAAACCTCAGTAACCTTCTTACATTTAAATATCCTAAGTTGTTACAACTTCATCAGTAATTTGTACAGGGTTATTTTTCTAATAGCCATCCTAAATGTATTTTAGACTAATTAGAATTTTTTGTTCCCCTAGCAACATTATACTTTAGTTTGCATCATTTTTTACCTGCCTTATACTGCCTTGATGCATTAACTTAAAGCAGGTATTTTCCCTCCACTCCTAGTTTGCTAAGTTAAATAAGCTGACTTTTCCTCCTTTCTTTGAGTGTATATATATAAAGATAAAATATATACAAGAAATTTTTTTTTCTCCGACATCTCACTCATTTTGTAAACCTACTCCAGTTTGAATAATTAATCTTCCCTAATATGAACATGAATTTTATACTTTTTCAGCATGTTAGAAATAATACTTTTCTTCTCTGGTAGAAGCATCACCCATGATGATTTTGCAGTATTGCATCTGCCTTCTTCACAGCATTCTTGTACTGCCGACTCTGACACTCCGTGCCTAATTACCAGTCAAGGTTTGCTACCTCATGTTTTCAGAGGACAATTCCCTGACTTTAGGGAATTCCTTCCATTGTCTTGCTTAAATCAAATTTGATTAGCACACTTCTGTTTCTTGTATGAGATTCATTATAAATGCATTTATATTTACTGAAGTAAAAAAAGGAAATAAAAAGGTGACTGGTTAGTTTCCTTTACTTAGAAATTAACTCTATTATAAATTAGATTTATTTAGTTTAGTCTGTGAATTGTATGTAAACAATATAGCATTTTATTCCAGTTTTTATTTCTCCCTTTAACACAAAACATTACCAAAAAATTAATATTTTAGAAAAAAATAAAGAATCTTTAATTTCCATATTGTTTTAAACTCTTTTTAAAAGTAAATACTGTTTCCCACTCATATAACAACTTCACTTTTTTATATCTCTTTCCTAATAGACACATAAATTGCTCTGATAATTGTTTAAAATATGTACAGTAGAGATTTGGCTTATTTATTATAACTAGAACAAGCTAAACAGATTGAATTTTTTTAGGTTATTTTGAAAGGAGCAATTTCCATACAGTCATTCCCTTTTGCTATTAAAAATACGATATTGTTTTGATCAGTATCATCTTTTTACCATTATTTGAGACAAATATATACTTAGTTGAGAATCACACTTAAATTCCCTTTCACCTCAATATCATCGTTATTACAGCATTGCTGTCATTCTTTGGACTAATTTTATTTATATGATTGCAACATCTTTTAATATTTCTTTACTCTCTCTTGCAACGATGAACTCTCACTTTTGTCAATTGACCAAGTTTTGACCTTCGAGATGTAATTTTCTTGGTGATTATTACTTTTTTTCCATTTGTAGAATCTTTACTCACTCCTAATAGTGTCCTTAAGAGGCTTATGACACTGAAAGTCTACCATAACAAAGGTTTTCTCCCTTTTATGAAGCTACAGTTCTAAGCAGGTTTTTTAATACTGTTGACCTGAGGAAACTGCAGCATTCCTCTTCTTATCCAGTCACTCTCATTTCAATTGTCTTCTTTAAAGAAAAAGCAGGGTAGATTTGGGAGGTTTTTTGCCTTACTGAGTAAAAGAAGCAAATCAATTGCTGATCACTTTCTCTCTATACTTCTATTTACCTAAATTCATCATTGCTCAATAGTTGTATGCTATTTACCGATTCTGTAGGCCTGAAGTTGCTGCATCTTCTTGGTTTTGTGATTATTTGGTGTTGAATTCATTTGTCACAGATATATCTTCAGATCTTTCTGTTGGAGAGCATCTTAGTATGTTCTGGTACTAATGCTTCTCGTGTATTTTAGATTGCTACTCTGAGCACTTTGTAGTGATGCTTAAAAAGTGCTACAATATTAGAAGTGTGACATCGAAGCCCCTTTATACATTCAAATCTTATCTATTAAAATCACATGAATGTGTCAAGTGTTCCCACTAAAAGCAATTAAGCTGATCTTCTGATCACTTTCCTACTGTTACCTTCCTACCTACCTGAAGGGAGCCTAAAAGAAAGATGGAGAGAGGCCATTTACAAGAACACATAGTGACAGGACAAGGGGAGGTGGCTTCAAACTGAAAGAGAGTGGGTTTGAATTAGATATTAAGAAAAAAATTCTTTACTGTGAGGGTGTGATGAACTGGAATAGGTTGTGCAGAAAAGATGTGGATGTCCTATCCATGGAAGTGTTTAAGGCCAGGTTGGCTGGAGCTCTGAGCATCCTGGTCTAGTGAAAGGTGCCTCTGTCCATGGCACTGGGCTTGGAACTAGACAGTCTTCAGGGTCTCTTCCAACTCAGGCCTCTTTATGATTCCGTTATTGCAGAACTACTATTGACCTGTACGGAAAAATCATCAGCTGGTTTCAGTGAAGTTATGTCTGTCTGTAGAAGCTGAAAATCAGCCTACAACTCTCAAGTAAAATCATCAACACACTCTTAATTAACAACTTATTCTCAAAGAAGCTGTATAGGATATTTCTGTCTTAGAAATATCTAAAGAATTAAATTATACAATATGAAAAGGATAGTTTAGTCAAAATTCTGTGAGAGTTAGCTTTGTGGGGAATCTGTCACTCTGAACTCCATTCCTCAAAGGTTTCCATTATCTTTACTCCACGCTATAAAACAGCAGCTAGTACAAATTCAGTGTAGCTTCACAGCTCTGTCATAATACAAATAAGGCTGAAATACACACTAAACTAATAAAAGATATACTTCAGCCAATTCTGCTTTTTTCTTAAGCAGATACTTTTAAATAATCCCATGGATTACCATACGGCTTTCTCTGACATTTAGTAAAAGACCAGATCTACTGAGTTACCAATTTTCCCTCATCCCTAGAGTTGTTGCTAAGGATATATTTGCCTGTATCACTTTCTGAATTATAAATAACACTAAGGACTTAAAATAAATGGCTTTATTGTGGCTATTTAGTTATACAATTGCACGCTAGAGAGGAGCAAGCCAAGAGTTTACCCTAATTCTATGATATTATTTTGAAAGTCTGCACTATACTCTTTAGTAAGTTGCACCAAGCTCAACTTTTCCTGTTGACTCAGGCCTACTGATCAATGTGAGCAGGACTAAGTATACTGTTTTCCAGTTGCTCATTTAACCATATTCACAGCCTGGGGGAATGTAGTTGTGCTGCTACCAGACTTTGACTCTTCATGATCCTAGAAATTTTGTATTTTCTTTCCCTCTCCAACCTTCCTGTGCATCCATCCATTCTTATGCACAGTCTGGGTAAATTATGAATAATATTTTTCATGTGCCCTATAACATTTTACAAAACTTTTCCACACTTTTGAACAGAAAATAATGTATATTTTCTAATTTTTAAGATAAAACTCATAACAGTTTTTCACAGGTCCTCTTCCTTATTAACCTTTGCAAACCCAGATTTTCCTTTTTAATGGGACTTCAAATTGCAAGTAACTAGCTAAGAAATGCTCTTCTCACTATACCAACATGATATTTCTGATAGAAAATGCTGACAATTTTGTCAAACATTCTACTTCTCTGCAGTAGAACATAATACTCTGTCCCTCAGTGGTAGTTGAGATAATGTATCAAATCACTCTAAATTAACCTGTGTTGCACAAGAACATTATCACTGAATTGGTGTGACACAAGTGATAGTAGACATACAATGATGTACAACTAGAACAAAATATTGAGAAACCATACTAAATTCTTCAGAAAATGAAGCTGTTGTAGTTTGGCTTTTTTTTTTATTTTTTGCTGGGATTATTAGAAAAACATGGTTTTGTAAAGAATTGTCTCAGCTTGTACTGGATTCTATTTTGTTTCATTTCATAGTCATAACTTAGTCTCAACTGCTTCTTGCATTTCCTTGCCTTCAAAAGTTTAATTTTTCTTTTTACTCTTAAAAACAAGAAACTTAGCAGCAAGTAAAGCTAAAGTGTTCTAAACCTCAGTATTACACCCTACAAAAGATGTCATGGCAAAAAATTGAAGTTGCTAAACTAAAGCAGACAGAGCAGAGATTTAGCTCAGAAACCTTTCCACTGCTTAGTGCAGTGACTAACATCAGCGTAAGCAGAAGCCCAGATTTGTATCTTACACATGCGTCATCTCAGTGGCTGCTTTCATCAAGATCTACATGGGATTTGATCTTGACCAGAAATTCTATTTTGACTGTAAGAAATCTATTTGCAATTTATATTTTGTTAAAACCAATTTATCAAATCAAATGCTGGAGCAAAGCTCTAGCATCAATAAATTTAAAAAAAAAAACAGAAAAAAACCTAGATTTCTATATCAGATATTCTTTTGTGAGCATCCTTAAAGCACAGAAAATCACATCAACTCATTCAATCATCCATGCTGTGGCACAGCTCTATATTTCCATCCAGAAAGATAGTTTATGGTTTGAGAAACCTTTTCCTTCACAAAATGAACAAGGACACAAGAAACCTAATACATCTCTCATTGAAAAATAGCATTCCTACTAAGACGATAAGTGGTGTCATTTTTGAAAACTGATCCATATTTCTCTAGTAAAAAAATATTTAGTCCTTCAGAAGAAAGGAAGAGCCAGGTTCACTTACAGACTTTGTCCTTCCTGTCACCAGGTTTGCTACCCTTTTCTCTGCTAAGTTCCCAGCTGTTGTGATTGTGTGTAGCTGATGCCAACAGAGCATGGCATGAGCTGTTCCAAAGTCAAGAGGATTTCCTAAAGCACCAGAAAAGAGGGGGGGAAGTACATGTAATAAGCATGTTGTTCTGTACTTTCCATGACAACCCTGTGTTGCTGTACATATAAGCCAAGATGCATGGCCATTCTAATCAAGAATTTTTTTGTATTAGAGGAGCTTTCCAAAGTCAGCTTGGAAACATTACAAGTCAAAGTTAATTCATGCATAAAATACCCACTGCCATATGGATGGATCTTTAAAAGTAAAATACCTTCCCAAAATCTTAACTCCATTCTGTTATTGGGGGTTTTTTTTTTCCTATTTGGGTTTTAATATAGATTAAAATGTAAATATTAAATTTTTCAATTTACCTGGTTTATATTTATTCCTCTTCCTTGTTGTATTTCAAACCAATTGTGTAGAAACAAATAAAAAACATACACCTGAAAGTACAACTGCTGTTACTCTGGTGATATCTTGGTGAGAATCCAAGACTAATAATTTGTTCTTATAAAAATAAAAACATGTGTTTTACAATACTTCCCTTGATCTCTTTCATGTGCGTTCATTTTTCTTTTCACTGTGACTTTTTTCCTTATATGTAGATGGGTTTTTTCTTGTTGCAATGTGTAATTGTAGTCTCTGCCCTTACACAGCGTACGTTGGAAATGATTCCTCCCTAAGAAACACCTTAGATAATGAAAGATTGAAATTAGATCCTTCCTTAGCCTTCACTTCTCCATCTGGTTCACTACGGCTGTCCTTAGATGTCCTAGAAGTCTTAGTGGTTCTCCATTGGATTCATTCTAGTTAATATATTTCTCTTTTGCACCAAAAGCTCTGAACTAGATACGATACTCTAGATGAAGCCTTCTAAGTGTCAAGTAGAAGGGAATAAAAGTTTTACTTTATTTGATTCCATTCTCTTGGTAATGCAGCCCAACATGTGGTTACTTTTCATCAGCATGAGTGAAACTCATGACTTATTTTCAATTTTTGTCGCCCATGACCCTCAGAGCCTTTTCTGCATAGATATATTCTATCAAGTCATTGGCATGTCTGCGTTATTGTAAGGGATTTATTTTATCCCAGACATGGGATCTTTGGTATTTGTCCTTGCTGAATCTTGAACAGCTCCTGCCAGCCCATTCCTCCGTCTTGCCAAGGGCCATCTGATAGCCTTTTCCTCCAGAGAATCAATGGCTCCTTTGAGTGTGGTATATCCGTGGACATGCTGAACTCCCTCCCATGATCCAGATCGTTGCTGAATGTGTTAGATATTAGTGACTGGGTACCATCCTTTGAGGAACCCTCATAAACAGCTATCAGTCAGACTTTGAATCATTGATAGCTGTTTCTGAGTTAAATAATGTAGGATATTTTTAGGGACCCATAACCCACAGCATTAAAGCAGACTACATATAAAACCTCATTAAAGGGGTAATTGTTTAAATGAGTCTAGGACTTTCTATAGCATGCAGGGAGAAGGGTATTTTCAGATTGTGTAAAACTGATTCTGGCATGTTTTAGGGAGATTGTGGTGGTGTGGAAACCTCCTTATGTGAATTTTCCAAAAAGTGGGTAAGGGAAGGATCAAGAGGACTGCAAAGGAACAAGCAGGGGAAAAAAAGGGTGATATCGAGGCCAGGCAAGGATGAACAGGCTGCCTGTCAGTATGCTTTTCTGTCTAAACCGCATTTATCATATTCCCATTAAATCATGTTTCTAAATATTTTCTCTGATTGTACTCTGTATTCCAGGTGAGTTAATGTGAACGATAACAAACTCCTAGCTGAATGGGGAAAAGAATAAGTGGCCTGACTACAAGCAACTGAAGTGGAAATACAAAGCTCAGAGGTTTGTAGATCCAAGTTCCAGCAACTAGAGACCAGGAATCTAGGAGTTACTGATTTATCCAGTGGGTATCTCAGGTCAGCTGCTGGAGAGATCTAAACTGTATAAATTTGTATAATGTCTGACTACCAGCACTTAGAGTGAGACTACAGTTTCCAGGGTCTCATAGGTCCCACAGGAGACCAGGAGACTTAGGAATCAACATAACTGACGTCTTCAAGACCCTCTATTGCAGTAATACACAGCAGATGTCTATATATTTCACTAATGACTTCAATGCTAATCCATCAGTGTGAAGGACTGGGATCAAGCCTTCCATGGTGTTCACGTTTATGTGATTTCTGTGTGCATTTATTTGTGTGCTGGTGAAGGTAATGTTCAGGCTGCGTTATGCTGCATGGCTGCTGTGTGCATGTTGGATGTGTGTATGTACACGCTTTTGGAGGACACATACTCAGCCTTGCTACTGGCTGGACACAGAGCTACTGGTGACACAGAACTGCTGCAGCCTCACGTCTGTCAGGCTGTATGATTCAGCAGCTTACTACAGTACTAGGGTTTGACTGATCAGTCTTTGTCCCCTCCATCTTCCTCCTTGCCTTCCTTGAAGGATGACATGAAACTTGCTTTTCCGATGATTTGGGAACCCTCTGAATGTTCAGGACCCTTCAAAGTTGTAAGAGGGGCCTCAAAATGACATCAGCCAGCTCTACCACCCTGTCCAGGCCATGCAGTTTGATCCCAGGAACTTGTATACATGCAATTAGACATGACACTTGACACCTTTGTCACCACTGCAAATAGTATGTTTTCCTCAAATTCTGCAACCAGATGCAGAGACTCAGGAGGCCTGAAAGGAAACCTTGTCAGTAAAGACCAAGAAAAAGAAGGCAGTAGATGGATTTCTCTTTAGCTCTAAACAGCCAAAATCATCCAGGAGCAGGCCCACATTTTGTTTGATCTTTCCCCTGGTGCACTGCACATGTAAGTGCTTCTAGCCGCCCTTCACATGCTACACACAGTTTTAACTTCAACTATGCTGTTTTTTTGTTTTTTTTTTAAATTCTACCAACAGATATTCAATTTCTAACACTAGGTAATGTTCAGAGGGCAATAAAAATGGTCAAACCTAATTATTTTCTTACATGCAAAGAAATAGGACAGGACTCTTCATGATGTCATAGAATTAATTTAGCCAGGGATGAAACAGAGAGTCACGTGATATTATGGTTCAAAAGGAGAACTGGACCAGTATTTGGAAGATAGATATTTTAAAGGTTACTGAACACTCTAATCACTGTAGGCTCAGGAAATCCTGTGTGCTGAGAACAGTGAGAGAGAAGCTGTCATGCATGTTTGACCTCTTCTTATTTCTCCCCATCTTCTACTTAAGACTACCATTGAGATGCTGAACTGGACAGATCCTGGATCTGAACTGGTGTGTAGTTCCTTATGTTGCAGGTCTACATAATTCATCTCTAAAATTGTCTTCAATTGTTATGCCTACCAACAGTGAGCAACTCTTAGTATCCTCAGAGCACTAACCCAGCAATATTTCCCCATTCAGTAATTAATTTTCTCAGTTCTGGTTTGAGAATTATACTCATCCCCTTTTAATCATCCTGACTGTATAGGACAGAATGAAAAAGATGAATGAAGGAAAAAATATGCAATCTGATTTTGAATATATGCAAAAATCAGATGTTTTGAGTAAAAATATGCAGATTTTGGATAATGTTTTCAGATTTTCAGATTCAGAAGATTGCATTTCTAAGAATAAAAACTCGTCAAAAAAGATACTAAACCTATAATGAGTGTTTATATAAAAATCTGATTACTTAGCAGATTATGCATCAAATGCTTTTAAAAAGGCCTATACTTCTCTCTATATATGTGCCTTCTTTGGTATTGTCTTCTACATAACTTCCTGAAATACTTGTTATATTGTTGGTTAATGAAGCTGATCTCATGAAACTGATGCTTCTTTATAAAGGGAAAGCCTTTCAGTGTTCAGAAGTTTCTGAATAAAATGCTAAATAATTCATAAACTATTCAAACTAATATTTGCAAATATATTAGTTATAAGTTCTGACATAATGCACTCTCAGATATCTGATTAAGGTAATCTAGAATTCTTTGCAGTGATCTCAGTTTACCACTGGATTACAAGAGCTTTTGAACACTGACTCCTTGAATCTGTTACTTGCCAATTCTAATTTATCTTTGACTATTAAAATAGAAGAGCTGAAGTAAGAGAACTATGTGTCTCTTATCAGTTTAGAATTACATAAGCGCCTCTCTTTACATAGGAGGTTAAGCTGTTGAATTCTAAAGGATTTGTAGGTGAACCTTCTTTAAGCAGTAGATAAAGAAAATTAAAATAATCTATGTGTAAACGAGAAAAATATTCTGAGAACATATGGAGATAAAATCCATCCAATATATAGCCGGTACTGAAATGAGATCATGGGAAGTACTTATGTCTTACTACTTTTCCCTATAACTGTCCTCAGTTCAGGGAACTATTCCTTGTCTCTTGCAGTTTCTTTCTCTTACAGTGAAGAGCCACATCTTCCAGTCTTTCCAAAAGCTCCGTGTACACTTCTAGGGCTTCAACATGAGCAGAAAAAGCAAACATTCAAAATTGTAACCCTTTCATTTGTCTAGGAATAGAAAAGGTGTCTTGGGAAATAGAATTAAAAACACCATTTCACAGTTCTGATGTGAATTTGTGTGCTGCTTTGCATGCATTCTCACACAGATTTGGGATTCACAGCAAGATTGTGCTCTGCTTATTTGCAAGCAGAATATTTAAAACAGATTGACAGTCATGCTTTGTAGGTAACAGTGTAAGTGTTTGTATTACAAAAAGCCCAAGTACATGCCTATACTTTATCTCACAATGGCAAAGATCAGAGCATGCTGATGTATGCATTTAAAATATTCTTTCATTGTGCCAGTTGCTGATGCTGACTGATTCATTACAGAGGGAAAAAAAAAGAAAAGAAACAGTACACTATCCCAAATTCACAGACCCTGGACATATAATGTCTTAGCAGTCATAGTAGTAAATTTGCAGAAAATAGCACAAATGCTGTCTTAGAAGGAATCTGTGGGTGTTTATTATGCCTTGAATGAAATTAAATGCCACTTGCTGTAATCTAATATACCTCAGAAAAAAATAGCTCTTAGGAAGTATCTCCATGAGCCAGAGATAAAAGTTATCATTAGATGCAGGCTGTATCAACCTTCAGTTAAAAGAATAGGCTTTCCCAGAAGCAGAGATTACTTTCCCTTCACCTCTTTTCAAAAATCCTTATCGTGGTTCAGCATATATCAAAATAACCAGGGAATCCTTTCCGTAGAGTTGAGGATATGTTGAAGAAATAGCAGAATGCAAAATTTCACAGATTTAAGTCTGAAAAAGTATGTTTAAAATCTGTTTTTGTCTATTTAAAAGAAAAAAAAAAAAAAATACCGACAGCAACAAGAAGACATTTCTATCTCAATAATAGCTTTCAAGTGATCAAGACCTGCATCTTTATGTTCACATGATTTTGAAACAGAAGCAGAGATTGAATTCCATTATTCACTACAAAAAAAAAACCAAACCATGACAAAAAGGAATGTTGTCTGTACCAGATCAGTCTTGCACAGAACACTGCGCTATAGAGTTTAATTTATCTTAGATCAATAGTTTCATTTGGACTCTCTCAAAGCCTGCAGCTCTCTTCTCTGTGTTTTTGTGTGAACCTGTTTCTAAACTAATTATGTGGGACATTTGGCCACAATCCTAAAATAAGTTCTCTTAGAATCAACACCAGGATTGGGTGTAGTCTCATTACTGTTACCTTTCTCATTCTACAAGCAATCTAATATGATTCTGATTTATATTTATCTTATAGGAAACCTACTAAAGAAGGGTATGGTAAATGTACAAGAAAAGCCTGCTGTGACAGTTCTAGCTTATTTGGTTAGTATCTATGAATAAGTAAACAGCTGAGCTGGTGCCACCTTTTATAGCTATTCTTTTTCTCAGCTGGATGTTAAAAGATTATCTCTTTTCTCAGAGTTTTTCCTTTTTATGTGCTCTAGACCTGAATTAACAGGTCATTATTTCATGGGGATTTTTTAGGCTGATGTTACAATACAGTAATTGCCCAGGCCAGCATGTGCATTTCAAGGCTTTTATTTTTAGCGTTTTCAGAGAGAAACAGCCTTGACTGTGATGTGACATTAGTGTAATATTACTATAAATAAAAGTGCAGAACTTTTACTGATAAATGAAACAATGTGGGTGATGCAGACTAAGAAGAGACATAAAATGGCCATTGTTTATTGTTCCATCGGAATGCCCTCTAATTTGAATTTAACAGCTGAGGTTTCAGTAGACGCCAATCAGTAAGACTTCTGCTTAGCTTCCACATTTATCAGTGATACATGAACTTCATCTGAACAGTTGTAATTTGTCAGGAATTCTTGTACAAGACAAAAATTGGAACAAAATAAGCAAGACAGAGCATGAGAAGATTGTGCCTTAAGGGCAATGAGTATGTTAATTAATTTTGTTTCTAAATCTAATTATTTGTATTAAGGTATCCTGCTCATCAGTAAAACAAAAATAGCAATTATCACTAAAGAAATTTCATGATTATAAATGCTGAGTCAGGGAATCTCCCTTAAAACTAAGAGTGAACAAATTGTGCGGAATGAAACCAGACTCAATGCAATCCTTGACTTCAAACTGGGATTGCAAGTAGGCATAAGTGAAACAGAACCGTTCCTATCAAGTATTCCCCTGCAAGCTTCAACAAGACTCAGGATTCAACAGGATTTTATCCCATTTTAATTTTAGGTCAATAAACCAGCAGGATGTTTAGGAACAAACTAGAAAAGTCTGGGGGGTTTTCAGCTGGTTGTTTGGGTATTTTTAATTCGTTTTGGGTTTTTTGTTATTTGTTTTTTGGGGTTTTTTTTGTTTGCTTGTTGCTTGATTGGTTTGGTTTGTTTGTTTGTTTGTTTGTTTGGGTTTTTTTGTGGTTGGTTGGTTGGTTGGTTTTGGTTTGGGTGTTTTTGTTTTTGTTCTTTTTTTTTTGCAGGACCAGGGGAATTACTGTCTGGGAGAAAGATATGAAAAGCAGCTTTAGGACAATAATATCTCCATCATTGTTACTATTTCTTCTCCAGTACTGCAAGGCCGATGAATTTTGGACATAAAAGGAGAAAGTCTTGTGTTTTCTTCAGGAATGATAACAAGATGAGGAATGCTGAAAATTCAGAAGGGAAGATGGCAGTAGTCCAATTAGCTAAAATATTATTATTTTCTTCAGTATCCCTAAGTTTTCCAATAATTCCTTCTTGCAGGTTTTCACATGCACTAGTTCTACAGTGAAAGAAATACATTCACTGAAAGAAATGTTAAACATTGATATTTTTATTGATTTAATACTTCTTAAAAGTAGTAAGTAATAATATCCCTGGCTCGACTGGGGTGGAACAGTATTTTTTATTGTAGATCTGTACCTCTGTTTGGGATTTTTTAATGGCTTTTACCCAGGGTTGATTAAAAGAGCTCTATTAAAAACAAGTTTAAAGAGCACAGATATTTCTGGATTTTCTGGGCTCATTTGCAGGTAGCAGAGCCTAGGTGTGAGTTCTTCAACTCAAAATAATGTGGGTTAGGCAGATAAAAGAAAAAGATGCAGATATCCTCACTTTTTGATAACATTTTGGGTTTGACTGATGTGAACTACGGAGTAAACCTGTTCACAGTAGTGCGTGAAATCACTTTTCACTGAATATGAACATATATGATACTTGCTGAAGCAGTTTTGGAAAGGAACCTTAATTCTCATTATTTCTCTTTGGGTGACAAGTATCTTTCTTTGGAATTGTGATTGCTTTTATGAATTTGAAACTGTACCCAAATGTATCTTCATGTGAAATAAAGAATTTATATGTTCTTACGTAAAATAATTTTTTGCTTTTACAATAAAGATCTATTAATTTTAGTAAGTACAATAAATAATGGCGAGTACAAAAAGTACAAAAGTAACGTGTACAAAATGGCAAAAATAATGGTTTGGGGAAACAAAAGTAACATATTAATAATAGGCTTGGAACACAGAAAGTATGTTTTCCTCATTATGGAAAACTTAGAGATTTTATAATTTTCTTTCTATGCTCAAGAAGAAAAGACCAAAACAAGATTTTTAATATTGCCAGAGAACAAGAAGACAAGAAATATCACATTCTCTTTTGACATCCTGCTTTATCATTGGAAGAAAATATGCACCAAGGATCAAGTTGAGTAAAAGACATCATACGGACAGTTCTGATTATTGGTTTAGCCTGAGTAGATATTTATTATTTATTTTATTTATTTTTACTTATGATTTTGGTTTTTAAAAAGGACTTATTTGACTACTGTCACTAACACTACATCCTAAGGTGTATGTTGAACCATGCTAGGGCTGTTATGGGTCCTCTTAATTTCTAGGCACGAAAAGAAGGCGAAATGATTTCTTTTTAAGCTGTCAAGAATGCACCAGGTCTTCTCAAAAATGTCATCATCCTGCTGCCTACATACCCTGGAGACTATTTAACACTGCGGAGAGGAGAAAGTAATAGAATATTGCATTAATTGTTCTTGCTGTTATTCAACCATGAGGAAGTCTGAAACACCTGAAAAGATATGACTGGTCCCAGCTGGATAATACTGTGGTTTTACTAGTAAGAGTTAAGGCAAGGAGCCAAAAAAGACATGAGCTTTCTCAAATCCGAAGCGTCTAAAATTGAAGTCAGAGAGCAGGCTAGCAGCCAGAAGCTCACACAGAACTGCTAACGGGTCTGGTACAATCACATTACATCTGTTACATGTTATATAACTTTTATTTAATCTCAACAGTCTTTCAATGGTAAAACAATCCAGTTGAAAAATAATTAAGGTGAAATATCATAAAACCTTTCTTCATTTAAACCTTCCTTTAAGGTTTTTTCAGTCTTGCATGAAGGCAAGTATGCATTTATTTACCTGTCAAACTGCAGAAGCTGGTTTGCAAAGAGAGAGACTTGAATGAGAAGAAGTGATTCATGAAGGGAAAAGGTCAGTTTCTTTATAAGTATTATCAACAGCGAGAAGCAAGTACAAAGAAAATTAAGGTTATGTCACATAGCAAATAAAACTTCAAAGTGAACATTTTAATATAAGACTAGCAAAAAAAGGTATATTAATGTGTATTTAACTTTATTTTCTGTGTTATTGTTTTTAAGGCACAGCAGTACTTCAGAATTGTGTTTGAGGCATTGGCCTACAGCATTTGACCACACTTACAGTACAAGTGTAAAATCAATTTTCTGCACTCCCATTTGTCTCAGTACTGATTTTAGCTAGCTCTCTAACAGAATGACTCTACTGGAGAGGTTATTTTACTTCAGAGTGGCATTTCAGAAGCCTTAAATGGTCTGAAGAGATGGCATGTGACCTTTAGGAATATTTTTAACTCTGCTTTCCTCTGAAGAAGAATTATTTAACCCTGTATGGTTATATGAACATAAGTCACTCACTTTTCCCTTTGTGCATCTCAAAATATATCTGGCATTGACTTGTTTCAGCATAAGTAACTGTTGATCATACAGAATTTTTTAACGGAAGCTGAGGATAAAAGCTAGATCAAAGGTACTTTGCTGCTTTTTTGGGAGAACATTTTGAGAAAATCAACTTGTTTCACTTATAATTTTGCAAGTCACCTCTCTGAATTCTCAAACGTTATGATATTTTTATCATTGGTTCAAATATAGTGCTGGTGTCTGTCCAAGTGAAATTAAAACAGAGGTCTTGAATTGCAGAGGTTGCAATAACTGTAGTTTTGAACAGAAAGGAAGAAATTAGAAATTCTTGACTATACTATATCAATCAAAACAATCACCAGTCCTTTAGAATACCTACTCAGACAAATAAGTGGCTCAAAAATAAATTCAGATCTTGACAAATGTCTTAAAGTATCTGATAACACTAGAGATCAATATCTAATTAACCCTGAGCAGTGCTCTATTACAAAATTGGCTACCTAGCAAAATATAATGGACAGCAAAACAAAAAGAAATATAAGCAAGTACTGGGTGCTTGTGAATAATTGAGAGAAACATAAAGGAAGAAAATATGTCATCATGCACAGTTTGTTAATAACTGGATTAACCATCCACCAGAGTTTTGACAAAAGGAAATGTTAACGTTTCAAAAGCAATGTAGAACCTGGCCACAACCATGGGAGAATTCCTAATAATTCCTTAAAGTACTCCACTTGTACCGTTTGATACAGAAGAAATGAAAACTCTGTAACAAATAGAATAGCTAAAGAAAAGTCTTTTTCCAGTAGAGTAACTACAGAACTAATAGTTGTTAGTATAAATTATTCCTAGTTGAATTCTCAGTTTTATCAGACTACAGCAAATTTCAGAGATGCTCTGATGTGATAAAACACAACGAAATTAAATGTAACATCATTCACAGTTTAGAGGTTTTGTGGTCTAGTCCTCACTTATGTCATATTTAAATTGTAGCCTGGCCAAGCAATTCAGACTTCAGATTTTTAGAGAAACAATATAGGCCCTGAACTAGGACACTGAATTCTATCCATAGTAACTGCAAAAGAAGGACTGCTTCGAGGGCTAACTCGGGAGTTTAACTACTTCATTGTGAAGAACTGTTCTCTGGGGTTTCCCTTAGGCACCTGGATATAAGACGGGTTTCCTAAGAGAGGCAGCTGATTTGCATCCCAGTAGCTATGCCTTACAAATGTCTTTATGTTTTTTGACCAAAGTCTGAATTGAACTAAGTCAAAGTGGGTTTCCAAGGTGATACTTTATTTTGAATTTATTTTCTTACCCTACAGAACACAAATTTTTGTTTTCCTGAAGGTAGAGAAATCTCCAGTTGTAAATGTTGCAGAGTTAGTGTCCCATATGCAGGAATTTTCCTTAATTGGTGTAGTAATTTCAGCCTTACATCTCAAGTTCATAAGATAACTTCTGTAAGTAAAACCTCATTTAGTGAAAATATGTAGCACAGGACTGCCATGTCAAAACTACTCCCATGCTAATTTCTTTCAGACTGCAGACAGGACCCACTCTAATACCATCAGGCTTCATTTCATTTCCTCTCGTCTTAGAAATATGTCACAGAGTATCACACTGATATTTAGAAAACTAAATGCAAATTTAAATACTTTCATGGATAGTTTTCTCATTTATTCCTGTGTCAACACTATCTTTTTATGGTACAAGCTCTCTTCTATTTAAGGAAAAAAATTAAATTCTCAGCATATGCTTTTTCAGATGTGGCAATTTGCAAAATTTCCTTCCTCTTAGCCATCCAACCTTTTTCTTCTCTTCTCAACATCATCACCCTATGTGAAAGAAAAGCTTTTTCTTTTCATTTATTGCTCTACTTTGATTGTCTTCAGTCTTGATCTTATAATTTGTGCAACACCTGCAATTCTTACATTTAATTCTATATATTTCTTATATTTCTATAAATTTATACTAAAAAAGCTTTTGGTCTCTGATTTATTTGCCATTGGCATATTACAATTTTATTTGGTTATCTAGACTGCATTTTTCTATGTTGATCTACTTTTTCTTACTCCTCGCAAGCTCTTTTGAGTTGAGCATACATTTGCTGTAAATCTCTATTAGGCAGAAAAAAAATACAAACTGTTATGAGACATCAGAATGTGTTAAATGATACCTGATAAGGTATTTCTAAATTCCAAGAAGAAGCAGGAATCTGATCATATTATGAAGATCTGTATCCTATCCTACAAGTCCATAACATTTGGTAAGTAATAGACATTTTTGCAATTACACATTTATATCTCTTTTTAAAGTGGCCCGTGAAGCTCAGCTTGGGTCAAGGAATATCTGACATTATACAGGGCAGCCTAAAAGAAATTTAGAAAATTGTGGTGAGACTGCCCGCTTTTAAAATTAGATTTTAATTTAAGAATCTTGCTGAATAGTGATTGCAACAGTTTAAAGGAAAGGTCCCACTAGTCCAACAATCACTCTCTACCAGCATAGAAATGTGACTGACCAAGAAAGAGTACAAAAATTGGTTAACAATAAATAGTATTTCCTCTTAAGTGCTTTCTCCATCACCAAGCACTTGCAGTATAGGAACTTCCTGAGCTAGAAGTAGCCAGTAGGCTTTTTTTAATTCTCTGTGCACATCTGTGCACTTGTACAGTTTCTCTTGAAGCAATATAAATAAACTAGTATTTACAACATATTCTGGGAAAGAATTCCCCGTCTCTAATATATATGACTTAAATCACCCCTACTACTGCCACAATATCCAAATTTGCTTTGAATCTGAAATTCAGATCCAAGTGACTTGCCAAGCATCCTGAAAGTTTGTTTTAGAAGGTCCTTGGCTTTTGAGGCACGGGCCTTAATTTCTCTATGTTGCTGTCTTTCAGACTACCACCATTACGGCTTGAAAAGAAAATAATTGATTTTGGAATTGGTGATGTGCTCTCCATTCAACCAATGCTCCTCTAGTAGCTACAGTAGCATGCACCAAATGAATATTTTCTGCAGAGCAAAAGTGTAATTACCCCACATGCACCGGATCACTGAACTTCATAGACTCTTGTTATTCACTGTTCCTTCCAGATGGCTCAGCAAGAGACTTTAAAGTGTGTAGTCTAGCCTGTGTTCTCCATCCATTTTGCCAGATTCCATGGCTATATGAATTGGATGTGCTAATTTATTTCAGATGCAAAAGCATCAGCACTATGGTTTGTCTTCCTTTTTTATCACACTACATTATATGCAAATATAATTTGGGCAAAGTTACATTTTTTAATTTCTTTTTTTGTTTTCATAAAGAAAGGTTCCCATGAAGTAGACAAGCACAATTTTTAAACTGGAAAATCGGTATCAGTTTAACCAAAGCTCAAGTCTTTATCTATAAGCAGGAAATGCAGGCCCTTACATTATCTGGCACTGGAGTTCCTGCCATTATGGTCACTGTCTCAGCAGCTCTATATTCCCTTCATTCAAGTATTTCAATTGCAAAGTTAGAGGTAACATGGTCATGGTACCTTCTTCTTCACTAATTCAAATAATATATCAGAACTGGGCAATATTCACCAGGAACCAGTTATGTCATAGATTTCTGACCAGCAAAATTTTCAAGTTCGAGATGTCCGTTCTTTAAGTTGGTAGAAGCCAGAAATAGAAAACCATTTTCAACAGCAAAACACTTCTTTGTAAGTGTTGGAGAATGTGGTAATATATGTTTTACACCAGCCATGGAGCTTGGTGAGCCATAGATGCAAACTTTTAAAATGGCAGCCAAAAATGCTGATTCAGCACACTTAACCAAACATACCCAAAGCTAAATTAACCTAAACCCCTAACCTAAACCTAGACTCTAAACTCCTTAGTTAACTATCAAACTCTCCAAATGCCTAAACTTAGGCACTCCACAGTTTTCATTAATACCTTGCTGGAGAATTAGGTACCTGTCTCCTAACTCACTCCATTGCCATCCTGAGTTTAGATATCGGAGAGGCAGAAACGTTATTCGCTTAACAGCCCAGGGTTTGTATCTGCTGCCACGATTCTAGTCTTAGGGACAGACACTCCTCAGAGGAATGTCAAAGTCTTGAGGAGGCAGAAGATGAAAGGGCAGCAGATGGAGAAGGAGTCACAATATTTTCTTACACGTTAAGGTTGAACAACCACAGAAGCAACAGTTAGTTATAAAAAGTCAGACAGAGAGAAAGTAAGTAAACACAAATATTAGTCTAGGAAGATGGGAAAGGGAAAAGGAAGAGTTCCAGATCTGTGACCTGTTTCCTGGAATTGGTCTTTCTTTTATCCAGTGACTATGAATTCAAAATATAGAAACACGTTGGCACCTCTATGGCACAATCTAACTCTAATGACGCTAAGTCATAGTTAAATATGTGAATTTGTACGGCATTAAACGCAGTATGGTTTTTGTGTCTGCAAAAATCACTTTGTAGCTCAGAAAGCATTATGCTGGAAATGACCACCCCATTTTCTGTCCCTCTTTGTCACACTAGCTCAGGCTGTTTTTCGTATAAAGCATACGTCAGAGCCTAGCAAAGTAATGAAGTATTTTGGGAAATATTTCTCTTGAGCCTAACTGGGTTTGCTTTGTCCCTCCCATCAAACAGAAATAACAGGAAATTTATCAATTTTAAAAAAAATCATCTATACCTATGAAAAGATATCAAGCTCTGTGTACGTCTACTTTATTAAAAAAATACATATTTAGACATATTTGCCTAAGTAATTCTACACACCTGAAAAAACTTTTCTAGAATAATGCTAGCTTTGTTTGATGGTAGAAATATAGCTATTGGGCTTTTTTTTCCCACTACAGATATAGGTAAATTATATGAAGTCAGTTTGCAAGAGTTGATAAAAGTCATTAGTATTTTGCATTTCATCTGCTTCTTCCATGTATTATAGCCACACATTTTTAAGCACAAATAATTCTGAAAACATTAGCTAACTGAAATGACCTGAATAATGGCCAAGTCAATAGTGTGAATTGAATAATTCTTCAATTTAGCATGTATTTCTATTTAGGCTCCTCAATCAATAAGATATCTGTGATTTTTTTAAAAAAGGAAAAAATCATCTACTTCATAGGTAATGAAAATGGAGATAAAATCCTACTGAGCATTTCTGGACTTGCATTATCAGGGTCACCAAGAAATCTATTTCACTTGTGCAATAACCTTGAAACATTTTATTTGGCACCTTTCAGCTATTCATTGTATTTCAAACAAAACAAACAAAAAAAAAGATCCTTAAGGTCTCTGCTCAGAAAAATATGGCACTGTCAGTAGCTATGGACTTACCTTAACAATTGTCTTAAGCTGGCCTATGTATTAGATTGGGTTTCCTTTAATGTAAAAATCTAAATGTTAATTTCCCCAGTTGGTGAGGAAACAGAGAGAGGCTCTTTAAAGGACAGTTCAGAGAAATTATCTTGGGACTGATTCAGTTCCCTGTGAAGATGCCCATCCTCTTTCTATTGAATCATGGAATCATTAAGGCTGGAAAAGACCACTGAGTCCACCCTTTGACTGAGCCACCACTACTGTCAACCAATCCATGGCACTGAGTGCCACATGCAGTTGTTTCTTGAACACTTTGAGGAATTGTGGCTCCACCACTTCCCTGGGCAGTCCATTCCAATGCTTGAAAACCCCTTCAGAGAAGAAATTCTTTCTAAATTAACTATGATTGATTATCGAGGAAGTCTGAACAGCTGGCTTAAACTAAATTTCCAGCTTGGCAAATTTTAGAGGCAGGAGAAGTGAGTCCCAGTCCAGGTGCAGGTATGGGACTGAAGGTCCTCATTGTACATCCTGCTCCATTAGCCCTTTGCTCCAACAGGAATTATGCTGACATTGTATTGGTACTGATCAGAATGAGTTAGGAGATCAGAATGTGGGCTGAAGTGTTTAAAAATTGTTGCGGAGGAGTCCTTGGGAAAACTCTATTTTTGTACAGGTCAGTAGCAATTCTTGCCTGATAGTTCCAAGAGGCAATGCAGAGTTATGCTGTCCATAACCCTACTCTGTGTCTAAACAGCACATTTCAGCCCCTGGGTAGTAACAATAGCAGATGCTTATTATATTTAATTATTAACCATCAGCTCTTTGAACTTATCACCTTGGTCTCTCAGCACCTGCGTGATGGATGGCAAAATTCCCATAATTTCAACTTCCATCAGTCAGTAAGTAAAAGGTGAGCATCTGCTAGTGCTCACCAACCCCTCAGGATATATTCGGCTATCGTTATGATTGTTCCTAATGGTGTTTTACACAAAATAAGTAAGGGTGAAAAAGGCATGCTAGGTTATTTTACACATATACAGTGTCAAAGTATTTATTGCCCCGCATATGGCAAATTTGAAATATAAATAGATAATACCAGTAGCACATTTATTATTAAATTTAATATTTATGCAGTGACATAAATTTACATGTCCTTTAAAATACTTCTGTATTTTTGAATTGATCAGAAGCTTTAGTCAAAGAAAGGAAGGAAAAGTAGGGAAGCTAAAGGGAAGCTGTACTTTACCCTATCTGCCATTGTTTTTTCCGCACTTAAAGGTATGTCCACAGCACAGAGTGAAGAAACCATCTTTGAAACTGTAAGCAAACAAGGTAAGTTCTCATTATGCCATTAAGGAAGCTGGTAGATTCTGCCCAGAGGTAGGACTCTAACTGAAATGCAGAACCTACGAACATGGATATGTTGCCTTCAGGACTCAGGTTGCTCATGCAGCTCTATTGGCATCTAATGCATATTCTCTGCATCAGTGCATCCCCTTAGGTCAGAATACCCGCGCCTTCCCTCACTGTGCCACAAAGAGGAGTTTGGAAGGTGCTTACAGCAGCAAAGAGTCTCTTCCAGCCATCCCCTTTCATGGAGCTGAGTCACAGGGGAAATTTGACTATTATATGCAATTTTATCATATAAAATCTGATTTTCTCTCAAAGTATTTTCATAAATTAGGCCAGAATAATGAAGCAGTTTGCATCAGAGTCCTCTGGGAAACTTTCAAGGCGGCTACTGCCACATTCTCTTCCAAGGCTACACCCCTAAAGAGATCTCATTGCTGAGAGAATACCATATTCCCTTGCCTCATACATGATGTGAAAATTATCTGGAAAGTCACATTACTCATGTCTTATAGGACTCCGTAATGGAGCTTGGAATTCATGTTAGTCCAGTGCAAAATGTCAATGCAATAGCACACCAATAAACAAAAAGGGTGTTCCAAACATCTGATGAGTTGTAAAGAGCCCCTCCTCTTCATGTCTGGCAAAATGGGAATGAAATGGCCACTTAAAATTTGAGCAATAAACTTTGAATATTGCACATAGGTCATGGCTGGGTATAGAACAGAACTGTGTAATCTATTCCTGGTGCACACCTGGCATACAGGCAGGGGTGCAAACACACACAAGCATCACAGATCAAAGCTGAAGGCAAATTTTGGTAAGACAAAAGTGCAGTATAAGGAATACAATTTCCCAGACATATTCGTCTGGTAGTAGGCATATAAATAATGAAATCTTTATGACTGCCCACCAGACATAATGTTATGTACAATTTATGTTGAAAAATTATTATTGTTGAAGAACAGACTTTATATTTTTAAATGCTTTTGTAAATGTGTTGTTAAATGCCTGGATGTGTATGGAAAACACGATTTCTACATTCATAAGCATACCAAAAAAAGTATTTTTCCAATTTATTAATTGGCAATTATTGTAAGATACAATTGTTTATTACTTCTTATACCCACTATAAACAAAAAATTTTACAAAGTCAGGAACTGAGGAGACAGCATAAGTATTTTTTGAAGTGCTAAGAAGATGTTTGGAAACCATTTAATAAAAGTTGTGGCTATGGTAAGGACCTTCTTCAAAGAGGCAGAAGGAAAACTCAGTATTTGAGAGGCTCCTACTTTCCTTGTTTTTGGGGCCAGTGTTCTCCTTTAATTTCAGGAAGAGCTGAATGAGTCTCTGGTAGAGTTCCTCTCTCCTATTCAAGGATGCCTCAGCAAGACAGGGGTCCTTTTGCAGAATAGTCTCCCTGAGGGTTCCCTGGCTGTGAAGTTTCTGGTCTGTGTCTTGATAATTTCAAATTTCTTCATCTCTAACAATTTTTTTCAGCAGCCACTGAAAGAGGAAAAGAGGATCTTTCAAAGCCTTTGTTGACATTTTGAAGGTCCCTACTACTTACAGCTTAATTAACTTTATGACAATGTTTAAGTTATGATATGGTATTTCAGAAGTAATTTGAGGGTAATTTCCATTGTTTGCATGAATGTCTCAGGCAAGTCAGGCAATTAAAATAGAGATTGTACCACAATAGTAAAATTAAGTATCAGATATCTTCTGAATATGTGATAGGTTTATTTTTATCAGATATATCTTCTGAAACTTTATTAAATACGTTCATTTACTCTCCTCAGTTACCCCACATTTCAGACAAATATGAAAATGCCCTGTAAAAGTATTATATGCTGCAAAACTCCTGACAAATACCTGTCTTATATGATAAAGACATCCAAATCATAATTAATTTTATTTAAAACAATACAAGAGATACTGAGATTTTTCTCAAATTCACTTTGCTATTTGTTAGCATAAAATCAAAAATTTTTTCTTCTTCTACAGCGTTTCAGTCACTCTTTGTTTTGCTTCTTACAAAAGAAGCTGAATGCAAATATTGGCTTTTGTATTCTATGATGTGGTCCATGCATTTTAGAACCCCAAATGTGAGAGTTTTCAGAATATGCAAATTTTATAAATTTATTTCTCCTGTGTTACTTAGTTCTCTGAAGATCCCCAAGCAATCCAACTGTAATCTCCAAATGAACGACAGTGAATCTAAATTTTTCCAGAGCACTATTTTATGCTAGTAGATATCTCACACTAATCAAGGGTATATAGATAGATTAGCAGTTTAAAATTTAATAGATTTTTTTTCAGGGTCTGTCTGTATGATTTAAAATTATCATTTTTTTTCAACAGTTTTCTACTCATCTTTCCCAGCTACTGCTGAGTCAGAGAGTTCAGACTGTTTAATTGAAAATGGAGTGACAACTCTTCATAGCTGGATCAAAAACCAAAAAGAGTCAATGGAAAGACATCCTTGGACTTATTTTGAAAGCCGTTCCAAAAGCTTTATGTATATTCAAAGCATATTTATTAACGCAATTTAAAACTCCCTCCCAAATCCTGCTATCACACAATGTTAGCTAAGCATAGACATGGAGAGCTTTAGCCTGTTTTGTCTAATTCTTATTTTCTCTTGGTTTTGCTGACCTTATTTTTAGAAAAATAAATATTTTATGTTAAGAAACATTTGCCTTTATAAAAAATAAAATCTCTCAGACTTATTTAAAGTGGCAACAAAGTAGCAGCACACTAGTTCTGGGGGGTGATGCGAGAATTGAAATGAGGTCCTTCCTCGGTCAACTTCTGTCCCTGTTTGCCCTTTTTCAAAGTCAACAGCCTGAGAGCATCACTCCAGCCCATCAGTAGGTCACCACTGAACTGCAGGATGCCCTGTGTGCTCCCTGTGAGCACTGCCAATCCCTCATTGCCATCCAGTCAAGACACCTGGGCATTAGGCCCTCGAGAAGAGTCAAAACTAGGCAGTGCGAAAGTCCTACAACACTGGTACATTCATCAGAGACAGTGCTCCATAGCCTTCTGTTATTGTGATAAAAGATTCAAATGAGACCATGAAAAGGATGCAGAAAGACACTTAGGTTTGTAAGAAACAAAGAAAGAGAAAGGTTGCAACTGGAGGAGAATGAAGCCAGATTTCCATTCTCCATACAGATTATCTTGACTTCACCATCTTAGAACCAACAGAAAGTGAAAGCATCATTGTCCCATTTTCAAACAGTAGAGCTAGATGACAATGTAACAAAATAAAAAAATCGAATGTCATTAACAATATTAACTGCTATTTTTTTAGAGTTGTGCCAATATGAGTTATAGAAATACAGCTGTGGCCACTCTAGTCAACAACATGTAGATAAGCTTTCCTGTGCATAAATTTCACACTGTTTATCAAAATCTTATCTGACTTCTGTTCCCTTATGAAATAATATAAAAAAGAGGAACAATGAAGAGAATAGAGGAGAAATTGTAATTTTGCGTACAGTCTATATACAGTAGAACATTGCCTTGGTCCTGCTATGGGCTCTTCTAAAGCAAAACCGTGAGGCATCTTAGCAGCTAGAAAGAAAAAACAGGTTTTCCTGGGTTTATTTGAGTAAAACAGGACTTCACTAACTTGTACCTATGCAAGAGAAGACACATAGGAAACAGCAGAGTAAATGAACACTTTGCAGACCAGAATCATATTTGTTTTCTAATTTTCATTTGTTTTCATGTATTTGCAACTATATATCATTATACTGTTGCTGTTTTTTATCTTGATACTGTTGCCACCTTAGTAAAAATTAGTTTGAATAAAATCCCAAACCTAAAGTATTATTCTCATTAAGAGGGTATATTGGTGCCTAGAAGTAAAGATCAATAAGTGACGGAATCCTTTCTAGTGCATTGGTCACTTTCACAAAGTCATTAGGAAAATGAATGTTCAGAAGTATGTTGTTCAGATGTCAAACAACAACACATAAATGCTTTGGAGAATGGCATGTAGAGTGGTGTCATAATAATGATATTGAGTCTCAATAAAACTCTTTCTAAATCTTTACTGGGATATAAGAAAGTGATGGGTAATATTTTAGGTTGAAAGTGTTCTTCTTCAAAACACAATTTATTTTAAGCAGTATCTTCTCATACTCAATCAGTGAAATATTATAGTGGTTCCCACTTTGACCAACATCTAGCACACCCAGTCAACAATATCAGAAGTTTTGCAAAAGTTAGGCACTGAATCCTTTTGCTCAAATTATAGACTTTGCACCCAAATTTGTACTCTAGTCACTTATATATGAAGCAGAAGTAAATATAGTGCCAATCCCCCAAACTGCTCTGAGTGACATGAGCAATATAAGCATAAGCTCATCTTGGCTCTTAGAGTGAGTACAGAGTACAATCCATGCCCAGTAAATTGAAGAGACCTGCTCTTCCCTACTCTATTAGCACAGGTTACCACCTTTGTTCCCTGCATTTATAGCTGATATGCACCCCTATAACTTGGAGTGGCTTACAAAGTGGTGTGCGTTTGCCGTTTTTACCTCTCTTATGGGCACAGTCGCCTCTGTCTATTTGAGGGCAATAATCTCTTTATCATTTCACCAGTGGCCACCTGAAGGCACCCTGTAAGGTATACACGTCCAGAAAAATTCTTTCAATATAGTTTTCTAGCTCACCTAAAATAAATCCAACTGGTCTTTATGCTTGAGTATGATACATATTTTATTCATTCTATTTAATCATGTCTGAAGGCTATCGAAAGCTAAAAAAGCTTTCAGCAAAGCATTTTATTCAACACATGCTACACTTTTTTCCCACACTTCCATAAGCCAGATAGCCTGGACAACATAACTTCTGTAAAAAGATTTAGCAAGCCTTGAAAACTATTTTTCCCTTTTTCTTTTTTTTAGTCAGACAGTTCAAATGAAAGTAAATTCTGTAGTAAAGAGTGAGTATTTTATGGGTTTAATAATGACAAATAGAAATATCATCTCAAGGAAAAAATACCAGTTTTAGTTTGAAATCAGTCCAAGTTAATATTTACAACTTCAGAGTGAACATCAAAAGATTTGAAGTTCCAGAAATCAGATTAATTTTCAAAAATGTTGCAGCCAGAAATCAAGAATTTGCTTGAGTGAAGAAGGCATAAATTAAACGCACATTGCTGAAATGCTAGCAAGAACTCTAAATACTGTCCTGTATGAGGACTTTCTGTCTATATTTTATCTTCTTTTGGACATTCCAATAGACACTACAGTGTTTAAAGACCAAATGCCTGGACCATCCTTCATCCTCTACATTTCTTTTTCAAATTCAGCTATAAAATTCAAAGTCAAAAGGAAAATAAGATCATCTAGTCAACTGCACAGTGTCAAAGGTCATTGGATATACAGAATTTTTTCTTATATTGATTGTAATAATTTGCATTTGGCTAAAATCTTACTTCTGTCTAGAAAGTATCTTCTAAAAATTGTACACTCAGTCTGAGCTGAATGACATCTTGTCATGGTTTAACCCTAGAGGGCAGCTCAGCCCCACACAGCCACTTGATCATTTCCCCTCAGTGGGATGGGGGAGAGAATGACAAGAGCAAAAGTGAGAAACTCATGGGTTGAGATACAGACAGTTTAACAGGTAAAGCGAAAGACACATGCACAAGCAAAGCCAAACAAGAAATTAATTCACCACTTCCTATGAGCAGGCAGGTGTTCAGCCATCTCCAGGAGACAAGGGCAACTTTATGTGCAGCGATTAGCTGGGGAGACGAACACTGTCACTACAAATGTCCTCTTCTTCCTTCTTCTTCCCTATTGTTTCGATGCTGAGCTTGACCCATATGGTATGGAATATCCCCCCGGTCTGTTGGGGTCAGGTGTTGTGATTGTGTCCCCTTCCAACTCCCTGTGCGGCCCCAGGCTCCTTGCTGGTGAGATGGGGTGAGGAGCAGAAAAGGCCTTGGCTCTGTGTAATCGCTGCTCAGCAGTAACAAAAACATCCCTGGGTTATCAACACTGTTTTCAGCACAAATCCAAAGCACAGCCCCATAGTAGCTACTCTGAAGGAATTGAACCCTATCCCAGCCAAAACCAGCATACACCTACAGACAGAGAATCTGCCTGGCAGTTTCCTCCCATGATTAATGCTCTGTGCTTTACTTCTTAGCATGTGCCTGGCACTATGAGCCACTGGTTCTTGTTACACATCTGCTCGCTGAATGTCATATTTTCTCCCTTGGAAGAGTGTTATCCACTGCAGTATCTTTCCTGTGATAAGTGAATACGTGAAAGCTCTAAAGTTCATATAATGGGGACTTTTCCAGTTTTCAAATCAATTCTGTGGCTCTTTCTAAGTCCTTGCTAATTTTTAAAGCTGTCTAGATGAATCCAGGCTTAGCATCCTCCGTGCATGTGAGCTATCTGTTAGTCAGCTGCTTATGCATCTTCGAACCATATCTTTACCATAGCAGTGCCCTTGGGATTTAGGAAATCATATTCTGCTCCAAGATCACCACTTCCCAAGACTCACCTAGCTTCCTTGTTCTTCAAGATGCAATTTTAAAAACAAACTTCTGCATTTTTTGTGTTCAGTAGAATAACAATGTACTCAGTTTACCAGTCATTGAAACACTTGCTCTTACCGTTATTTCTCTTCTCACTACACCCTTTAAAATTAAGTACTAATATAGTAGCAGGTAACTTCCAAAGAGATATTTCACACTGACACTTCTTTTTTGAAGACCTGTTAGTCTATCAGTTATCTTACTGATACCTTGTATTGTGTCAGGTTCTTTTGTTAGATAAAGGGAGGTAGATGCTAGTACGTATTATCAGGATAAACATATATACCATTTTCAAACACAATTAAAATGTTACCACATAAATAACTGTATTTTATGAGACCAATTATGTAAACCACAATGTTGACTACCATTAATTATGTTCTTAGGTTTAAATACTTTTTAACTGAATCCTACTTCATCTTTTCCATTATTTTTCTGCACATGGTGACACATTAATTTTGCATTCGCACAGTATCAACGATTTTGGATATTCAAAATCTTATAAGGATTCTTATATTTAATAAATATTAATACTGTCAGTCCTCAGATATCCTTAGAAGTGCAGACATCTTTAAAATATTCCTTTGCAATGAAAGAGCCAGAAGAAAAGTCTCCTGTATCATACTTTTTTCCTTACAAACACTCAGATTTATTGAATACTTATGTCTTCTCTGTCTCCTTCCTAGTAATTTTGTCATTTATTTTAAGAATAGGATACATGTTTGTTTCTTCCTCTTGAGCAGCTTCTTTCTTTTCCTGCTGGTGCTGTGGATCCCTGTGTTCCTGATATATATTTTCTACCTTGACTGTGGTTATTTCATTTAGAAAAGCTGTTTCTTCAGTGTCTTTATCTTCCTTCATTAATTTTCTCCATAAATTTTCACATTTTCTGTTTAATGTCACTCTTTTCGTCTATAATCTCTTTAGATAATACACAGAGGTTATATAGAAATACATATCTGCTCTCAATAGCCAATGAGTGGCTCTCATATTAGCCACATCCTTTCGTTACACCAGCCATCATTGGTGTAAGGAAAGGAAGTGACCAAGGCTTTGTAGAACCAGTTGTGTGTCCTCACAGATGGGAACAATTGTCAGTCATAGGAGAAAAGGTGTAGAGACAAGAAGCAACATTTCTCTTTTTCATCCACTTCCTCCACATGCAGATTTTCCTCTGAGTCCAGGAGAGAACTTCCCAAGGAACCAGATTCCTCTGGAGTTTTGAATTTTTCAGGTCTCTGTAGGCCTAGAGAAACTTCTCTTTCCTTCTTCATCAGAGACTGGCATCTTTTTCTGCCTTAATCTAATACAACTCTTACTTGAGTTCTCAAGCTGAAATTTTCTGAGCTCCAAAACCAAATCAAGTGCTAAATTGCAGGTCATACCTTTTATAGCAAAAAATATTCTACTGGAGTTCAGAAGTCCATGAGGATATTTCCACAAAAAGCTTGCAGTTCAATCATATTGCTAAATTATCAATTTTTTTTCATCTGTATGGAGCTGAAATCTAGACCAGGCCTCTCCCATTACATCCATTACACCAGGGAAATTTTGTTTTCCTTCTTAACTGAAAATCACACAGTAATGATGGCTAAATTTGGTGTAAGCATTTCTCTTAGAAACAATCAGTGTTTTCAAAGCATTTCACTACTTGTAGGGCTATGAGAAAAGAATTCAAACATCTATAAATATCCTATAGTTTTTGATTTGCTGTCTTTTTCGGCAAAAAGAATGCATGTTTTCCTCATACAACAAATGCTCAGGACAATATCGATAATACATTTCAGGTTTTCTGCTTGTGAACATTGCTGTTTGTTCAAGATAAGAGTTCAAGAATCACCAGATACTTCTGAATAAATATTCACTTTGTCTGGAGCTAATATACAGATCTCTTTTAAGACACCTGTCTAAATACTGCTCAAATTTACTAAATTTGAAGATTGCATATCACTGGAGAAAGTCTAACTTAAAATGCAAAAGTACCAAAATACTTTAAAATAATCATAACTTGATGTCTTCATGACATTACATAAAATTACACCTGGATAATATTTTATAGTAGCTGTATTGCAATATTCTGACTCTGTGTTCATAATTTAGTACTATAATATGACATACAACATGCAGGCACACAACCATCCTAAATTATTCTTGACATTCACTACTGTTATTCAATCTCTCCCTGCCACATCTATCCTGGCTTTGTCAGGTTCTACATCGATGTTACAAAAAACTTAGAGATTGGTAGGACACAGCAAATTCAGAACATCACCAGATTGTCTAACCTAAGGACATGTCAGTGCAGAGCACAGGGTGAAATACGTATAATATAGAGTACGAAAGCCAGCATATATCCTCCCTGAATTTAGCAAACTTAACACACAGCTATAAGACCTTGCGTGTCTGTGAGTGTTCAAGTGCTTCTCAAATGAATGTTCCATATATGCTGCCCCAATCTGATACTACAGGATGCAGGAATATTAAAGTGCCTGTGTTTAAATTTAGTAATGCAGACCCATTCAATTACTCTGCATTGGAACTAGGAAACAATTACAGTTCCATTTAATGAATTTCCTCCTTAGTTGGCATTACAACGGAGGACAGAAGCCTCAAGGTATTTTGACGTAGAGGCTGTAGTTTCAAGATTTTTGACAGCTAGTCTTAGCATTTTAGTGACACTGACTGGAGTTAGGTATAAACTTCAGTGGGAATATCAAAGAGCTCCAGAGATGATTTGCCACTTGCTAAGAAAAGCATTTTGTACAACAAGAGAAACATTTTATATAATAATAAAAAGAATTTTTAAAAAATGCTGTGTTGCATCAAACAATGGCTTCATTTAGCAGTTCATTAGCAACAAAGGAGTTAATCAATGTCTTTTTGAACACCTAATAGCTGTTTAAGAGAGACCATAAGGTTGGAAAAGTCAGCAACATATTTGAACCAAAAGTACTGGGAAAAGGCCTCTCTTTCTCAAGCCCACTTAGCAGTCTTTCTGTGGAACTGTGGAGCTGAGGAAAGTCCTTGCTCTGCTCTAAACTCCAAACTCTGGGCACGATTCCTCCTGGTATTGCTCCCCTACTGATGACCTCTATCAAGGCTTTTATTCACTGCCTTCTGCACCAGCTGAGGTAATTTTTGAGAGTGTTGGAATTCAAGAGACAAATTTATCTCTACAACTATAATATTTTTTCAAAGAGTGTTTATTTTACTGATGCAATGAATAGAAAAAAAAAAGGTAAAAAATTTGCTAATTACCAGAGTAAAAGAACATCAATTCCCATTCTTCAGTGTATGAGAGTTTATAGAGGATTCAAAATGTCTTTCCAGACTTTTTTTATTGAAAATATTTCAGCCACCCATAAGATGCTAATTTCTGTAGTTTCGTCTCCCATTACCTAGGTCTCCACCCTTGATGCAATCCCTTGTACTTTTATGCCTTATAAAAATTGTAAGCACCTTGGGGCACAAATAAGTTGCTTTAATTTGTCTATATAGCACCATTCTTTCCTAAGGCATTGAATGAATAATATATGGTAATTTATAATGAAGGTATTTTCAAGTCAGAGGGCTTGACAGCAAGCCAGTGAATTGAAAAACAAGCAAAGTTAAATAAACCTTTTAAACAGGATGGTCTTAGTGGCCAAGATGCATTTCTTTATTTATAAATATTTGGTATGAGAACTCTGTCCCTTGGCAAAGTACTTGTTCCAAAAATGGAAAAGCTGGCTGCACCATCTGAGCACGCATGGAGCTTCCTGTAGGCACTGTAGAGCACAGCTAGGCTAACTAGACCAGCAAGTGCATCCCTCAGAGCAATATCTAAAACTGTGTCACATTTAAGTTCCAGAACTGGAAAGAAAACAAAAAACAAGAGAATGGTAGCAAACATTTTTGCCTATCTTTGCTATGAGAAATCATAGGATCAGAGTGTGGCCTGGGTTAGAAGGGACTTTAAAGATCACCTCGTTCCAAGCCCTCTGCCGTGGCCAGAAACACCTTCCACTAGACCAGGTTGCTCAGAGCTCTATCCAACCTGGTCTTGAACACTTTCTGGGATGGGGCATCCAAAACTTCCCTGCACAATCTGTTCCAGTGCCTCCTCACCCTTACAGTAAAGAATTTCTTCCTGATATCTAATCTAAATTCACTCTCAGTCTAAAACCATTCCACCTTGTCCTGTCACTTCATGTTCTTGTAAATAGTCTCTCTCCGTCTTTCTCGTAGTCTCCCTTCAGGTACTGGAAGGCTGTGATTAGGTCACCCTGAAGCCTTCTCTTTTCCAGGCCAAACAATCCCAATTCTTCCCATCTTTCCTCGTAAGGGACGTGCTCTATCCCTCTGATCAACTTGGTGGCCTCCTCTGGAGTTGCTCCAACAGGTCCATGTCCTTCCTGTGCTGGAGATGCCAGATTTGGATGCAGCACTGCAGGTGGGGTCTCACTAGAGCAGAGCAGAGGGGCAGAATCCCCTCCCTGGCCCTGCTGCCCACGCTGCTTTTGGTGCAGCCCAGGGCAAGTTTGGCTTTCTGGGCTGTGAGTGCACATGGCTGGGTCATGTCCAACCTCTCACCCACCAGCACCCCCCCAAGTCCTTCTGGGCAGGGCTGGTCTCTATCCGTTCATCCCCTAACCTGTAATGTTTACACAGGTAATGTGATGCATATTAAACACTCTTTGAGCACCTACTTATCAAACCTATGTTGAAAACAATCTGCTAAAATACTTTAACTCAGCAGCATATCAATATTAACATGCCTCTTTCAGACTTTCTTCCTATTCTTCTGACTATATTTCACCAGACAACTTTTGTTTTAAAGTGTGACAAGACAAAGTTCTGGACTTTCCATTGAAAAAGCACTAGATTTGTTGCAGAGGCCCTGCGTACAGTTCATACTCAAATACTTCCATGTATCCGGAAAGCATGTCCCATAGAACTGATGAGCCATGTGAAGGGGCCATTTGTCCTGGATTTTCAGACACCAAATAGCCTAGTCAGACCCATAAATTTTGATTTTAAGTACTTTAGGGGAAAAATCTGTCATTTTAATTTGTTGAGAAACCACCGTTCTTTCCTAAGGCAAGGTGTGAATAATACATGACAATTTAAAAAGGAGCTGTTTGCTACTGTTACTGCTTCTGCAAAACCTCCAGATTCTCAGACAAATGACCAAAGTATTCTTAATGTACTCAGGCTATATTTTTAGGTGCAAGAAGAGGATATATACTTCAAAATTTGAACTTAGTACAAGCTACTTATTCAGTGTTACCAACTAAAAATTCAGTCTCAGATTATTTGCTACTCTATTTAAAATTATGGCTTGTATGGGCAAAGAGTTGCAGTTTTCTCTTTAATTTCTTAAAAAGTGCCTAAAACCCATTGAAAGCAAGCTGTTAGTTATCTAAGAGTTTCCATAATTAATCTTCCTTGTTACAAAGAAAACTGTGAAAAAACAACTTTAAAAAACCCAAAGAAACCAAAAAGACTGAGAAAAAACAAAGAGACAAAAAAAATCCAAAAACCAAACTAACAAACAACAACAAGAAAAAAAAGAAGAAAAAAAAATCCAACACAACTAAAAGCAAAATCTCCAACCCTGAAAATAAGAAGTATATTAAGTTAATTGATTAAAAACTAGAATAGTTTCCTAGCTTCTCAAATTCCTTCAATTTTTGTATTTCTGCAGAAACCATCACATTATTATGTGAAGTTACATTGCCAAACCAAGGGATTAATGTGGCATGTTGTAGAAATTTTCCTAATGCACCAATGATAATGCTGTAACTTGTAGATATTGGTAAAAACAGGTTACTAGAAGATGTATCTATGGGTCTGTATACATGTGTTTCTTCTAGAACTCTGCTGCTTTTTTAAAATGAGCTATTAATTATTATTATTGTTATTATTGTTGTTGTTATTACAATGATGATGATGTTAACGATTAATCATTATTAATAATATGGATGTGATGTGGAATTGCAGAATAAGGAGTATTGCATATTGGAATATGTTTAAAAATACATACAAACAGACCCCAGGGTCAGTAGAAAGAAATCATCACCATTAACATTATTCCCCTACTGGAAAAGAGGAAGAGGAACCTCTGGCAACTAACCTAGTTCTCCTGGCTAAGAGCTTTAAATACTGATTGCTCCTCATGAAACTTTCTTTTCTTTTTCTTAAGGATCACGGGAAGAACAATAGAACAACACCAGAGAAAGAGACAATTATTGGGAAGGTTTTGTAAATTAGTTTTATCTGTATTACTACATTAATGATCATAGAAATGGGATATTTCAGATTGTGTGTGCTAATACCATTGCACTTAGATTAAGAATAAATTTTTGACTAACCACTAAAGCTTTAATTTAAGTTACGAGTTCATATAGGCGGTGCACTCCTTTAACCCAAATAAATTGCACAGGTATCTGTATTGACTGTTAAATATGGATGCACCAATATTTACAACACCTCTGTTTATGAACAGTACCTAATTTCATCATCACCACCATAAAGTCTGGGATATTTTGTGTAATGCCTGGGGTTCTTAACAGTATTCTGAGATCTGGAAGTATCAATATCTCTGTGAAACACGTGAATATAATTGGGATCCGTTTCATGAAAAGAATTCTTTATTTATCTTTTTTTTAAGAAGGGGACTGTCAGACATCCATTTTTTGCATGTTCTGATCCAACCCTTTGTAAACCTTCCACTGAATCTCTAAAAGATAATAAACCCATTGTTCAGACAAATCAAAAAAGTGATGCTTTATTTACTTCACACCGTTCTCCAGAAGCTCCAAAGCACCGAGCTTCTAGAGAAAAGGACATGTCCATCTCCATTGTTACAAAAACAGTTTCTCCAGTTATACAGTCATACGTTCCATACCCATGTCCTGATTTCAGCTTGGATTGAGCTCATTTTCTTTCTAGTAACTGTTACAGTGCTGTATTTTGCGGATTTTGTTGGTGCTAGGTCAAGGACTTCTCAGTTTCCCATGCACTGCTCAAAGCAGGTGCACAAGAAGCTGACAGGGAGCATTGCCTGTACAGGTGACCCAAACTGGCCAAAGGGGTATTCCATACCAGAAAGAACCATGTCCTGGATATTGCCCCCCTGGGGGGGCAGCTGGCTGTGAGAGACTGCTGCTGAGGAACACACTGGGCATCAGTCAGCAAGTGGTGAGCAGTTTCATTTTGCATCAATTGTCTTTCTTGGGCTTTATTTCTCTCTCTCTTTTTGTTGCCTTCTTTTTTATTATACTTATTTTTATTATCATATTTTACTTTATTTCAATTATTAAAATTTTATTATCTCAGCCCACGGATTTAGGGTTTTTTTAATCCAATTCTCTTCCACATCTCACAGAGGTGGGCAATGAGTGAGTGACTGCACAGTATTTAGTTGCCAGCTGGTGTTAAGTCACTACAACCAAGAACACTTGGAATAGCAGTGATCTGAAATAAACAGGTTGTAAGAAGATTGAAGAGGATTGAGAAGCAAGCCTACTTTTAGGTAAGATGCTAAGTTTGGAAAGGATATAGAAATTGTAGGTTACTGTTCTGCCTCTGTACTCTTTTATACAAGACAGCACATATGAAGGGGTTTTTTGAAGCTGCAGTTGACAGCAGCAGGAAAAATGAGCAGTAAGGTAGAATGTACCAGCCGGTTAAATAAAGTTCAGATCATCTTGGCTAGGTTAAACAATGGAGCCTCTGAAGTGGACCAAAAAGCACTTGCAAGAGATGGCACAGAGGCCTGCCCACCATCACAGCTCACTCTCACAGCTAGCAAAACAGGAAAAGGGAAAGCAACGTGGAAAATAAACCTGCACAAGCTGGATAACACCAGTAGGCTGAGAACCAAGTTAGCAGACTGTTACCAAAGTCACTGTCCAGAGAATGCTTTAACACAGTTCCTAGTGATATATTTCTGAGATATGTTACCAAACTCCTCTCCTTAATAATGATTTCCTTGCTTCTTGCGAAGTTTCAAAAATTGTAACTCGACAAATAAGGTAAATATCTAAGGAAGATGTTCAGTATTTCTGGGCAGAGGCTTGAGGATTGTTAGTTGTTTGCCAACCATAAATCTTGTTAACAGCAAACGAGTTACCATTTGAGAGTATTCCATCATGCTGATACAGAAGTTTATATTTCAATTTCACAATTGGACTGTAGCAGTATATTAACATTCTTATTAAAATTCTGTATTTCACACATGTAAATATCCGCATGGAAACTTCTGCTTTTTTACTTAGATTTTCTACACTCAAAGGCGAATATTTTGAATTTATTTTATTTTTGATAAATCTGAGCAAAATCGACTCATTTCCTTTACCTATGCAAAGATTAAAAAGTCCTCACATAAAGGAGTTATATGCAGGAAGCATCTGAACTTTAAAAGCTGAAACTTAATAGGTTTATACAGAGTATTAGTCTACAGGCCAATATGCAAAACTCAAGTATTCACACAATAAGAGTAAAAATGCACTAAAATTAATCATGCAATGTGTTACTTTGCTACTTGTAGCAAATTCATTTATTAATTCTGACTTTACCAATTAGCTTATAATCGTGTTGCTCTCTATTTGCATTCAGAATCACATATGTAACACTGATCTTGCATAGCAGTGCAGGAGTCCTTGGTGCATCGTTTCACTGAAGTATTCTCTGCTTCATAGTTATGGTACATGTGCCTAAGTAAACTGTGAATTCCAGCAACAGAGTTTGTGTTCTGACTTTAATTATCTTTCCTCCTTGAGAAGAGAAAATCTGAGATTTGGAAGGCTTTGCATCCCTTAGAGCAGGTAGGCAGTTACTTCTGGGCATAACTGTGGCCTTTCATCATAAGTAGAATTATTAGATTCCACCACACCACTGCAGGCTTGGGAAACTTTACAAATCTAAAGAAATATTTGATAGTGCAGGATGAAAATTAGCTTCTTATTCAAATGGGAAAGTAAGAATTTAAAAGACATGATTCTCACCATCTTCCCTAAACACAGAATTAAGATGTAAAGCAGAGCAGTATCATCTGAAATACTGAGATTCTTTTGTAACCACTGGAGCACAGAAGTTTGACATATACATTTAAAACAGATGAATAACTGAGCACCTTGTTCAGCACCAACTTGTGCAAGGACATGGCCAATGACGCATGAGAGGTTTGTGGCCTACAGAAACCTGAGCTCCTGCAGTTTAGCCTAAGGAGTTTTCTTTTACCTACTGCCCTGAGCACTGGCTTCTTCTCCAGCTCTGTAAGAGGTCCACATAGGCTGCCATTCGTCCCCCATAAGATTCATACTAACCATGGTCTCGGGCAGGTGGACCTTTCCCTCACTATGAAAAGGGTATTCTCACCTTCTCTTCTCTTTCATTACACTTCCCATTTCCCTGTAATAGATTGGCCCCTGAAGGTTTGCTGCAGGTAATGGTCTTCTATGCAGAGGTCTTGTGCATACTGGGTTGTTTCTTACGTAATATCTGGTGTACGCCCATATACTGGCTGTCAGGATACCATTCTTAAAAATGACATCTATGACTGTGTCTCCACACAGGAAGTTTCTTGCCTGCAATGTATACTTTACTCCTAACACGTAGCTTCAGATCTGTCCTTTTGCCTTTTACAGGAGAGGTCTTTACAGGAGTGAGTGAACAAACTTATTGGGGTGAAAAGACAAATGTTAGGAAATAAAAACTGTCCAGCAGGTGTCCATTTAGACAGATTAAACAAGGAAATAAGTCTATGCTTGTGTCAACAGTGCAAAGCAAGTTTTGGATGCTTCTAAAAATCACCCCCCCCCCATTTTTTTTCTAAAACTGTCCTGGCTCACAATCATCTGTTAATTCAGTCTTGAGTGTCTTCATTTCCTTTACATAACACAGGCCTTGTCACAGTGTGAAGTTCCCTAAAATAGTTATTGTGTCTTTGGGCAAAAAAAAAGCCAGACAGTAGCAGAAAGAAAAAACTGTAAGCATTTCGATCTCCTGCTGAGATAGAGATTATATGTCTGGTTTCCTAAATATCCAGAGTGAGACTAGACTAAAGCAATGGTGTTTTGAGACCTTCCTAATTTCACTTGATGCCTTCCAACTTACTTGCCTGATATCAATACAGAGTTTACCCCACTGGGTTTAATTTCACTAATTGTCACCTTTTTTGGTGGAAGTAGGCTGAAGCATTCACAGTCCTGACTCTGTGAATGCTTCAGAATTTCCTTTGTATGTGAGTTGCAGTGTCTGTTTTTCGAGATAACCTTTATTTCATGTGCTGAGTGTTCTGACTTATGTTCTGACTTACTGATCCTTCTAAGGGCATGCCCTTAGAAGTGGTTTCAGAAGAGGGTTTTAATTCTGCATGCCATGATTTCATGTTGTTCGTACAATGGTCTGCAGGCAGATGCACGAAATTCAGCCCACCTATAATTCCGTAACTATATACTACACATACAAATAATAAAAATATATTAACACTTTAAATAAGTTGGCTTTAGTCATTTTCTTTTCCCAGAAGAGATGTCTAATAAGTCTTGCCTTTTTAACAAAAGTATTGCAAGGCTTAATTAACTAATGTTTGCAAAATGCTGTGAGTTCCCTGTTCTTTTATGTGTCCTGCTGGCTCACTTCTTTTAGGGAGTCAGTATTGCCATAAACTGTATGTCCTGCCAATTGCCAACAGGCAGGCAGACAAAAGAGCTGCGGCAGATACAGAACCTGTACTGGGAAGTCTGGAACAACAAAACTTATTGAAATAAATAGTACAGAGAGAGGGACAGGAAGGGAAAGAAGACTAAGCTGACGATGAGACAAGAGAGAAGCTCATCCTCTATCCTCTCACTCTACAGATGGACGTTTTCTCTACCACCTTCGTCCTCTCGCTTGCCATTTTTCTCTGAGATTTATTGGAACATTTTAATCCCTTTTCTTCAACCTACTGCCTCAGAATGCCATCAGGGTCCCTTTTGGGGAGCTAAGTAGGATGCTGATGCTATTACTTAGACTCACTGGCATTTAAACCCAGACTTTGCCCTTTGCTTGCTGGAAGGGCTGTTTTTCTTTCCTACGCCATATTCATCTAGGCCAAATCCAAAGCTCATTGAAGTCACTGACAATCTATCCCTTGATTACAGAGGATTAGACCTCTGTGCACTCCATGGTGTTGCTAAAATTAGTTCAGTAGTGCCTGTAGAACTCTCTGGAAAAAAAAACCAGAAATATAATGCTATCCAAGGAGAAGCCAGCATTACTGTTTTCTGGAGAGCTGATTGAAGATTTGGGTTTTTTGTCACCGAACTAGGCATGCAACTGCAATGCCAGTGCAGAACATTGCGCCAGTCCCAAGACCGTGGAGGAAGAGCTTTGATCTCATTTCAATTAACAGAATTTACAATCTTTTTCATCAAAAGTATCTTGACAAATGCATTACTGTTTTTGGACCACTGTTTACACATCCCAGAGTAGACAAGACAGGTAGTAAGACAGGGCTTATTTCTTAGCACATACTAATGAGGCTGTTCTGCCTGCAGCTCCTTCTGGCCAGATGCTGTACTTGAATAGAGTCCCACTGGGATTCTTTATGGGTGCAGTCACAAATAGTCAGTTGCAAAAGTCATAGTTTAACTATCATTGCTGGAGGAAGACTGGAGTGAATATCAAAGTTAAATGATACTTTGCTGATGAGGAAGGATTCCACATCTCCCTTTAGCTTTTGCCTAAAGTCTAAATATTTGACATTTTAGGTACAGGTACATGGGAAGGTGTGTTCAACTACCTCAAAAAGCAGTTTCAAAAGGTTACTGAGACTGCAAAATTTCAGAGATCATGCCCACGTACTTGTGGCAACAGCAGGGATCACGGCAGGGCCTCAGATCTATCTTAGCCAATAGACTTCATTCATATAGGAGCAACATTGCCTCTCTCTGCAAAACAGACACGAGCATTGCATTTAATTTGTGCCACTCCTTGAAACATTTTAAAGACTGTCAGGAAGCAGACTGGCAAGGGATGTTACCTGTCCATTTGCCCAGGAAAGTGAGCAGCATGGGTTCCCCCACAGGTTTGGACTTGTCCAGAGAAAGGACAAGTGATCGTCACCTCCTCAAGTGCTTCAAGCATTATAGCATGGATTACTCAGTCTCAGCAGACTTCAAAAGCCTTTGTCATCCATCAGAAGTGGCTTCATCCTTCCCTACGTGCCAAGCAGTGCCGTTGTTTTGTAATGAACAACTTCCATCAGAGCGCACAATTTCTCATCCTGTCTGACTCTGCTGATCATTCTTGTAATTAAGTCTCTTTTGATTCTCTTTGGCAGCACACCATCTGCACAAGAAGGCACACCTGGAAAGCCGTTTTCCTCTGGTTTTTTATCCTTGATTAAACTCTGTTTTAAAGCAGAGAACCTTAATCAAAAGAAGTGCCTGAGTGGAGGTATCTGTGCCTGTCTCGCTTTTGTTACAGATTCCCTCTGAAGTCTACAGGATTTGGATTTGCATAACAATTTCCAAAAAGGTGTCCACCGTAGAGGATTTTGCTTTCAGAGAAAAATCCAATGATAAGAATTGTAGAGGAAAATAACAGGGTGCCATAGACGTTTAATTGGTATCAGTATTAATTACTATAAATTCCTATGGAACCTATTATAAAAAATATTTACTATTCGTAATATTGTTTTATGACTCATAAGAATCTAAGTTCTGAGTTCAATAAATTGTGAAAGAAAATATTAATATTTTAATGAAAAACAAGCTTAAAATGATGCTACTCCCATAATTTTAGGAACCAGGGCCCAGGACAGTGCTGTATCTCATATGAGGCACAAAGTACTTAGGCAGCAACAGAAAAAAAAGAGAGAGATATCTTTTTAATTTCTGTATTTGACAAGTGAAGGGGCCTGGGGGAGTGAAGAACACCAAAACTTTTATGTTGTTTATTCTGTATTGAATCAAATGTCAAAAGAATGATCTACATAGACTCAGATATATGTATGGAAACACATATGTATATTCCAAACAAGTGCCAGTGCATTCCTCTTGTCTATTCCTGAGCAAAACTACACCTCATTGCCAGGCTAAAATCAAGCCCCATGCTGGTGTTCCTAGCTTATTACAGGTCTCTAATGGCTTCTGGTAGAGTGTAACAAAGCTCTGAGTCCCTGTACCTGCTAACAAAATGATAAGCTGCTTCCTGTCTTTGATCTCCCATCATGACCTCTGCACCATGCAGAAAAGACAAGAAACTTTATCTTTTTCACGCGAAAACTTTTTCCCTCGTAATTTACTGTATTCAAAAGCAGCTAGATGGAAAGGATGAGACAGGAGCCAACAGGTATAAAAATAAAAACTGAAAAAAACCCACCCTAGATTCTGAAGTGAGCAAACTGCATTAGAAAGGGTGTTTTCTAAGTTTGCACACAGTTGGTGCCAACAGGTTGAGCTGCTTAACAGCAGTGACACAGCTTTAAAAAGCAACAGTAAAAAAGCACTTAGTTTACTAAATAATACATTTTTTTACCCTCAATGAAAGGCTGCTTCTTACCACACGCATATCAAGGCAAGCCACCTAATGGCACTAATTTCAAACCCTGCTGCTGCAATGTTTAGTGCATAGGATACAAATTACAGTGTATTCAAAACAGTTAGTGGTACATGCAATTGATGAATAATAATGAAATGTCATTTTATTAGCTTCTGAAATATGTGTGTGAATTTTCATAAAATGTCTGCTAAGAACTAGCTAGAATCTGTAACACTGATAGCTGGGGCTGGGCAAAGCTTAGAAATAAAAGTAAGTACCTGAAAGGCTTGTCACATTCTCGGTGGGAGTTATGCTATTTACATGGCTTGTAGTTCACATTTATAGCAGTGTGGGTTGCTCTTTATTTCTCTCACTTTACATCCTTTCACTGCAGTTATCTGCTCATTCAGCAAACATGTTTCAACTGAAGCTTCCTTGACCTGATTTATATCTTAGAAAATGCACCTGTAACAAGCACAACTGAATGCTCAACTCACACTGATACCATTCTTTTCTTCACTCTTCCTGGCCAAGTCTCAGTACATTCTTTCCCTTGCAAACTCACATAAGAAGAATGACACTCTCACTAATAAATGGCTTTTTGTAGTATCTTATTCCTGTGAATGTAAGGAAGTAACTACAGATCAGAATGATATGCTTACTGATAAATTTCCTTTTTTAAATGTCTTTCTTCTGTGAACAAATATAAAGTAAATACAGATCCACTGCTTTCACAGTACTGACTCACACAGCTATTCTTTTTGCTAGGACCAGCACAAGCTGACTAAGTTCTGCAATGTGTCAGTACTTCACTTCCACCAAAGTCATCACATTGACAATTCTAGCACCACATCTTCTAAATCTGCTATGAAACTGGATGGTACTCAAAAGACCAATTCCTTCTCCATTGTATCACTGTTGTGCAAACAGCTGTGCTATGGTGTCAGGAAAAATGTGGCAGGCACATTTATTTTACCCAAAGGTAATAGAAAATGTTTCATGTGCCTACAGCTGTTGCAAATCTTTCATGGAAAATTGTTTAAGGACTTAAGTAAGCTGTATAAAGATGGTCTCTTCATTTGGTTTACTTACTATAGCAGGAATGCTTATAAATAGCTAACTGGAACTTTTTGTTTGCGTACATTGCTAACTAGCAACTGTGAAAATCATCCTGTATGAATCAGACTTTACATAGGGTATATTATTGAAACATAAACAATAGAGCAAACAGAAATCAGTTCCTGAAAGGCCTTTCATCAAAAATATTGCTAAAAAGGCCATATCCTGAGAGTTGTTCTCCCCAACAGAAAGCTTCAGCCAACATGGGGTACATGGTTAGAAGTATGTTTCTACCTATGATCCAGCA
The DNA here is from genome assembly GCA_013398955.1 of Callaeas wilsoni. Taxonomy (NCBI): domain Eukaryota; kingdom Metazoa; phylum Chordata; class Aves; order Passeriformes; family Callaeidae; genus Callaeas; species Callaeas wilsoni. The sequence continues at coordinate 363,151 of VWPU01016399.1, forward strand.
GTCTTAACTTCATAACAGAGGAAGGAGATCTAGAAATTACCTTCACCAAGCTCTAGATAATGGTCAGTTCACTCTCAGGTAGTCAGCAACTTCTCAGTTCAGTTGCTGAACTGACATTCCTTGTGCTGTCTGACATGTCCTGAGACATGAGAGAGATCCAAGTGGGCATAGCAGATGTAAGGATATAGAAATGCCTTTGTCATTGGGTCCCACCTGGAGATCAGAGTGTGCTGAGCTCCCCCATGCATGGTTCTTGTTATACCATTAGTTTCTGGAACAGATTCAGAGAACAGAAGACACACAAGCACTGTGTTCACCTGCACAATGATGTGTTTGAAACAAATGGGAGTAAAAAGTTGTAACTGATCCCTACAAAAAAAAAGGCATGTGTCAAAGGAAGTAGTTCAACACCATAGTTTTACCTGAAAATGCATTGAATGTTATTTTCCTTTGTTCGACTTCTTTTATTTTCATAGCATATTAGTTCTCAGTTTGACATTTCCTACATGATCACTTGATTCAGAGTTAAGGAAGCTGCTTAATAAGGGGAAGAGATATGCAAAATTAAAGGTTATTTATATCATCACTGGCAAAGACACTTAGATGCTCAAAAGACTGTTAAAACTGATCTGAATCTCAAAACTTTTTAATGCTACAATCAAAAATATGGCTAGAGTCTAGCTTCATTAAAGAAGCATGACTTTAGTAATATAAGACCTGAAAAAAACAGCAGATAAAGGTGCTGTTGGCAGGGGAAAGAAGGAAGGGCAGAAAACAGTTAATTGTTTCAGAAGCTCCTGATCCTGCAGTGCACCCAGGGAACCCAATCACAGACACAGCACAGAGGAAACCCATCCTACCAAGCCTTTTTGCTCTATTGCAGCAAATGACACTACAAGTGATTCTCTCCTTCCAGCATTTCTTGCTAATCATATTGGGATGAACAGAAGTTCATCAGCTGTGGAAGTACTAAGGTACCAGTGGGAACTCACCAGAGAGTTAACTTCTTCTTTCTGCATGAAATCAGATTATCAGGCAAGGATAATAAGAATTAAACAATATGGCACAGAGCACCATCTAGAGAAATACAGACATAGGAATACTAACCCTGCCATGCTTTTTCGTCCAAATGAAGTGGCACATGACAAGGGCAGAAAATGAAAAACGAACATATTATTCCCAAAGCAGGACTATTAGTAAGATGAATTAAAGGATAAAAGGTTTGGGTATTCAGATACATATTTAAAAATGTAAAAAATTATCCCAAAGCTACGAACATTTAGAAGATTTATGTCGATATAAAGCAACATCAGACTTTTCAGAAGAATATTACTGTTGATAAGTGGCACCGGTGGCAGTCCTATCAGGAGCTTTTTTAACTTTCTCCTGTTGATGTGACATAGATGAGTGACTGACCCACAAGCTGATGACTGTGCCCTTCAAAACACAATTGGCTTCACCCTTATACGGAGGGGAAAAAGTGGAAAATTGGTGATCAAATTGCACTTTTCTTGCCCTGTGGTACTGATCCAGTAATACTAGAACCAAATATGTTCTAGTACATAATGCTCGGATCTCTAAAAAGGTTAATCTTAATGGTAGTGGCCACTTAATTGGCCTAGCTTGCCTGCTGTGTCCACTGTCGTTCTAATAAAAGGCATGAGAACTAACTATGCCCTGCAGTCAAGTGGTCAGGCAAGATGTAAAACAATTTCCAACAAATAGCCATTTATACTGAAGAGAAAATGAAGGAAAACCTAGGAAGACAGACTGACAGCTCAAAGGCTCATCAAAGAATGAACTTTTAGCATATGGCAAGAAGCTGAAAAAGGCCGTGAGATAAAATAGTAAAGACGGCTATCAGTTCTGGGGCTGCTTTAACATATTTTGTTGTTGCTGTTATTTCCCACAGTAAATATAAGCTGGTGTTTTCTTCTTGGCAGATTTCACCTTCATTGGTAATTCAATGTAAGTAACATTATAAAGATATAATTTGAAACAAGCCAATATGCATTAATGGTTTAAACATCAAAAAATATTAATAACCTAGGAAATCCTTGAATTAATGTGCTGGAGTCTGCAGCTCAACAGTTTGTTGTTTCTTGTCCTGTTCCTTAATGCTGAATTGTTGGACAAGAAAATTTTGTTTTATAAGTGTGAATCACATCGAATGACTTTATCATGCTTCATCCTCCCCAATGTAGTAGAAGCTAACATCTTCTTCCACATTCTGCTTTATTTGATAGGAAAAAATTGCACAAGAGCTGAAAATACCATCTAAATATATACTTAATGCTAAGAGTCTTCAATTATGATGTAAGTCTAATTAGAATAAAGTAAAGATAAAGAAATGCAGTTAAAAATATTTTTAAACGAGGTTCTCAATATGAAGGTAGGAAGGTTTCCAGTATGAAGGAGAGTAATTCCAGCTAAATTTCAGTAATTGTATCGTTTGTGTAATGGCATCCTTAAAACCATCCTGTAACAATGGGGTAGCCAAAATCATTAATGTTACTTTAAACTTCAAGTTGCATCAGATGCTGATGTCATCACGGATATGAGATTAGAGTCATACTCTATTTACAGAATAATTATACTGCAGATAACATACACCTATGAAAGAATTATAACTGAAAATGTCATGAACACTGATACCCCACTATTTTGTTGGCAGGTCTCAGTTTTGTTATTTGTCTTTCAGATATAACATATATTTTTCAATTTCTCATGCAACGTGAAAAAAAACAAAAAGAAAGGAAGGGACATCTTTTTTTATTTAAGTATTATCTAACAAGGCACAAATATAAGTAATGCAAAGGAATGTAAAAAGATTATTTTTTGTTGATCTGATTAAAAATATGGTTTTCTCACTTGTCTTCAAAGAAATACAGAAGGAATTATTTGCTGCAACTGCTCAGAAAAGGAAAGCATTTTTCCCTCACTGCAGCAGCTGCCACCTTTTCAGCCTAAGAGTGAAACCAGCACTGAAGCTGCAGGTTTGGTACCTTGAGACTCCTGAATGGACAGAGTAAATTGACTCGATATGGTTTATTAGCAGCAGTGAAGCAGATAAGTTTTTTACGTTTATTTGGTGGACACATTACTTAAATCTCTCACTTATGGTGGCTTTTCTGCTGTGACTATAAATGCTTTTGTTGGAAATTCCAAATACTTGAACAAGGATGAAATACTGGCAGGGTATATAAAGAATATAAGCATCAGGTCAGGAAGACTGCGACATTTATTCATTTGAGGTTCAGAATGAAGTAAGTAATCCGACATGCCACAATTTTTACTGTGGCTTTTTTTGATGTGTGACAAGTACGCAGAAAAATAAGCAGGATATTGGCAATATATCTCAGTATTCAGGAGAACAGCTAGTCCTTTCTATTCTCATTAAAATTTGACTTTGGTGGGGTTACATTGATTTATGCCAACTGATGATGCAGTCCTTTAGACTTTAAAAGTTGCTATAGATGTACATTTGCAAGCTAGAAACTGCCAGTGTTGGTTTGCTGGACATGGATTAGTGGCATTTCGTAACACTTCATGGATTTTTGACGAGTCCTTTATTTTTTCCTTAAAGTAAAGCTACACTTTGATGTTTTTCTTAGGGCTTGTTTAATGCTGCTATACTGATTGCAGCTCAGTAAACAAAGCTGGAAAAAGGACAAAGTGAGCACTAGCTATGCTGTGACACAGTATGGCAGAAGCGGTTTTTGTTTATGTGTTTCTACAGACTGGAAGTGATTACAAAACTGCTGTTCTGTCCTTTCATCTGCCTCACTGTCTCCCAAACACTGGAAGATTAATATTGTGGAGTTTCTTGGAACTTTTTGCACTTTTTTTATGTTACCATTATAAAATTCTGAAATTCCCAACCAAATTTTCATTTTTCAGAATATGAAATCCAAGAACCTTTTGACATACCTGAAAATTTTTACAGAGATAGATTTCTTTGTTCTCAGTTTGAATCAAGAGATAAAGCCACTTTGTAATATGTATATATGTGAGTGTACTATGGATCTGTGTTAATGTGTGCTTGTATATATATGCACACATAGAAAACATCTGACTATTTGTGACACGAAAATGGTGGTAAATTAGATACCACAGTTGCAAGCAAACAGTAGGAAAAACCATCTTAAATAACATATCTGGATTCATAATCATAAATCCATGGAAAAAAAACATGGAATCATTCCATTGGAATAAACCTCGTAAGGTCATCTGGTCCAGCTCATCCTCTCCAAGCTTGAAAGTTATATGGAGGTTCAAAAACTAGATGAGGTTGGTCCAAGTTACACTCTTTTAACATCATGTATTTGAATACAAAAACAAACATAGCAAAATTAAAGATGTCACCTACACCATCTGTTTGTGCTGAAGGAGCATTAGCTCTACCAGTTCAGATCCATTTTTCTCACAGTTTTTGGAGAATGCCCATTAAAAATATTTCTGTTGCTTGTCCACTTTTTTTTAATGTTTGACTTTCCATATACTTAGCATGGAAAAAATGTTGCTACTCGAAATTTGGATTTAGAGCTTTAGTTTAGAGCTCTTTAGTTTAGAGGTTTGTTGCCTTATTCTTGCCCTTCCTTAGTATTCAAACATAAGAAATTCTTGCTGTCATTCTTAATAGATCTTAGTTGTAATATTTTCAATAGGGATCCAAAACCTGCCCCTGCAGGCTATTTACAAATGTAGCTGAATATACTAAAATAACACCAACTGGAAAATCCAGCTGCAGAAATACCAGAAATAATGCTATTTTCTGAACTCAGGAATTGTTTTTCTGACTTAAATCATCTCCATTTTCATTACAACTTGTAATAGTCACCAAAACGTTCAGTTGGCCATTGACCCAAGAATTCCGAAAAGAGCAGCTGAAAGACTAGAAAACGTAAAAATTACTTTTACCTCTATGATTCTTCCTTCTTATTTATAAAGGACAGCGATAATTTGAAAGAATAGCCAATTCACATCTTAGAGCATAAAAAGGGCTGAAATGGAGTCTGGTATATGGTTTTCTGCTCTGAATCAAACCCCTTTTTTTAGATTCTAAATGAGAATAGTGGAGCCATTAATAAAAACAAAACAAAACCAAACCACAAAAAAAAAAAAAACCCAAAAAAACAAACAAACAAACAACAACAACGGGAAAAAAAAAAGAAACACAAAAACACCAAAAACCCCTATACATTCATTTAAAAAAAAAAAAATTAAAATAAGATTTGGGAAATTCTTATAATTTACTTATATAAAGTATAAGTATCTTATTCTTTTAAATAAGAAAAAATTATATTTGGATATAGAAGAATAAAAGGGTATCAACAAAAAGAGGATTTTTATTATGTAACATTACATTTAGCAATCTGAAGAAAAAATGTGTGCTACTGTCTATTGAGCCAGTAAAGAGAAGTTCTACAGCTGCATTTTATAGTGGCTTGCAACTGGGTTTCTCTGTTAGTTACGTGCAAGCACCTGTTTTCCACATGCAGGAACAAAATTATTATGGCCTTGTAAGTTTGCTGAGTCTTATTACATGAATAGCAGAAGATGGATTTTAAAGTCCCATTTTAAAAAAAATGTTAACCCAGTAGAGTATGAAAATATGTCTCAAAAAACAGAAAATAATTCCTCCCTTCACCTACCCAAAGTAATAATTACCAATCCAAATGTTTTTTCTGTATCAGTGAATTCTAACTTTTAAAAGAAAAAATAATTTTGCAAAAAAATTACCTAGAATTTATTTTTAGTTTTCATACGAAACGCTTTCTTATTGGACCTGTTTTAGGACTTTGTCAACATGTGTTCTTCTTTGTACCTTAAACTGATCTTAATCCTTGAACAATCCCTCAACAAAACTTTCCTTTGCTATTTATCAGTTGAATCCACAGATCCTAAGTGCTATGACTCCCAAACATCTTCACATTCCTATGGCCAAAACAGGAGTAGAGTCCTTTTGCTCCTTTCTGCATTAAGTCATAACACCCTGTTTTACAGAGTGCTCACAGCTCAGCTCTGTCTTAGGACTCTGACAATATATTTAGTTCTGAGGAAAATTTCAGTAAAAGGCTAAGCAAGATAGCCCCCAAACTATGCTACATTCCCCAGCCTTTGCACATTATGCACAAACTTCCTCCAGTTTTGTTTGAGAGTGAAAGGGGTGAGGAACGCTATCACAAACGATCTAAAGCAACCAGCAGCACAAGGCCTTGCATTCTCCCCACTACCTTTCAGCACCAGAAGAGGATCTGCATCTCAATTCCTTGGCTTTCACATAAAGGCTGTGAATACACTGGAGTTTGTGGGTGCCCCATCATCTACTCCCAACACGTATAAACACACACAACTTAGAGAAATCCTCAAGTCAGCCTTATGCTGCAAATCAAACAGGAAGACTTTTTACAGCATCTATATCTTCTCAACGATTTCAAGCCCCATACGTTTGAGTTTCAGAGTCACATTCCTTTCAGAGCTTTTTCAATGTTTTCTGCTCTGTAGCTCACCCGCTGAAGCTTTGTGCTGTGCTGTTACTCCCTCACCTGCTCTTTCAGTTCATTGCAGGTGGCTCATTTCTTAACCCCTCCTGGTTAAACCAGGCTCTATCTACCAATGAAAGTCTAAAGCATTCACGTTCCTGTAACCACAAAAAACAAGCCAAACTGCTTCCAAATCATACATGGATATTCTATTTTGAGTTTTGAAGGAAAAACAAGGTATTAATGAAGTTCTCAGAAGAATCTGAAGCCCGACGAACAGATGTCTGCTTCTTATATAAAGATTTACATGTAAAGCTGCTTGAAAATATATGATTTGCCTTAAGTAGCTTTTAAAAATCCAGAAAGTATTTTTAAAATGTTCTTAGATTTCTAAGCAATAATGAAACATCAAAGAGAGTTTGAGTACTTTGTTGGGTTTCTTTGCAAACAAAAAAATAAAAGAACTTGAAAAAAAAGGCAAAGAAAATTTCAAAGACTTTATTCTCCAGTTTTTGTCAACAAATTTAATGGAAATTAAAATAATTTCTGAAAGGTCTATTCATAAGAAACCAGGTGCTCACATTTTTTTAAGTATATTTTTAATTATCATATGTATTACCATATTACATTTATTCATAAAATCACCGCATGATCTGAGGAATGAAAGCTGCTTAGCCCTTTGAAGAGTTTCAAGTAATAAGATATTTAATGAAAAAGCAAAGTATCAGCAGTCTGACATTCAGTGCAAACACATACCAGAAATATACTCTCCTCCAAGGCACATTTGGGTTAAAGGGACCCTACAGTATTACAGCAGTTCTTTGCCAGTTGCATTAGTACAAAGTGAGTGGGGTAATATTTATTTTGGATATCACACTCTAGAAACAAATGTTTTGTGATTTTCATGAAATGGCGATTTACCAGTAGCACGGTAACACCACACCACTGAAAGCAGGACTGGAGTTAGCTCAGACTTGTAAGTGTTATTAAAAGCTGCACTTTTGTTCCTTAATCCTATATTCAGGGAATACTGCAAGTTCTGATAATCAGTCTGCTATTTCCTCAGACTTTGTTGTTATAAATGTATTAACTTTTTCATAAAGCAATCTGTATTTGCAATTAATCAAGTGAGTTGTCTCTTTAAGATAGTAGCCTAGCAACTTCCCTGAAGCCAGAGGAAGTCCCAGTTGGTGCTGCAGACCGACAAAGTTATTATCACAAGGCTGATCTAACTCATCAGAGTGTTTTAAAGCATCTCTCTGATTAAAAGTGAGGAGAGAAAAAAAATCGGTGAAAGCTCAAAAACAGTTACATGTAGGTGAGTATGCTTTATGTGAATGTGAGCTAAAGAATTTTTCAGGGGACAACTAATGTTTTTATTTGTCTAGAAATTAATACAAATTTGTTTCTCAAAATTTAATACACATTTCCAAAGAGGCCCAATGATGAAAAAGGTAGTTTTTTCTTCTTGTTGTTTTGTTTCCTCTCCAAACTAATCACTTATTCAAGTGGAGCAAAAGTAGAATTTTGGAAACATCAAAATTATACTTTGTAGGTGAGCTGAAGTGAGTGTGAACCCACCTAAGTGAATTATACTGAATTCATCTCAAAGGGTCTAGATTCCCAATTCCATGTCAGACTAAAGACCTGATAATTTTGGGTTTGACTTAGCCTTTCACAGCTTCATGGCATAGAGTCTGGAAATACTGGGTTTCTACGACTCCAAGGTATCGTATATCATTTCTCAATCTGAGCTGCAAACTTTAGTTTTGGCTGAAAATGGCCACGGGGCCACCCTTGTATCAACAGTAGATAGATCTTTCAAGAAGAGCAAAGGTAACCTCAGGGATAGAGCTTTATCTTAATTTCACTGTTGCACACACATTGTGCACAAGTATGTTATTTGTAATGTCTTCTGTCAAATCTAAAACAAAATTCTTCCTTTCCCCTTTGTAGCAACAGGAAATGTTTTATGGTAAAGTAAGCAACAGTAAATATGCTTCTCTCTTCTGGGAAAACAATTCCTGCTGGCAGGCAATGGGCAACAACTAACAAGACAGGCCTCTCTGCCTGTGCCTTCTCTGAATGTGAGTCTAAAGCCTTTTGGCATGTTCAACAGGATGGACATAATCTATGTCTGTACAGACAATTCAAAGGATCTCAGTGCAAAAAAGTTTTCCTAATTGTTGTGTTTGCTTTCTCTGAGCATCTTACAATGATCAAAAGCCTCAAGCTATGCAGGGCTAATTTCAAACTTTCAATTTAACTTCAGTTTATAGGGACTAACCTGCAGACGAGTTTGTCCCTCGTGTAACATCTTTTTTGTTGTTCCCCTGAATATTCAATCAAGCAGCAGCTGTAACTCCTTTTCCAAAATCTCCTTGTATTCATTACCAGAGAAGCAGAACAGTTCTGATTCAAATTGCTGAAAGGATTTCATTTAAATCAATATATATTGCTTCGGGGCTTTCTGTGTGGGATCGGGGATGAAGATTTTTGCAAGCAGTAGTAACTCTCTGCCAAAGACAGACCCAATGAATGTGTAGAGGCCTAGACAACTTGTCTGTATAATCATCTAGATTTACATAGTCAATATGAAGCTGAGTATGTTTTTGTTCTTTCAGTTCAACCTGATTATGAAAGTGTCCTCCTACTACACAACCCTTTGAACTTAGTTTCAGAGGCAGTAAGTGACCAAGTGATAACACTTATCTTGGAAGTAATTAAGTTAAAATTATTTTTTAAAAAAACTTCTCCTTTTATTAACTTTTTGAAGAACTGCTTAAAAATTCAAATTTGTTTAATGCCAGTTTGATCATTTGTGTATTAATATCATTGCTACATCTTGCTACTTAAATCCTAGTATATTCTCTCCATTTTCCAATGTGTTTTACTGCTAAAGACCAATGGATTGTTAACTGAAACAAAAAAGCAGATACTGTGTGTAATTTTTAAAATATTTCTTCAGAAAATATAGATAAGTCTCGGTGTTCTTTGCACAGCAACCACAGACAGTCCTCTCAAACCGCAAATAGTAAACAACTGATGCAGATCCTAAGGCGTGAAGTTTTATAAGGGATAGGAATCAATAGGATGCTGTTGAATGGAGTGGGAGTAATAAGAAGTGAGTTAAACTTAAGAGACAGAGCGGGGTGACAGGGGATATTTGCCTACCTGCTGTCTTCACTTTTGCAATTCACTTCTCACCCTAGACCTAAAGAGTTCTACAGTTAAAAGGCTTTTAGTCTTGTACTCAGATGTATGGGAAGTCAGCAGATAACTGCACAGAGATGAGCATACATGATGTAGAAGAATCTGGCCAAACTTGGCATATTTAGATTCTTATTTGTTTATACGCTATAGGAAAAGATGACATTTATTCTACGGAATTAAACTAAATACTAAAGAAAGGCATGGTCTACTGAGTATAGCCGAAAGAAAGGTGGATATTGGGACTTTAATGTAAAGTTCTAGTAGTTCCTAAATATCACCCTGGCCTGTGGATCTCAGTGATACCTACTAGAAGGCTACTGTGCTCCTGTGAGTAGCATAAGTTAAATATGCTTCATGGGTATGAACAGGGAAGAATTTTGTTTAATCAGTTTTGAGTACCTGTCATCTAGCTGCACTATATGAACTATTTACAGTTTTGTTTTCTAAGACAGGATATACAGTAGTTTTAAGAAAACAAAGGATTTCATCCCTGTGCTCTGAATAGCACAGAACCTCTCACCTTTGAATTGAGTCATCAGAGACACAAGACAGCTGCTTTCCTTGCAAGCTAAGAGGTATTCCAACAATTTCTGCATAATTGCTCTGTTTAATAGTAACTTTCTTCAGGAGACAAAAGGGCTGTGTCCTATCTTTATATCATCTGCTGTGACATGTGACATAAATTTTCTTCTCTTTTTGCACAAGGTGATAAGCTGTCAGTTTCCAGATACATAGCAGGCCACAGTGCCACCAGTCTGGAAATCTCAAACAAGTAAATAAAGTGAGTCACGTCATCGCTAGTCTGTATCACAAGAGGTTAACTGTCTTTACCAAAGCTTCTAAGGGATGTCATCTGAACAATGGTTCCATGAGAAGATACTATCATTATAGGAACATAATCTTCATCGCTTGGATATATCCTTTCAGATAAAAATAAAAGAACATGACATAGTGAAGAATAGCCCAGAATTGCAGGCTATGCGGCCATTTACCAACTTGAAAAGAAATATGAGCCTAATTAACTACTTTGTTTCCCAAATTAATTAGAGAAACCAATGTTTAAAAGAATATTACGAAACGTTGAGTGGCTGTGGCTTGGAATGCTATTCTGTGAAGTCCATGAATAGTCCACCTATAATATTTACAATTAAAAATTTGATAATTAAGAATTCACAACAGTTTCAAGGACTAGCAGTAAACCATAGCTCCTTGCCTGTAGTTCCAGTTGAGAAATCACTAGTTTGGAAACGGAGATAATCTGTGATGTAGAAATACTCTTTTTCAGATTAGGTTTAAAACATTGATAGGTCACCAGTTGTATACTATCATCCCTCTTCTATAGACAATTAGAAGATTTTCATCTGATGGGGGCTGAAATTTTAGCACTTTGTGAGAACGCCATGTTCTACAGATGTACTTCTAAAAAGCTGTTTTACATTTTAAGTGCAGTGTTAAGAGCAAAACATGTTCTCTGGGTTGCCAGGAGGGGAAATGTTCTAGCCTAATGCATGGCTGGGCTAAAAAATAATTTTTAAACTCTACAGAATCTGGATTTTTATTATTTCCTTTTTTTTACCTTTTTTGATTTCAGAACTAGACTACTGTTGAATCATAATAAAAATAAGCATACACTTGTGTTCTCGCACCTGCTGACTCAAGCCGTGATAACAGCTGTTTAATGGAGTAGGTACTGGTATCGATTGCTCATTGCTTAAAAAGGAACTTGCAGGTTAATCAGATCTGCAAGTGTCTTTCCCATTATTTACATTGCTGAAGAGATTAAATATTAGGGGGAAGGACCAAGGTTGGTTTTGCCAGATAAATAAAAAATCAATTTGTTGTCATTAGCAAATGTGTTAAAGGTAGCAAGGTAACAAATCTTGCAGCCCTCTAGAGGATGAATTTACAAGGTAGAATAGCCTCTAAAAGGCAGTAAAGACATGGTGGTGAACATGGTACTATGTAGGAGGTATTGCTCACTCCCTCTTCTGGTTAATTCTTCTGTTAACCTCATTTCAAAATCTGATTTTTCATGTAATGTGTGATATTAATCTCCACAGGGGATGGACAATTACACACAGCTGTTTCGTCTTTTAATCTTGTTTCCAATTTATAGCTTGAACATTTCTTATGCAAATTGTTTATGTTCATGACATTCAGGTTCTCCAACAGATCTGGAGACAGCTAATGAGACTGGAAGCAGATCTTGATGAGTTTCTATAACACAGAACACCTTCACCACATATTGTTTTGCAGCTGTACTTGCAAATTCCATATCCTTGAGTCTTTCCATCCCTCTGATTACTTGCAACACAAGGTGTATTGCAGACAGTCAAGGTTCTTGGCAAACTCTTTTGCTAACTTCCAACAGATGTGGTACCATGTACTTTGTTCAGTAGTAACGTCTGCCGTATTTGTATAAGGCTACAAATTACATGGATTTATAGATTAAGGAGAGTTGAACTCGATGTGAGGCAAAGTTATAAGCAAAATTATATACAAGTTTAAGTCTGCTTTCTCTAAAACTGTCCTACTAGTTATACTGGAAATATTTTTCCTTTGAAAGTGTGTGTTCCCAGACTGGCAGATCATGGATACCCATGATTTGTATGAGGATATGTTGTTCTTTCTCATATAGTGGAGTCTAGTTCTGCAGTAAGTGGTATACTGTATGTAACAGCAGAACAGGTTCTTATCTCATTCAATTGCCTGACAGACAATGCAAGTCAGAGAGCATACCTTATCAGTGTTACGTTTGTTTACTTCTGTGTGTCCATATACTGTATAAATCTCCAAACCATTTGGATGAGATTAGAATGGAAGAATTGACAAAGTGACATGGGTGAAATGCAGCTTACACTTTGATTGTGTGTGGAATAGGCTTCATTTTTAAGTATCTGAATAAACCAGATTGCAAGGGGAAAAAAAAAGGTGCTTGTTCTGCTGTTTGTGAGCTCAATTTATTTCCCAAACTGGAAGCAGGAAGAGGATTCACCTTTTTTTATTGGTAAAAATTAAGCAAAAACAGTAGGGTTACAGCACTGAGAAGGCTGGATTAAGTTGTAGCAAACAGCGCCATGCCATAGTGACAGAAGGATATTCAGTACTGTACCTTGTCATCACCCTTGGCATTCAGCCCTCCTGTCCTTGGGGAGTAGCAGGTCCTGATGTTCCTGGATGCACACCTTTAGGGACAGAAGGTCTTGAACAATCATTTTTAAATACTCTAAAGCTAGAGCTGATTGGATGAACAGCTTCTGATTAAGTTTCTCTTATGCATCTGTCTTCTTACTTCTAATTTGTGAATAGTAATCCTTTTGTCTTAAAAAGTTTGACTAGTTAGCAATCGACCTGTTATGCACACTATCATGAGATAACTGTATGGATGAGCCTGCAAAGTCCCACCAAGAGCTGCTTTTAACATGTCAGACCAATTTCCTCTGTTAAAATACAAGACAAAAACAATTCATCAGTAGTGGATATTTTGCTGAGGTCTTGTGATTTATGAAAATTTATTACACCTGTCTTGAAGAACTTAGATATACTTTAATTTTATGAATTCAATTAAAAGACTTCATAATGTATCACTGGTTTTGCACTGTAATCCTTTGTATAAGAATAGGATGCTAACACTGCAGTTCCTCCTGCAAGCTTTCTCTGATTCCTCACTTTTATTCTGGGCAGGACATTGGTACTATCTGATCTTTTCAAACCAGTGTTTACTGCCTCAGCTCTTTCAACAGTTTCTCATTAAAATGGCTCCCATCACTTCCTTCTTCCTGCAAGTACTTTAGCTCTGCCTGGAGCTTTTACAGGTCATGGCAAGGGCAGAAGATATCTTACTGCTTCTAGGTACTTCTGAATGAACTGATTTTCAAATTTCTTGTAATTACTTAGGGTAAACACAATGTCTCAGTCATTCCCCTTGCAGTGCTAGAGTAGCCAGTGGAAAATTCAGCTAGTTCTGGTCATCCTCACAAAGTCACAAGTCACAGTGTGCTGTTGTGACACTGAAGGCTAACAGCATATTGACCTGCATTAATTAGTAAGAACACAATCACCAGGATTAAAGTATTATTTCCTTCAATTCAGCCCTCAGAAGATCACATCTGGGGCCTTGTATTTGAGTTTGGGCCTTGTCAGTGGAAATGCAATATAAACAGAAGAGACAAGAGAGTCAATGGAGGGTCATTCCTATGAGGGGAGTGCTGGAACACACAGAAATACAGGGCCCAGGCAAACAGGTTCTGCTCAGCCTCATGAGGACACAATAGAAGGTGAATTATTGCTGCTGTGCAGAAAAATAAAAAAGAAGCTCAGGGAAACTCTCATCCTGAATCATTCTTAGCCAGGGAGAAGTAGTAATCATGAAGTCTCTGTGGTGGCTTTATTCATGAGTGGTGAAAAAACAGTTAAGGATTTAGCTTTTCTTGCTAACAGGTTTATTGTTAGTAAGAACGATTGTTGCTGTAGTTTACCTTCATACATAAGCACATTTTCTCATGCTTCCAAGAAAAAGCACTGAAGAATGATGTTTGTACTTCAAATACTTAGTGTTAGAACTGTTAGTGATAGAACTGGCAGAAGATGCCAGCAAACAGTTGCAGGTTTTGAGAAAGTATGGACTTTACAAAAATAAGGACTGCATGGAGCTTGTGCACACAGCACAGTACAAGGAAGCACAGAATGACAAATGGCTACAAAGTACAGTCTCAGAAACAGAAGGGTTACTTCAGCCTGGGCAGCACAGACTCATAGCACAGCAGAGCTCAGCCTGTGCAGATACAAGTACATTTTCTCAAATTTAAAATTAAAAATTATTTCCTGGTGAAAGTTTTCTTGATCAAGTGAGTATATTATTCATCATCACGTAATCTGATAATATATATTTCCACAGATAGGTTTGCCAAAAGATGTGTAACAGAAATACAGAACAATATTTCCCTATGGAAATTATTAGAATGAAGATCAACATCATAGAAAAAAGAAAAAGAAAAAAAAAAAGGCCAAAAAACCCCAAAACAACAACAACAACAAAACCCAACTACTAAACCTACTATTATATTGATATGAAACTGGGATGATGTAGCTCTTATTTTATTTTTAACCTGTTTGGACTTTGCATCCTCAAAATTATGAAGAGAATTTTATTTCTTATCTTGACCTACCTGAAACCAGTGGTCCTCATAACAGCAGGCAAGACATATTATACAATTGTAGCATAAGGGCATTTTCCTACAAAGTATCACTGTGCATGGCTTCTCCAAACAAAATTTGTAGGTACAGATTGAAGTCTAGCAGCAAAGAATCTGGACACAATACAATAACCAAGGCTTTTCCTCATCCTTGGCAGCCTGTCGGGTTTCCTCATAAGAAATGCACATTGCAGATGACACGTTTTCCTGCTCTCCAGATCCTTCATGACACCTGCTTCAGCAACTCCTTTAGCATTCCCCAGGACTTTGCGTAACACTTGAAAACCGAACAGGTTACAGAAGGCATCCTGCCTGCTTCTGTACCTTAAGATTTTCTCACTTGAAAATAAAGATATTTCCCTCAGCCAGTTGTGTCATTTCTGAAATATTGAGAAGAGGTGAAAATACAGAGATTCTAATGCTCCTACTGTTCTGTTAAAAAAATGGAGGTAAAAGGAGAGAATTAAAAAAACACTTAATTTTGTAGATATACATGACATAAAAAAATTTTGTGAACCCTAAAGGGGAGGGAACAGAGCGTGTTCTGTCCTGGACATGGGTCAGTGATTAAATGACTGGCTGTAAACAGCAATTCCTGCTATTAAATTCCTGTCTTCCTGAGTAGGGCTTCTTTGCATTTTGGTTTATTTCTTTTTAATTCACAGCACATTTCGGTTCTGCCTCTGGTTCAAGGATACAATCGCTGCAGGTGTACTGTAGCACTGTAACTGTTAGGTAGACAAGCTGATTTATAGACCAGATTTCCTTTTCTTTTCTCTCTGCTTGTAAGGTAATATAAAAAGGAAATAAAAATGGAGTCATAAAATAATTGATTAACTGATATATACTAGCAAATGAACTCACAGTTCAAAAAGGCAAGGGAGCAGAACAGATGATTGTCACATCTAACAGTGACAAATGCCACTTAACTGTTATGAAATGAAGTTACTACTAAGTATTACTTTCACAGCAGACAAAGAATATGATAATGTCAATGTGTTGCCTTCTTCTGAATGCGTCAATCCATTTCCTGCCTCTTCACCTACACTTTGTTTTGAGCTAATGGGCAAAAAACTGATAGTAAAAAGTTCTTATTTCATGGTGGTGGTGGTTTGGGTTTTTCTTAAACAAAGAAAGATCCCATTGGTCATCTTCAGAGATTCAGCACTCCAGATGGCTCTGTCATAATTTCAGTGCTTGCATAGTAGGAGGTAAATGGCTGTAGAATCTGCATGCTACAAAGAGCACTGGATGGCTTTCAGGTTTAGTCCACAGGATTATGTTTTATGGCACTGTCTGAGATTGTGGGCAGAAAATTATATTTAAACCAAATTAGGAATAATTAGCAAATTCTCAGAAGAAATTGATCAGGCCACTGGATTTTGGGATCAGCAACAACTTCCACTGGGTCCTTCATCATCTGAGTCAAATTGTTGTCTTCATTCCAAGTCTGAATTATTTCAGAAATCTGAAGACAACAAACAGATGCTACATTTTTCTAAAAGTCCTCCATTAATGCTACCTGGAATAGACTGGCTATTGACAACATCAGATTCCAGTGGGCTTCCTTGTCTACTGCGCTGTCTTGAAGGGAACTTCAGCAATCATTTGTGTTTCGTCCAAGAAGCACTACTTCACCTTACACAAAGGGTGCAATTCCCAGTTGCAGCTGCTTCTATATAGATACAAAACCCATTAATAGAACCACTCGCTCACTTTAAAAGCAAAAGTGTGAAACAGAACAAGCTAGAAAGTAGCTTGGAAGAGCTAAAATTAGTTTTTACTGTCTTGCAAACAAATATAACCATGATGATCTTATGATGGTGCACAATCACTAGATAGCTCACTGCAAAATACAAAATGCAAACCTATTACTCACTTCAAATGAAACTGCTTGTCATAGATGGACAAATTGCCTTTCTTTAATACTTCTGAACTCTACTATTGTTTCTAACAGTTCTCTCACTTTTTATTTATTTAATCAAACCACAAGACGGAGTTTCTTAATATCACCATCTTGCAAAAAATGATACCGTACTTTGCT
Source organism: Callaeas wilsoni (assembly GCA_013398955.1). Lineage (NCBI taxonomy): Eukaryota > Metazoa > Chordata > Aves > Passeriformes > Callaeidae > Callaeas > Callaeas wilsoni. The sequence goes on from VWPU01016399.1 coordinate 380,088, forward strand.
GCTCATTCTGGCCTAAACCCAAATTAGCGCTGCCTGCTCGAACTGGTAAGTATATCATGTATGTCCTACAGATTTAACCTGATACTGCAAGATTTTCCATATGGACATAGTATCTCTCTGTACTCAACAGCCTGAAGGATCAGGACCCTTTCTGGGCTAGAAATCAGCCACAAATACTTAACATATTCTTCCCGTGTATTAATTATTTATTTTTAACTAAAAAATTCTGCCTTCTAATAGGGTGGATCCTAGATCCTCTTTGCCTAAATAACTGTAAATGGACCAGTCAGTGTCCACTTCCTACTTTCCTGTCTTTGGAAGATATGCAGAAGGATAGTAAATTACTGCTATTACAATGAGATTATCCACTTATTTTTAAAAAATGTATTAATATAACTATATAAGCAGCAATTTCTGAAGTTTATCAAGAAAAACAAAGTTTGAGAGAAATCACTATGTAGTAATATAACCCTATAAATAATTTTAAGTAACAAAACAGTCTGAGAATTAGTGAAGTAAAAAAAATCATTTTTTTTTAAACACAGTAGGGGATTTTTTGTTTTGCTTTTGACCAATTTTAAAAGCTTGTAAGAAATCTATTTCAATTTAAAATTGACATTTGTGTTTGTATTCTCCATAACCATCACTGCACTTAGATTTCAGTATGTACCAGGGTCATATCTCAGTAATTAAATTCTTTTAATAAAATAAAATGTTTTGGAAATTTATACAGATTTAGAGAATTACTACAAATTTCTGTGTAAAAGTGCTGTTGACTTTGAATATTTTGTTTCTTATGCACTGTTCTTCTGGTCAAACTCCGTTTCTGAAAATCCGACCTTGAAAACTTGACTCAATATTTCTGACTTCTGACCTAGACCTTGTTCTATTAAAAACTGGGCAGAGTTTTTCCTCTGTTTATCCTAAGAATCAATTGGTATTGTGATGTGTACAGTAGTTTCCAACCAAGATCCAAAATAATTTCTACTGATATGTTTTCATTAATGTCAGTAGGTGCAAAGGTAAAAGGAGGTAGATATAGATAGATATAGAAAGATATAGATATAGATTATATAGATATAGATATTTGGGGAATATATTCTCTGATGTAATTTTTTGTTATCACACATTTCTTCCAGTTTCTAATTTTAGGAACTGCTACAGAGAATATCCACTAGGCTATCTTAATGTTTTCAATACAGAACACTGAGACCAATTTCAAAACTCGCGTAGGTCCTTAAGATGTAAAACGTCAATAGCCAGAGATAAGAGTTGACTTCTGGCCACCCTGCTCTGCACACAGCACAGATTAGATGCAGATCAATGTGCAATAAATGTCTCCTTGTCCTAATACGTAGTCAGTGCCCTCCCTGTTCACAAACCAAGGCCCTGTGTTAGTGTCCTTATCTCACTTGTTTCACTTTGGTCCTAATGAGAAAGAGAAAGGTGTATGATACTACTCCAATTTCCATCATTTTTCCTCCTTCATGATATTTCAGGTCTAAGCACATGACAAGGAATTGTGAAAAAGAATTTTAAGGTTTCTTAAAACAGTGTCCTTCAAAGTCTGGCCATCAGTTAATGGCTGGCAGCTCGATCAATACGAGATTGCATCAAGAACCTATTTCCTGCAGGAGGTCACTAGAAATGTCTGCTCTGAATGGCTAACTAAAAACTTCTACTTATCTCATTACGTGCAGAAACACACTAACTATGGTTTTTTATCTTCTCTTGACTGGTGGAGTGATGATCAAAACACTAATTGTACAGACTCAGAACTACCAGCAGCACCTTATTTCTCCCCTACACATGCACACTTTTTTTGTTTTTGCTTTCTGCCATTGAAGAGACAGCATAGTGGCTTTTAAAGCTAGCATTTCATCTTTAGGTGATCACTGTCAGTTCATACACATACTGGGCTAGTCAGGATTTAGCTAATGTAAAAGGGGCCTGATCCAGCTCTCCTGAAAAATCAATATGAGACTCACTGATCTCAGTGGAAGCTAGATCAAGCCTCATATACACTGGAGGAAATACTTTCTGAACCACAAAGGATAGTGAGACATAAAAGTTCCAATTCCTATTCATTACCTAGAAAACCTCTTCTAATGCTTCTTTTCCCAATGTGAAATAAAAATATAGACCAGGAAATGTAAAAAAGCTGTTACATCCCTGGACATAGAAAATTGCTGGCTTGTTTTTCATCTTCACCTGAAGTTGCTATAAAAGTACTTTGAAAATTTCTACTGTCCCATTTAAGCTATCTGGAACTCAGACTTTCTTTTAATGGATTTGGCAGAAAAGACAAATCAGAGCTAAAGCAAAAAAATATGTGAGACGGGCATTTTTTTAAGAGCTACCAAAGCAATATATTTTAGTTGCATACCATCTTTTCACAGCAGGCTCTCTCCAAATGTGCAAAGGTTTTATTTATATATAGATTGAATACATTGAATTATTGAGAAAAAAAAGAGAAAAAAATATTTCTAGTTATCATAACACCACTTTTTCACCCTTTTTTGATCTTTTCCACACCTCTAATTACTGTTTGGCTTTATAGTAAGAGTACAAATGCATCTTTGCCCTCAATGGATTGTGACACTGTAGCTTAATAATAAAAGGCAAGCTCTTCTTTTTCTTAACAGCTAAAGGTCTGGGTCTTTGTTTTGGAAGGTCATTTGTCTTCTCTATAGTAAAAAGAAGAGAGGATAATCTCAGTTTGTTTAATTATGTTTACTGCTTCATCTTGCCTCTGAGCAAATATTTGTTACAAAGAGAATACGAACATTCATTGTGCCATCAAGGACCATAATTCTGAACCATAGAATTATTAATCTGCAGAAAGTGAGCTTTCAAAGGCATTTGCTCTTCAATTACATGCTTAGAAAAAAAAATCCACCAAATCAAATATAATTATTCTATGGCCCCATAATGATCACCTTATGATTTTCTGTTTCTTGTAGAAATGTACGTGTTTAAAAAATTCAGAAATTTAGCTGTTGGTGTACGTTTGTAATGACTCTTAGGAATGTTCAACATTCCAGTGGATTTAGATGGCAAGAAATGACCCAGCAGTAGTGCAATGCTTATGAAATAATGGAGATGTCCATTGGTTATTGAGTCTAGAGATGAAAAAGGGATAACAATTACAAAAGTTTAAGGCTATCTCTAGTAGGATTTAGGTGTTTAATTTTTAGTAAGATTCATCTTACTGAACTGTAGACATTTACCATATAGATGTCTGCATCTGAATTTAAGTTTCTATAGACAAACAGTCTGTTCTCAGTATAATTAATATTGTATTCTTGTGGGCATCTAAAACAGGTCAAATGAACTGTGCTTTACAAGTGACTATTCCTCTTGGCTAACAGTAGTTTAGCTACTGCTTTACACATAAATGTCTTACTACAAATGCCTAGAAAACGGAAAAAACGATCTGATCTGTGACCCTCAGGATGTAATTTAAAAGATGAACTTTGGGCCAGCTAGGTGTTTTAGACTCTTCCAAGTTACTTCTCAGGGAGGGAGGGAACAGCAGGGACCTGTTTAAAACTCCTGACCACTACAGGAACAATTTCGAGAGCTGCTATGCAGCAACAGGACCCCTGTTCCCTTGGAATACTATTTTGTTTGGAAGCTTTTCCTGCAGCTCGATAACAGCAGTGTTTCAGCCTAAGAACTAAACCTTTTCTGCCCTGTTTCCCTGGAGGCTAAAGATTTGGAATAACTTTGGAATGGCTAAAGCTTTTATACTTATGAATACACAGCACAACACAAGTTGTCCTCTTAGAAAAACAGGCAGAATGGAATAAACAGTTTCTCTACACAGCGGCCGCACTGATAGCATGCATTCATGTGTAGTATTCAAATGGAATTTTCTCCAACCTTTTGCTTTATTAAATATTTCTGTCACATAATTAAACATTTTTATGGCTAATCTTGAAGGAAGATGACATAACCAAGACTATATATATATATATATACATATATATATATATATGCTGTAAGTGCAAGTTTTTATCAGAATGAACTGTACACATGGGAATATTATTAAGGCTGCCCTAGATTATCCAACCACACATCTCACTTTCAAAACTGTAACTCCAAAGACTATTCCAGTGAAAGTTTCTTTGTCCCTACTGTTTTCATTCAGTATTCACAAATGGCAGGGAAAATCTTGGCTCCAGGAGAGAAATTAGTGTTTTGCCATTGACATTTATGACAGTAGCATTTTGACCACTATATCTGCATTTCAGTAGCATACCAAGCATATCTATCTTTTGCTAGGATGGAAAGGAAGTGCCATTGTTCCTGGCCTTTTTCTTTCTATTTCATGTCATTTACTCTTATTCTTCCCATTTAAGAAAACACTTAAAAGTAAAGTAATTATTTATTTCCACTTTCTTTCTCTGATAATCTTTTATGCCATAATGTATGAGGAACATATACCTAAATAGTGTTCCCTTATAAGCACTTCAGGAAAACATCTGACACTTAGTTTGTTGAAATAAAATTGTTTTGGAGGAATATCTACTTTTGTACTTCATAGATATAAGTAAAAAAAAAAGATTCTTGGTCTGTTATCTAAGACCTTTTTTATTTAATTGCTGAATATTTATTGTTATAATACATAGGTGCCCTCTTGTACTATCTTTCTGCATATCTGACTATCAAAAAATGGTAAACGTAGTAACAGTAAATAGTAATAGTAAATATATGTGACAATACAGGTTGTAGGTAAACAGACAGCTGAGGGAGATCTGAGTTTTAAACAACTTGCCCAACACCTGGAAGAAAAACATAAATCTCTGAAGTCCTAGTATACTGCTTTAACTTCCTTCCATTAACTTTTTTTTTTTGTAAAGACTAAAAAAACCCCACAGAACTCCCAAACAAACCAGGGAAAAACCATCAAACAAAAACTCCCACCAAAAGAAAACCAAAAATACCCAAAAGAATGTGCATTTACATGACACCTGATCATCTGATAGATTAGGACTTAGACTTATAATTAGCAAAAAAGGTAAACACCTTTTTGACATCTGTCTGATTTGATATTTGCCCCTAAAATGTAGGGCATAATTAATAATAAAAGCTTTGGGAGGATATTTCTGAGCATGAGTAAGGTCCATGTGAAAAGGAGAGATTTCCTCAAACCTTTAGTGTTTGGCTAGTCTGCCAGCACGCCTTGAAAGCTGTGACCCCCGTGCCTGACCAGTTTCCCTCCTTTTCATCCCACTTAGCATATGCCTACAACTGTAGATCATGTGCATGGGGAATCATTGTGGAATAGGTTTTTGGACATGTTCATTGCACTTCATCCAGGGAGTAGCAACTGCATTTAGTCCTATGACTTCCATACAGTTATAACTTCTGTTAGGATGTGAATATAACGTCCCAGTTTCCTCTTACTTTATCCGCAGCCATCTTTCCACTGTCAGGGTACAGAATTCCTTCAGGAGCAGCAATCTTTTGCTAGGCAGACACGATCTAATCAGTTTCCACTAGTAGCAGGGGCTCGCAGAATGAAGAGCAAGATCATAGCTGAGGCCATGAAAGTAAAAGAACAGGACAATGCCCGGGGAGTTTTAAACTAGGATGCAAAATGCTCATGTACAGGTTACTGAAGCAATGCAGCACTGAGAGCTGAACAGGACTGGCTTTACCAAATAGAGTGTAAATCTAGCATGGAAAAATCTCATATGTGGTGGAAAGACAAAGGAGATAGGAGCAAGGTAAGGAAATCCCTAGAAGAATGGGAATAAAAAGAAGAGTTGTGCCATATTGACACACCTGGACCTTCTGCAGACCTGCTGTCTGCTCAGCTCCACGTTTTACCCACAGTGAATCCCCCTTCCCCTTCAGCGGAGAAAGAGGACAGCTATAATTTACTTGCTATACACTAAAGGTAGCCATGGTAAGTTAGCAACTTCCTGCAATTCCTTCTTCAGATAAGCTGTGTTGACCAGTAAATTAGTGGTGTAAAACTAAATTCTTCACTCTATGTCAGAAAGAAGTAAGGAAAAGATATTTTAAGTCCAAGACGCTCTTCTGAAAAGCTACCAGGAATTCTAAGGACTGTCTTGTGTTCATTCACCCAACTTCTCCTTTTATCAGTGTTAATATAACACATTCAACAAAGTGATATCATTCTGCTTCACTAATGAAGCCATGACGATGTGAACTCTGTTATATAGGAATAGCAGTAATTCTGAGTAACATTTCTCAGGCAGTTATTCCATTCAGTATTTAAATTAAAGGAGGAACTCAATGATTATGGTACAGATGTAACAAAATGCACTTCATTTTACTCTCAATCAGCCCTTAATTAACAGAGGATGCAGCAGATAGGAAATAATTGAACTTATTACTTTGCTTCTCTGTTTTTCATTAATGTCATTGTAATAATCCTATTAATGGGATAATTAAATTTTTTACTTTAAAAAATATCAAATATGCCTGTAAAATTCAAGCATAAAGTCTATTTATTGCTGTGTTAAGGATATTGTAGAGCAACAGAACTATAATATGCTTTTCTGAGTTAATTTTGTACAATTCAGAAAAGCCTTCAAAACCACTCCAAGATTCAGCAACAGAGAGCTTACATCCTGCATCTGTAAATGACACTTAGGAACTTTGCTCTATGAAAAGTCTGCTACCTGCCTGGGCTCTGTATCTTGTGAAAATAGAAAATAACTTTTCTTTTGTTAAAACAGGTTCTGGAAGTGAGGAAGGATCAAATCACAGCTGAGGAAATATGGATTTTGCACTGTACTCTATCACATCAAACTATACAGTTCTGATCTGCCTTTCAGGACAGATATCTTCTGGATAACTAGCACAGAATCACAGCTTCTGAAAATGACACCGTTTCCATACTGAATATGAACAGATGTAATCACACTGACTTCTGAACACTGGTTCTCCCCTTATATTTGTGGATGTTCTTTTTTTGGAATAGACAGTTTTTGACAATAGGAAGCGGCTTCTCTTGACTTTAGGATCACTGATTTACCACGGTTAAATTAGCATTTTACTCAATGTCTCAGTACAGTAACAAGTTCCCAACAAAAATGTCTTCCAACACATAGTGTAGACAAGAGCTCTGAGCACAATTTTTCTTTTTCATACCAGAGGTTTATACTATTATCAGCTTAAGCTTTAATTGGATTTAACTAATTGGTAAACAGGATTTTTATTCATTAGTTTTATACATGTATCACTTCCTCATTTAAGGTTTAATTCAAATTCAATATAAGCAACTGGATGGCTGAGATATGTAAAAAAGAAAAAAGCCGTGAAAAACCTTGACGAGGCACAGCAATTTCTTCATTTTGGTATTCTTAAAGATGCCTGTTATTAAATCTGATCCCTTTTATATACATATGTAATGATATTATATAAAGTACACATTTCTAAGAGGTCATCCTATGGATTTTGGTATCAACAGGAAAAGAAATGCAAGAGCCCTTTAGTTGAATGTTTATCAAATTTGACATATATTCCTTACAAATCTGAGAAAAGAAACATACCAATTTTAAAATGTGTTTATATCTTAAAATCTTAAAAATGACAGTGTAAAAAAAATTATTGTTTATTGGTATAAACTAGCTCCATGATTTTACAAAAGAATATGGAAGAGTGTTTAAATACTGTAGCAACTTAAAGGAATAATTATTACTATGAATAAATGACCATTCACAAAGCATCAGTTATTTTCCTGCTACAGAAGTACTGCTATTAGAGATATGGGATATTGAACTGTGAACTGAGCCCACAAATTTCCATAAAATGCAGCAGTGCTTTGGTATTAATTTAGAAGGCTTTTCAGGTTTGTCTTTACTGTATTTATAAGAGGGTTAGTGGAAAATAAAGGATGAAAGCACAGGTGACACACTCTCTTTTATACATTATAAGACCTTCCTATGTATTTTAGCAAGATTCCGGCTGTAATCACAGATGTTCTGATTGTACCCCTCTCTGTGCCTGTTGTTAAAGCACACATGCATTAGCAGAAAAGATCTTTTGCTGTAATGAATTAACAACAACATAAATTGTCCAGCCTTTCCCACTTGTCATTTTCCTGCAATGAAACAGTACAAAGAAATATTCCCCTTACAATAAATCTGTCTACAAGTGGACATGTTAAGAGTAGATACTGATTCCATTCTACCACAGGTATCTATGTGTGATGACAAGAAACCTCATGGCCACAACAAAATGCTGGCAATTTGAAAATATAGAGATACACATAAAAATTATGGGAAGACAAGGAAAAAAAAAGAAAAACGCACACTTGAATACAGGAGAAAAGGTTGGCCTAAAGTGGCTCAAGTAAAGATAGGAGAGATAAAACACATGTGAAAAAGGAAAGTTAACAAAAACTGAGACATTGAAGAAAAACACAGAAAAACAGAAACACTCAAAAAACCTTGACTTGAAGACTATATTTTTTAAAATCCATTCAATCACTTTAGGAAACATATAGAAAATTTTCACTGGTGTCCTATAAAAATGAACACATTTTCCATTTGAAAGATGTCCAAATTTTTGTGTTCAATCATATATTCTCCATTACCGCTGTCTCCTGCAAGTCAGGTGCTGGGAAGGGAAACAGGAGATTGACTACTCTAAATTGTACTTTCCCTTAATTGTTGTCTTTGTGCAATGGTATTGGCTATATATTACCTGTGACTCAAAAAGTTTCTAAATGCTTTTCAAAGTAATGAGAGATCTTTTAGACACCTAGCAAGTCAATTTTACTGGGATATCAAGGGTGTGAGAGAAAGGCTAGCACAAATGAACCTCAGATTTTCCATCTCCTTTCTTTTAGGGTTCTTTAACTAACTTGTCCTTCAGTTAATTGTTCCTAATCCTGAAGTACATAGAAATTCATTCTTAATGTTTTCTGATGGACTTGCTTGTTAAACACCACTTAGCCCCTGTAAAATTCTTATGAATAATTAGACTTCTATTCACAAGGCTTTTGCTGATGAGATCTTAGATTCTCTCAAACCCAGGCATCTTCATCTTCACTTAGTTCTTTTAAAAATATTTCCAGTTGCACATATCTTTAGCATTTCTTTAGCTTCCCCTGTTTTGACATGATAGTCTTCTCTACAGAGCAGACCTTTCAGGCAAGATACTGTAATATGGTCAAGACAGTGATAACGTTCATCTTTATCACTTGAAGATTAAGTACATGAAAATTCTATGAGCTCATGTCATGTTCTCTTCTTGTGCAAGTCCATTGATGGTCATTTCACTACCCAGGAATCCCTGCTGTAAGTAGCCGTTTATGTTCCTATGGTTTAAATAGGAAGAGATGCATTCCGCTTCACTGTTACACTAGTTTAAATCCCAAGTAATTCCACTGAAGTCGCTGGATTTGCTCTGGATTTAATCCGTCCTAACTGAAAGCAGAATTTGGCCCTTTGATTCCTGCTGCAACTCAGTTGTTGGGAGATTTACTGTATGGGGTGTGCTCTGTACAACTAACATGCTGCAGCGTAGTTGTTGATCTACTTACCAGCAGAGTAAGAGCTTTATAGCTGAAACTTCTGAGTAAAAATAAATTGTAGAAAATTCCCAGCTCAGCTCTAATATCAATTTTCAGGAAGCAAAAATACAGCTTTCCACCAAGCTAGACTAGTCAAAATGGAGGTAGTTTAGTGCACAGTGCTTTCTAATATACTGAATACTCTGTCTGCAATGCTCTAAATGGAAAGCATGATGATTTGATAGCAAACCTAAAAATTACTTTTCTTAGTGGGAAAATGGGTTAAAAATCCAAACACTGTTGGGTGCTGCACAGCAGCAATTCACCAGCAGAATTGACAGCCAGCAGTCATTCTCACTGACTTCCATAGGTTTTCATAGAACAAGAATTTAAAGGGGTATGAGAGGAGAAAATACTTATCTAATATTCTATTTTTAAAATGTATTAAAAGTTGACAAATTACTTGACAGGCTTTATGAATGAGTAAATAGTGAGACAAATGGGGATCTTTTATGAAAAACAGAGCAGGACAGTATAAAATATTATAATAGTAGAAAATCTTCATAACACAACAACAAAAAAAAAATTGCTGAAAATCCATAAAGAAAATGAATTAACATAGTCTAGAATTAAGTTTTCTTCAGTCTAAATTGTTTTCTTCAAGTTTATTTATGTGTACCAGTCTTACTTCAAATATAGAAAATGGAGATTAATTTCAATTATACTATTTTCTTTGTACAATATTAAAATATTCTAATCAGCAGAAAAGAAAATTACATGAAAAATATAAAATATACTCTTGAATTTTCTTAATAAAAGCCATAGGAATTCACACATGATTCAAAAGATAACTGGGAAAGGTCTACTATTATGTTAAAATAGAAGCAAGCATATATCACATTTACTTTTTCCTGACTTACAGTTTGGATGTGGATCCCAACAGAAAAAAAAGACAAAAATTCTGCAGTGAATTGAAAAATTTTGTAATCTAAGTGTGTGTGGGTGTATACCTATGCACACATATATATTTGTATGTATACCCAATCTCCAGCCACTTTTTGTATTTACTCTTATGCAAAATCTCCACTTTGCTCCCTCAGCAGTATTTATGCTCTTTAAAACCCTAACTCTGTTCTGAAGCTGTTTCATGTTTGTTTTTCAAAGACTTCTTGTAAGATATTGGTGGGTTGTGGGGATTTTTTTGACATTAAAAATAAGAAACTACCTTTCCGTTTGGGTTAGAACTGAGATGAAATGAGGAATGGCTGCCACCAAGCAGAAAATTTTCTCACTTTATGTGTGCCAGTTAATTACGACACTTCAGAGGCGCTTCTGAAAGGATAAGGCAAGCTGTATAAATTTAGCTGTAATCCAGGCAGGCAAAACTAATTTGCAGGGGATGGCCTTATCTAGCTGCTGCAGCTTTCTCAGAAAATTAACCTTGGATATTTGGGCCCAATTCAGAAAGTGTTTGATTTTTTTTCCCCTTTCCTGCTCTGCATAAGAGAATTTTAAATTCAATACAATACCTGACTTTTAAGAGGCACTGTGAATGCTGTAGGCAGTTCAGAGTTATTACTGACAAGCAAAAAAAATATATATTTATACACATACATATATATGATTGTCCTTCAGGCCCATTATCCTGCCTTCTTGCCTGTGCATCAGAGGGTTTATCACCATATGTATGGGTGGGGGGGTCTTTGGATTAACAGAAGATGCAGCTCATTTTAATGTACTTAGAAAAATTCATCAAAGTTCATTGCAGAATAAGTCATGCATACTGACTTGTTCATTCCAGTGGAAATGAAGAAATCCCCATAAAAATAGAAGTTTAATGAAGTGTTTGAGCAGAGTCCTGCCTGTCATTCCAATTACCACTGATTTAGAATTTTTTCTTGATACACCACTATTAATTGCTCTTACTCAGCACAATCAAAAGTTTACCTTAGATTTCACAAGCTTCACCAATTCATGGATGAAAGATTTAGTTAATAAATGTTGCCAAATCCACCTTAAAGTTTTCAAGCATAATACAAAGTTATTAAGAAATATTACTGACTCCTTAGCATTTTGCAACTTACTTCATTAAGATTGCTTTTTATTTTACCTAACAGAATTGAGTTCACAGCCTGACCTCCACTCTGCCCAGGCAATATTCACTGTAGGAAACCATGAAAGTATGCCATACAAAATTTTGCTTCTATAATTTAGCTAGTTTAAAGCCACTGGATGTTTTGTGGATAAAAAAATTTATTATATTTGTTTGGTTAAATCTGATCATCCAAAAACATGCCTAAGATTATTTGAAAAAAAATTTCTTTCAGTACTTTTTGGTGGTTGAATCTTGCTCTCTCTGTTTTCACAGAGGTAGATACCTCCTTTAGAGACACTCATTCCTGTCTGAGCTTGATGGCTAAAAATAGGACCACAGAAGGGTAATAAATACCTTTTAGGTCACTTCACTGCGTTCTGTCTTCAGTGACAAGTCTTGCGAATTTAAGACAGCCAAATTCATACTAGCTTAAGCTAACTGGCTAGTTAAAGCCCGTTAACTCTTTTGATGTTCAGCAGTACATTAATCATGACAATATCTTTTAAGTATATGCTCACTTTTCATTCTACTTTGATTAGGCCCTTGAAAATACAGCTAGCTTTCAAAAGGATCTACAGACGCTATGCATCTAATTCTGAGTATTTCTATCCAATGCAGAAAATTGCATGGCAATGCAATCTTCATGCTTGCTCTGAATTTTGCCAGGTTTTAACAACCAAGGGCTATTTATGAGCAATGAAACACAGGCTAATTTAGCACTGTCCTTCCCATCCAGCTTCAGTATGCCCCAAGATACCTTTTATTCTTGCATCATGTCAGTACAATTTTATGCTAATGTCAAGATAATGAGTAGCTGTCAATTGATCCTGATTTTGGCCGTCAAATCAATAGTAAGATTTCACGTAAATATAAATGACAACATAACCAGTCTATAAGAAAAGATTTTTCCTTTCATTATTGTAATTACCACCCTTATTATTATTTTTATTACTATTCAATTATTACCACTGCAAAAATTTGCAATGTGCTAGCTACTACCCACTCACATAGAAAAGTCCAGTATAGCTTGTATTCCGAGATACACACTATATGAAAGACAGAAGGGGAACAGTTAAATGTACAGGTGAATACAGACCTTTTCTTAGGGAGTAGAAAGATGTTCAAATCTAAATGTTCATTCTTCATGTACAAGTAAAAATGAAAAGTGATAAATCTGAGGCATGAAAAAAATGCTACAAAAAAATTATCAACAACAAGTATAAAATGAAAATTGACTAAGATATCTGACCAGCAAAGCACAGCCAACTACTTCCTTCAAAGAAAGTTTTTGCACTTGTGTTCTTAATGCAGATCTTAAATTACTTCAATTTCTGTCCTCGATGAAGTTTTATATTATACTAGTCAATACATCTCTTGAATGTACAGATATTCCACCCAGAGAAAATAAAAATCAGGGCCAAGCTGCAAGAGATAGATATTGATCTTCAGAATTTTTTGCTTTGGTCTTTACCAGATACTCAGACACCTTAATTTGCCAGGTTTTTTTTATATTGGACACATAAAAATTGGAGCAAGGTATTCAGTTAAAGTGTAAATATTACTATTAACATACAACAAAATTAAATAACTGGTTCATCACACATGCCTGAAAGTGTCAAGAGCACTGTCAGTGATTTCTCATATTTTACCTCTTTTCTGTGTAATGAGTAGTCAGAGTTTGTAAAAGTGTTTTCAATACATAGTCTGGTGACTATTATATATGGGAGCCCTAGGTAGGCATTTCCAGATTTCTAGACTTTTGTAGAAGTTAAAATCAGAACCTACACAAATGCCCGTATTCAGTACTAATTTACCTGAGCTTTCTTTATGTGGAAATTCCTTTTCTGCATAACCTTGAAAAATTGTCTCATGTTGCTAAACATTACATGTAAAATTCAGTTAAATACTGCCAGACATCTCCTAAGTTACATATACAGTCTTACAAAACAGTCAATGGAAAGAAAGAAGCATCTCCACTGATATGTACTCACTGAGATATAAATCTGATAGCAGGCTTATTACATGACTCATCTTTTCTTTCATCACTAAGAAAAAAATCTCCAGTATAAATTTATCATGTAAATAACTGAAATAGAGCATGCTGAATCATAACCTAAATACCCTTTGCATTTTGTTATGTGTCAATATAGGAAGTGTTATTTATTTTTCTGTTAGTCGAGGAAAGGTCAGGGATAGAACCACTAAAAACACTTGGAATGATCAATACTCATGAAACTGAACCCCAGATGAAAGAATTCTCATGTGTATTTTGAATATTTACCTAATCTAGCATGATCACAACTGATTATGGGCCTTCATAACAAGAGTCTTCAAGATAGACACGATAATACCATAGACATCCAGTGTAACTGGACTAGCATTTGCATTAGTCACTACCACAAATGGGTCCAGCTGTGCTGATAAAAAATGCGTGGCAGAACCTGGAATCACCAACATAGCATTCATGATTCTCTGAGCGCGGAGAGTAACCACAAAACTGTACATTTATGAATCTCAAAACACATGTTGGCATGTCATTTGGCAAATAAGAAATATGGTTAAAAACACTGCGAAGTGTATATAATATGAGGAAATAAGAAATATGGTTAAAAACACTGCGAAGTGTATATAATATGAGGAAATAAGAAATATGGTTAAAAACACTGCGAAGTGTATATAATATGAGGAAAATTTATCTTAGTGGTCACTGCACAGAGACTATTAGGCTTGGAATATTTCCATTTTGTTGGGATTTTCACTCTCTTGGGGTTGTAGAGAGAAAGTTTTAATTGCAATATTCATTGCATTGTTTACACAAACACTCAAAAATCTAGGTGAAATGGGAATCTTTATAAGTGGCTCTTATTTAATATATTCAGGGCCTTTCCAATGATCTAAAAGGCAGAATTGGGATTAAAGGGGGGGAAAAAAAAAAATCCAAAAAACCCCACTCAGGAGCAAAGAGGAACTTCAGCAACATAACAATGCAAATGGGTTTATGGTTGACAGACAAGTTCGTGCAAAGGCTCCTCAGGGAGAGGAGAAACTCTACAACGTAAGGCTATGAATGTGCTACTCGTTAGTTCAGGTCATGGCAGACATAGAGAATAAAAGAATCTGTTCAAATGGTCAGAGTTTAAAAAATCAAAATCAAAAAGGAAAATGTGATCAACTGTGTTAGCATAAACTGAATAGTAGTTGAAGGTATAGGTGAAGCACAGTCTATCAGACTTGGCAACATAGGTAAATTAAATTTGATGTAAGACATCATTACAAATAACTCACGATGCTTTTCAAGGAGGAAGTCAGACTATAGAGACAAGCATTACAAAAGAGTGTGGAAATTAAGGACTGATTCTGAGAAAAATCAAGAGTATACATCTACAGCTTGTGCAAATTATTTTTATTGCACTGTTTGCATGCACTTATGTTTTTTGATTCAGGTATGAAAATTCCCTGTCTGTGCATCTTGGCCATACAGATTTGCCACAAGGTAAAGAGGATGTGAATGTGTGTCTTGTGCATATTGAACCAATAAACCAGCAAATAACAATTGATTTTATTCTATATCTCTAAATTTTTGTCTAATGGAAGAAAAGAAACAAAACCTGAATATATTTTCTTCCTCTCTCTAATTTTTCTTCTTCCATTTCTTTTTCCACATTGCATTATTGAAAGCTGACAATAGTATATTAATTTCCCGAATAAATGATCCATCAGTGTTTCTCAGAAAGAATATGAAAAACCAAGCTTTTCTTTATTTTTCACTCCAATAATTACAAATCTACTCATCTTTTCCAATTATTTTCCTTTTAGATTAGGTTTATTCTATCTTCCAGTAAATCCTTTACACATACAGGTAGCATTCATTCTTTTCTATCATTCAGACTAGTCTGTGGTAAAGGCAGTTTTGCTAATGAAATGTCAAAACACCAAATGGCTACTTTTTAATTTAGCCCAAGGTAGAATGTTGCAGTTTAGAGCCAGTGACCCATTGCTAAATTCAATTTCCCAACTGTTTAATTAATTTATGTATACAATTTAATGTTATTTAATTTGACATGCACATTCAAGATATAGTGTGCATTTCTAAATCCTTAATACATTACTAAAAATTACTAAAACCATCTTTTTATTCTATGGGATTATTCCATCAAATATCTTTTTTATTTAATTTTGCCATTTTATCCATTATACTGTGTTTCTCAGATGACCTAAATAAATATACTATAATTTCTAAGAAAACCTGGAAAAGATAATAGCTTTTTAACCCTTCTTTCTTTTTGGAGGAGGGGAGGGGGCGTGGCAGAAGGGGAGGACAAGGATGGAAGAATGGGGCTGTACTTTGGGCTGATATATTACATTTTGTGGTCATGAAAAAGAATCATCAGGATGCTGGGAAACCAGCAGAAAGCAATCTGTGTGTTCATTGTATTAGGCAGAAAGGCATTCCAAGGATAACTGTTTTACACATTAGTCTCATGAAGAGCTTTTGTTCTATGCTCTAGGACCATGAAGGAAAAGGCATGTTTTTCTACAGGATTAATCACAAGTAAAACAGTAAATCATGGAATTCCACACTAATCTGTGGGTCAGAAAATAAAATTACCTGAAGCTGTAAAAGTAACAATAGAATCAGAGAAGGTCTGGTATTATGGGTAAACAATATTTGCTGCATTCTAGGAGTATCATAAGGTATACTTTGTTATAAAAAAGGCTCTTCCCAAACTCATGATTCCCGTGTTGTGCATGCACCTTACAGTAGACAGTCTGTACAACAGAATTTACTTTATGAGTAGATACAGAGACCAGTGGAAAGAACAAACAAATCATGTGTCACCCTCTGACTATAGTGAGAGAGAAGATGAAGCCTCAGCGAGGTTGCAGTCTAACACGTTACCTACTAGGTTCTGCTGTCCCTTTTCCAGAAAAGGAGGTTAAAATTCCAAGGGAGCAGCCTGTAATTATGATTTTACAGTTTCTCTGGATATATGATGAAGCATTAGAAATATGCAAAGAGGGAAATCCTGAATGGCTTTGACTGGTTCAGCTAGTGACATTACGTTGCAGCCAGCAACAGAGTCAAATGCCAAACACAGAGCACAGGCTATTTAATGCTAACCCAGGACCTCAGAACACTTTAATAGTCATCCAGAAGAGCACATTTCATCCAGAAGCCCTCTTGTGAGTGAAATGTAAGAGGATCTGCAAGCCAAAGTCTCGGCCAAGATTTACACTAAAAACATTGGCTGAAAACATTAATTGCAGAGTCAATCTACCGCATTATTCTTTGCTCGTTGGTCAGCACTGGGTATCTACCCTGCAACATTCCTCAGGGATTTTTGGTTATTAATGGCCACTCCACTGTTGAATGCAGGACCAATGTAAGATCTGAAGTGGAATTCATCTCACCTACCTTTAGACATTTAAAAGCTAGACATCTAAGTCTGAGCTGGAGAGAAACAGGCACCTCTAGAGGGCAATTCATTTGACCTATCTCAGATGCCTATTTTAGTCAGAGATGAATCACCCTCTAGAGATGCCTAGATTTCTCTGTTGACTATAAAGGAAGCCTAGGGCAAGCAGTTCAGTGCTAGACTTCTGACTTTCAGACATGTAATTTAGAAGAGATATATCCTGCTCACTGTAGTGATAAGGTTCAGTTTCCACATTTAATCACTCATGCTGTTTTCAGTTTCATAAAATACCCAAGAACTCATTTCTAAGTATTACTGATTCTCTCTTTTTATGTTCTATTTTGGGTTGTTTGTTTCTTCCTAAGCACTTACTGTTTTTAATTTTCACTCATTTTCTCATTGAAAATACTCACTTATAGCAAGTTCATTGTAACCTCTCTATATTTCACCTTCCAAAACAGATGTCTCAGTGATAACAGCCAGAGTGCATAATAAAATTACTATGCTTCACCCAGCTGTTATTCTTTCTTAAGATTTTCTTTTTGCTTCTGAGGTGTCTGAAGCCTCCCTTTTCAGGTCTCTATAATGGAAATAAATTATTGTCTTTCTCTATTTAGTCACTGATTTAATAAGATTATTTTTTCAGCATTGTGTATGATATGAATTAAATCCTTATAACTGATGCCAAGCATTTAGAAACCAGAACTAGTGCTTGAATTGGATTTAAATTTCTTCTGATCTAGAGGCCTGACATTCCCAAGCCAATTTTCTACTAGTGTAACTCCATTGACTTCAGTAAAATCTTTACAAATGTACCAAAATGAGAGAAAAAATAACCACAGGCTTTTGCTAGATAGTAAATCATTGCTGCTGTTTCTATTAATTATTTAACTTTATATTGCCCATTAAAAATACTTATTTTATTTAAAAAGTATTTATGTTTGGCTCAAAAAAGTAGATATTTCCACTGTTACTTGTTAATAGTAACACAGATTTGTAGTGGGTTTTTTCCTTTGACCGTTGGAAAAGTCTTAGTTAGTCAACTGTTTCACAGAGCTTTTAATTGATATAAACCACATCTTATGTTGCCTCAGAATTTAAATTCGAGTACTTTAAAGAATTATCCAGCATATGTTGTACTTTTACCCAAATCAGGGGTTCTTTTATTAAAGTATATATCCATATATTTTAACATCCTTTCAGTTACTTCAAATATTTAAACAGACGATTCTTAATGTAAAAGTTTTATAACATAGACTAAGTGCAATCAGCATAAAAATAATTTGACAGCCTTCCACACTGCTGAGTAAATGAGGCATAACCTTAAATATGAAACTTAGAGGCTGGTGATTTCTTTAGACTACATTAGAGAATTTATGACACTTCCTTTGGGAGAGGAACATTTTTCAGGAAAGTTTATCCCATCTCCCATAGGCACAGCAATTTCTTCCTAAATATTCTTAGATTATCAGCATGAGCAACTGTTTTTCATTCTCCGTAGGTGTCAAAACTGCAACAACAGAAGTAAATTTTGTGTGAGGGAGTAAGTTCTGGAAATGTTTTGCAGTTGCTTTTCACATCCGCTACATGAGCTTGACAGTGTCAACTAGTGTCTACTATTTTATGTTCTAATAGTTATACTGCAGACTTAATCCTAGAAATGCTGAACAATGTCCAAGTACAGGTGAATTTTCCCAGCAATGGACTTTCAAGACATGCAACAAAATTTGATTGTCATTAATCATTGTGAAGCCGTTTCCCATGGCTTCAGAACTTTTTTCAAGCATAGGGTGCTTGAAACAAACAGTAGCTGGGACAACAGAGCTCGTATGGCTTAGCAGGTAGATCTTAGGGCTGGGTCTGACCCTTTATTTTTGTTAGAGAAGCATACTGGATTTGCATCAGGATTTATAAATGTGTTCTAAAGAATGTACTTTTACGCATAGTACTATAATTTATAAATAACTATAAAATAATTTATAAATAGTGCATATACCTAACAAGATTGTGATAAGTGTACATTTAGTAAAGTTTTCGATATTTAAAACAAGGTAAGGCTTATAAGGCAGAAACTCCAGTGTTGATAAGGTATGGCAGATCAAGAAAAAATGTCACCAATATAAGCTGAAGGTACAATGCCCCATTTTAAACAGCACTCTCAGGACCAATGGTCAGTTGCTTGGGAAAAAGGAGAAGTTCAAACCAGAAGAAATTATGTCTTAGAGAATGTTGTGTCTTTAAATAGAACAGACCAATGCATAGTTTTCTTGCTATTTAAGATACTCCAGTAACAGTCATTAGATAGTGTGGATGGAAATTCCTGCAACCAGAAATCAGGGTGTTGCTTCTCAGATAAGTCACCAGAGTACAGAACCAAAATTCTCTTTCTCTCCGATATTATTGGTGTGCTAGTCGTTAGTATCACTTCAGCAAACAGGATGAAGATTAATATGTTTCTCCAGAGATACCCTGATTATGTCCTAGGTATTTCAATGCAGTAGATTCTGGATTCTGCTTCCTAGTTTGTGAATGAGTTCTTTAAGGACTAATAATCTTATTTAGGGGTGGAAAGAGGGAAGCATGTGCACTCTGGTCTCAGACAAATTTTTAAAAATCCTAAAAAACCATTTTATGTGCATGCTGTTCTTTTACTGCATGTTAAATGTCCTCATGAGGCATATTTTACCTAGATTTTTGTCCTTTTTAAAAAATTCCTAAATACAGTTCTCAATTAAGTGTAAGTATGAAAGAAGCAGCAGGAGTTTTGGATAGAATAAAAATTAAAAAGCCTTCACTCAGCCCTGTTATGCTGTAGACATCCTCACCCCAGGAACTTGTAGAAGCTGAAAATTTTACATTGAAGTTCTTTTAGGCATATCTTTTGTCCAGCTGCACACAGATCCTGGGCAGTGTAGCAGTGTATCTATTTTATATAGTAAAATGCAACTTAATTCAACTGTAGGTCCAGCCTAAGAGATTTTAGGCATAAGTACACCACATACCTATAGTGACTAAAGTTAGAACTTTAAAATTGTGTGTTTAACAAAAAATTAAATATTGTTAATATTTCTGAACGTGTCTGCAGGAGGACTTAATCTGGTTGCAATAGCTCAGATTAGATCTCTTAAGTGTAACTAAGTAGAAAAAGGCCAGAAATGAAACAGCTACAAATTTTCAGTTCAGGGGCAAAAGCATGATGAAGCTATTCAAAAACATCAAAGAGAGCAGATGTAAAAATAATGTTGTGACAGAGACAAAATGAAGCAGTATTTTTGAACTATTGCATGTACACTTATTAGTAGAAGTGGAAAGAAAAATCTAAAAGGACTTGTCATTGCTTCAGTTTGCCATTTTAAACATGATAATTACACAGTAATTTATCACTGCCTCACAATTTAAAGTAAATCAAAGTGAATTTATACTCTGAACACAAATGTGTCAGAACATTACATCAAGCAATACCTTTTTCATTACATGGTAGCAGATGTTGGCAGCAATCTCAGTAACAGAAAGCTACCTAAGACAAGAGCACTAAAAGAACACCAAAAATGTGAGATTAATATCACCAAATATATTTTTTTTTCAATTTTTCATTTTATGGCACTTCTTGCTTCTATTGTTTCACAAAATTTCGAATTCTGTAAGTCAGAGACCAAAATACCTGGTTACAACTCTGTAATATCACTTTTTTGAGTTTTCCAGATACATCTCAGCCTGGTGTTTATTACTTTATTGTTGACTTGCACGTTTTACTAACTACGTTACCATATTCCTTTGAATCCTAGAGGCCAATAACAAAGTGAAAAAGTATGCCCAAAAAAAGTACAAAAAGGTAGAAAGGAAGGGAAACTTGTGTCAGTGTGTTTGTGTGTGTATGTTTGTGGCTCCACACAAGTAGACTGCTCTTATTCTTTGTTGTGATTCTACACAAACCTGGTGAAGATTGTAACACAATATTTATGTAAACATATATACATATATTTGTGTATGAGTAATTTTACCTATGCATATATACTTTTAAGGTTGATTCAGATTTTTCTACTCTTGCCCTTTTTTTGACACCAGTATGACATCAGCAAAGAATGTCTTTGGTTTCTGTACTTAACAATCTTACAATTGTTATAGGCAGACTGAATGACTAAAATAAAAACATCAGCTGATATTTATATTTAGTCTCTTACTAGAAGAAAAGGACTTTAACAGATTAGGAAACTCAAACAGTTAGATCAAGTAATATTTTAAGGGAATAAAAAAGATTCAGAATTTCCTTCCTGCAATTTCTCTCAGACCTCTCTTTCATATTAAGCACCTGTAGGCTCCAATGTAGAAGACAAACAATAGTCATTCTTTCAGTGAGCTCCAGTTCTCCTACTTACTGAAGGATGCAGAGGATCTATTTGGGGTGGACGAAAGGGGGGGAAAAAAAAGGCTGTGATAGAAACTGGGTGGAGAAAACTAGGAGGTTATGGAGTAACAAGGTTGAGGGAGAAAGGGTTGGGTTCTGCAGATAAATTATATAGAGTGTCAGAGAATAAAAAGCACAGAATAGGGGCGGTGTAATGTGGTATTCAAGCATCTTGCTGTATGCACAAACAGTCCAGTGCAATTCTGAAAGCTGCTGCTGCAGCGTCCCAGCCAAACTGACCCCAGAGTTTCTTTTCAAGGTATAGAAGAGGTTTTGTTGACTTTTGATGACATAGGACTTAGGATTGGTTCAGAGCCAAGGCATCTGAAGGCTGCACACAAGGTTTTAGTTGGAAGGGACTGTAAAGAGTCATGCCAGTCCCTCCTCATGGGTGTGAATTAGCCTCTATACTGAATAAAATGGGGGACTTGGAGGGAAAAATGTGTAAAATCACAACTAAAGATATATATGAAAATTCTGCACCTGTTAAGGTTACTTTAAATCTTATTTCTAAACTCTTGCCTATCTGACTTGGCATTCTTAATTACTGTTTCCTATATGACATTCATAAAAATTCGCTGTGCTATTAGCTATAACAAAACAAACACAGTAATATATTTTAGCTTTCTTTTAGTCACATAAGGATACATTGCAAAATGTCTCACTATGGGATAGATAAAATACAAATTTTAAATGCCAATGCTTTTTCATGTTTTTGTGAAAATGTTTGGTGGGGGAGTGGGGTCTAAAGTAAGAAAGAGAATGTTTTTCTTTTGTTCTGCATAGAAAGAAAAAAGAAACATTTCCCTAACACTGGGTAACACAAATACTCCCTAAATCCCTAAAAATGGGAAGTAAGCATACTGAATCATATTTAAAAAAAAAAAAAGGAAAAAAAAGAAATGTAGACAAACATCTAAAAATGAAAAAGAGAAAAGAGTGAAATGAGATGTGACTACTTCTGAGCACAGGGATTTTTAGGCAATATATTCATTTTCAATAGTTGTCAGAGAAGCAAATGTTCCAGAAATACGGGAGTTGAAAAATTACCCATCATCTCTCTTGGTGAAACAAGACCTAGCTAGAGGATGAAATACAATGAAGTCGTAAGTTGACGGTGTGGGCAAGGTCATACTTATGTGCAGTTTCAATAGCCAAGATGAGCAGCTTGTCTTTTCTTTTACCCAACATCTTAAGGACTAATCATTCAAGTTTTCTTAACCTCCTCACTGTGACTGTCTGGTATGTTAGTACAGAGATTACACTTAGAAGTAGGAAATTTCTGCAAATGAATTGCATTAATATACATCATGCTTCCTTTTTTCTCCAGGAAAATGTATACTCACACATATCTAAAACAGGACTAGTCAGAACCTTCTCATAGGTTTTTTGGTGGAAGATATTAATGACAAAAAAACAGAAAAAGAGAGAAGTTACAATTCTAAAAATGTTCTATTTTTACAATGGTTGGAATAAGGCCTTTTGACATGGTTGAAACTTCTAAATTAAAATACCTTGTTCTGTCTAAAAGCATTTTTCCAATTTAAATTGTTTACTTAAATACATTTATTTGAAGTTAAACATAAAATTAAAATGTCAAAGCAAAAATTATATTTATCATTAGTGTTTGAAATGAAATATTTCTTTCAATTTCATTTAAAGAAAAAAAATTAAATATCTCCACCTAATGACTTTTTGTATTTTTTGTCAAGAGTTTTTATGTAGCATCAGGCCAGGGCTCCAACTTCCAGACACTTTTCAAGAATGTTATGCTACTTTATAATCTTTTCCATCAAACACAACGTATAGATAAAATTTTACCAATGAGTGAATAATAAATGTTAACATGAGAAAGTGATTAATAAATTTTCAAACTATGAAAATAGATTATTTACTTTCCAAAAAAATTTCTGTACTAGGTTTACGGTGTGGTAGGGAAGAGCAACATCCTTACTGATCCTTTTGGTGGCAGCCCTCTGGAAACATTATTTTTATGCTGCTGGTGACTGCTGCTGCAGAGCTAGTAGCTCTGCTGGCTCCTTAGCATAGTTTCCATGGAGAAGAGCTGAGATCAGATGCACAGAATTCACAGGCACTTGTTGCATTTACTAATTCTTCAAGGGAAGATCAGGACATGTAGCACCATAGTACAAGAGAGACATGGAGCTCCCGGAGTGGGTTCAGCTGAGGGCTATGAAGTTGATCAAGAGACTGGAGCCTCTCTCTTACAAGGAAAGGCTGCAGGAGCTGGGCCTCTCCAGCCTTGACAAGAGGGGACTGAGAGGGGGCCTTACCAATGTCTATAAGTATCTGAAGGCGGATGCCGAGAGGATGGACCAAGCCCTACTTGGTGCCAAGCAATAGACAAGAGGTATTGAGCAGGAACTCATGCGCAGGAAGTTCCACCAGAACATGAGGAAGAGCTTCTTTACTGTGCAGGTGACCATGCACTGGAACAGATTGTCCAGAGAGGCTGTGGAGTCTCCGTCACTGGAGATATTGAAGACCTGTCTGGACACAATCCTGTGCCGTGTGCTCTGGGATGGCCCTGCTTGAGCAGGGAGGCTGAACAAGCTGATCCACTGTGATCCCTTCCCTTCCTTACCCAGTCTGCGATTCTGTGATATTTTAACTAGCTGTTTAAATCCTCTTGCAATGGGTGCTTTTACAAATACAATTAAGCTAAACCAGTAGGTTTCTAAATTCTGGCTTTTTCAGTCTCTGAAGATTCCAGTGCAGAACAAAATATACTTCAAACTTTACAATCATTATTGCTTGAATAAGTTTCAGTTACTTATTAGTTTATTGAAGTACTGAATCTCCTGTTTTAACTCAGGTAATTGTACTTAGAATGAAGCTGTTGAAGCATTTGAGTATGGATTTCTCCCATGAGCAAGGATTACAACATTCAACCTTTACAAATTAGCACATTTTTGTGGTTTGGTCTTTTCACTGCTGAAATATAAATATAAATTCTTTTCAGAAAGATGAAAATATACTTGCATGAACAGAGCTACATTGTTTTAACATGCATCTGATAGCTGCGAATAATATTAATTCTCACTGGCAAAGCTAGACAGTGTATGCTTCATGAGGCCTGCTGTGGTATCAAAAGTGATTTAAATAGGATCACCCAGAAGCTGATAACCTCATGGGTGAGATTAGCTGCTGTTAAACCCACAACTAATACCCAAACTGCACTTTCTTTTTATGCCCTTGGAATAATAATGTTTCATTTGAGTTTTTCTGAATCAGAAATGACAAAGGAAATACATGGTCATATTCTCTTCCTTACAGATGACTTTTTCACAAGGTGAAAGAACATTTATGCAAATACAAATAAAGATTCAATTATTGTAGCATTCACCCAGAAAATAGTGTATGGCATTTAACTAGAGAATTCCAAAGGCTGATGCTAATATATATACTAAACCAAGAAGAGTAAATATTACGCCTTAGGAAAATTTTCCCTGATAATAACATAAAATAGAAATTTTATTTAGGTCAGGAAAACATAATAATGTTGGTAGGATGTATGCAATCTGTGAGATCAAGTTCAATATTCCGAAAGAAATTTCAAACTAATATCATGCATTAGAGAGTTGTTAATATAACAAACGTTTCATGTTTCTAAGCACAATTTTCTGGAAGGATAAATATTTATTATTCTCAAGATGTTATCCTTTAATAGCCATTTCCCTAGCTGTTCCGTATTGTGTCACATGAATTATATATATTTTCCTGAATACGAATGTAAGTATTCCTCATCTCAGTTACTGGGAATACCCTCTAAGGAAATGGCAATAGAGGCCTGCTCCTTGGCCTGCATCCTGCCTCTTTCAATCTTGTCAATCTAGGTCTCACTAGTACATGGAGATTAGAGAAAATCTTGAATTTAAACAATAACGCGTTGTGGTTTTACCCTAGACAGACACTAAGTACCACACAGCCACTCGCTCACTCCCCCATCCTGCCCCTGGAGGGATGGGGAGGAGGATCAGAGAAAGTAAACCCCGTGGGTTGAGATAAGAACAGTTGAATAATTGAAACTAGGTAAAATAATACTATAATAACAATAATAGTAATTGTAATGAAAAATGAGGAAACACAGAGAAATAAATCCCAATGAAGACAAGTGATTAACAATACAACTGCTCACCACCAGCAGACCAGTGCCCAGCTTGTCCCCACCCCAACAGCAATTGGTCCCTCCTGGCAACCTCCTCCCAGTTTATATACTGCTTATAATATTCTATGGCATGGAGCATCCCTTTGGACGTTTGTGTCAACTGTCCTGGCTATGCTACCTCACGGCTTCTTGTGCACCTCCTCATTGGCAGAGCAGGGGAAATTGAAAAGTCCCTGGCTGAGGGTAAGCACTACTAAGCAACAATTAAAACATCACTGTGGTATCTACATTTCCCTCATACTAAATCCAAGAAACACAGCAGCTGGAAGAAAATTATACCAGCTACTGGAAGAGAATTAACTCTATCCTAGCTGAAGCCATGACATAATGAAAGATTTCTTCATCTGGCTTTGCTTTTGGAAGATTTTGGACATTTAATGGAAAAGGGATATGTAATTTGGAAGAGAAAAGTGTTAGTCATTAATACCTACCACTACTGTCAGTTGTAGATTAATATGTTTATACTCAAATAGAACTAAATTAGGGCCACTTTTTTAGCTTTGCTTAGCAGACTGCTGCAATTTCATTTCAGTTTGTTATTTCCAGGTTTTAAAATTCTCAGCCAACTGTGACAACGTTTCCCTATATCTTTAAATTATACTAGGAACAGAAAATACTTTCCCATCCAGTTTATTCTCAAACCTTCTTGAATAATCACAAGAGGTTTGTCTCAGTATAAACTGATGTTGAGTCAGACTAACAGCTCCCATGCCAATTCTCATCTTTCTGGCTGCACAGATGAAGTGAAAGGACTTCCCTGTGGGTTTTTGGCAGCTAATATAATCAGATCACCTAACAATTGTTCCAATTTTTTATAAAAGGGTGTTATCTCCTCCTAAATATGATTACCCATTCAGAATTCCTCTAATTATTTCTTAAGAAATGCCTATCATTTCCACTTTTTCAATGAAGTATATCAAATATTGCAGCAGAAAAGTGGGTAGTACCATGTCTAGCTATGATTTAACTTCTTTATGTTAAAAGATCGTATTTTCATTTCTTGGGAGACAAAGAACCAGATAGATAAACAGCACAACAAAACATGCTTTTTTTTTACTTAAATTAAGAGCTGGGGAAAAAAAAAAAAAAAAGCAGAAACCCACAGATCTCACAGGTCCAGATCTGCAGCTGTGAAAGTCAGTACCGCACTGTGTTTCTGAGGATCTAAGCTGATTTATGCCAGCTGAGAACTTGGCTTGGCTTAAAAAGCTGGATAATCAAAGATGTCAGTCTTCTCTGAAAACTTTCCTTAAATAGCAGATCATGTAAT
Organism: Callaeas wilsoni; assembly: GCA_013398955.1. Taxonomy (NCBI): domain Eukaryota; kingdom Metazoa; phylum Chordata; class Aves; order Passeriformes; family Callaeidae; genus Callaeas; species Callaeas wilsoni. The sequence goes on from VWPU01016399.1 coordinate 406,963, forward strand.
CTAGGGGGACTTAGAAGAGCTTTCATTCAGCTTCCTCATCTGTATAGTCTCTTACTACCTGAGAAATACAGATAGCAGATACACTTTTCACTTCATTTTCAACACATCTCAGAAGGATGGCATACATCCTTTCTCACAATGTGCCAAAGGAAAAGAAAATATTCTTAGTCTAAAAAGACAGCCAAAACAAGCTGAATAAATGCTTAAATATAGAAGTCTGTTTAATTTTTATTTGTATTAAATCAGTGGAAATCTCTAAGTCCCAATCATCAGCAATGCTTTGTCTTAATTCACCACTGTACTATTTCAGCTGCATTTCGGTATACTTCCACTGAAGTTATGAAAAAGCTACAGCACCATAAACTAATCCATTCTTTATTCAAATCCTCTAATATCTGCCATCTCTAATCTTTATATGCCTACTGAATTTTGATACATGTTATGAACCTTTGTTTTATTATGTACATATAGAAGCAGTCATATACTGTGCCCTTCTGTGGGTGTGTGCACACGCTCAATTATATATACCCTATCTGTGTACACACACTGCAATAAGCTCACTGTGCTTGGTTCTTATCAGATAATTGCTCAAGTGTGTACTGTTTCCCATGTCATATTTTAGCAGGTTGCTAAGGATATTTACATGCTCTGAAGCTGCCTATTTTGGCTCCACATTGTGAATCTATAAAATAATTTTTTAAAATATATTTAATGCTTTATATGATGTGCTGAAAATAAGTATTTAATTTGCACTTCAGTTAACAGGCATTTATTGTACAGTAAGAATCAATTGACTACTACAAGGACCCTTTTTATGATTTAATCCACTCAGAAAATTCAGTTGCTATCACAATATCCTCAAATTTGCATCAATAATAAATATAAAAGCAATACATTACTAGCAATGAGGATCTAAATGACATGAAACAAGATATATAGAGAAAATTAACCATCAATTAGCCTACTTTCTTAGTGTCAAAACGTATTTGAATTAATTTAGCCTTTCACTAATAATTCAAATCAGATTTACTTTCTTGGTTTATGAGACAACTAAATTTCTAAAGAAGGCTTTCAGCTTTACTGTGTGAATAATGGAAGCATAGCAATACCCACAGTATACATGCATCTCAATTCAGCAGCATTGGACTGTGATTTATTGTGCCATCTCCTAAAACACACATACAAATAGCATACCAGGTTTGCCTTCAAAAAGCTATAGGATTCCCATAAACCTGCTGCAAAATGTACTGAAGAGGGTCAAAATTTAAATCATCTAAACATTTAAATCTTTTAAATCATGAATGTTTATCCAGTTGGATATTTAGTTGCACGGATGCTGCACTGACAGGGGAAGAGTGACAGAGAGCTACGTAAAGTTGTAAAATGAAGGTGAGGCATGCTGAATATACTGTAAGATTACCCCTCTAGCCTCCCCCAGTTACATGGCTTCAACAGGTGTAATGCAAATTAAGATGACAGATGGTGATAATCTGTGGTTGCTGAAGTAGAAACTTGGAGATATGAAAAAGCTTGAGAGGATGCTGGAGAATTCAGCATTAAAAAATGGCATTGTTTTTAAAATTTTTTAATTTTTAATTTGTGTCAGCCTACAAAACATTAAGGTGAAGGTCCTAGGGTCTAGTTGCCTTTGACAAAGTAATTAGACTGAAGCCTAGCAGAAGCACAAAAAGCAAATGAATGGACATTTTCAAAAACACATTTTCCACTTTCCCATCCACAAAGCTTATTTTGCCGGAGTGAAAATCCATTCCTCTGCCATCTCTTCACCTTAGCTTTTCTCAGACATCAGCTCAAATGCAGAGGCTTCACATGCTGTCAAAAAGGTCAGCATACATATGCTATTTCCTTTGCCAATCTTGAGAACAAAATCCAAAATCCGTTTTTCAAATCAGCAAGTCCTATTTTATGGCCCGAGAAATAGGAGGATGTTGCACATGAAAACCGAATTCCTCAATCTACTGTCAGAAACCACCAGGCAAAGCCTGCAGAGTTAAAAGAACATACATCTCTCTTTGTAGCTCAAAAAGTAGCTCAGACATCATCTCTGTACCAGTAGGAATATCCAGATAATTTAAGAGGCAGACTTAAAAACAGAGTACTGCAGCTGCTGAACCCTTAAGTCAAGGACTGAATGACAGTTTTAAAGACTGCACCAAAAATGTACAGTTGACCAGAGACCTACAGGAAGGTTATGCCGATAATTGTTTAATATAATTGTCTTAGACAGTTGATCATAGAATAATAGAATATCCTGAGCTGGAAGGGACCCACAAGGATCATCGAGTCCAATCCCAGCCCTGCACAGGACCATCCCCAAGAATCACACCATGCGCCTGAGAGTATTGTCCACACTTCTGCAACTCTTTCAGGCTTGATGCTGTGACCACTTCCCTGGGGAGTCTGTTCCAGAGCCCAGCCACCCTCTGGGTGAAAAACCTTTTCCTGGTATTGAATCTAAACCACTCCTGACGCAGCTTCAGGCCATTCCCTCGGGTCGTCTCACTGGTCACCACAGAGAAGAGATCAGTGCCTGCCCCTCCACTTCCTTTTGTGAGGAAGTTGTTGAGTGCAATGGAGTCCCCCTAAGTCTCCTCTTCTCCAGGCTGAACAGACTAAGTGATCTCAGCCACTCCTCACACGGCTTCCCCTCAAGGACCTTCACCATCCTTTTTACCCTCCTTTGGACACTCTCTAACAGTTTAATATCTTTCTTATATTGTGTCACCTAAAACTGCCCCCAGGACTCAAGGTGACACTGCCCCAGTGCCGAGCAGAGCGGGACAATCCCCTCCCCTGCCCGGCTGGTGATGCTGTGCCTGTTGCCCCCCAGGACGGGGTTGGTCCTCCTGGCTGCCAGGGCACTGCTCGCCCATCTTCACCTTACCATCAACCAGGACCCTCAGGTCCCTTTCTGTGGCACTGCTCTCCAGCCTCTCATTGCCCCATCTGTCTGTACATCCAGGGTTGCCCCATCCCAGGTTGTACATCCCAGGTGCAGAATCCGACACGACTGTGTTAAACTTGATAATGTTTGTATCAAGTTTAACACAGAAGGTTGCTCTAATTTGTCAAGGTCTCTCTGCCGGACCTTTCTGCCCCTGAGGAAGTCAACAGCTCCTCCCCTGAGTATCCCTTCCAGTCCTGCATCCAAGTGGTTTTTGGAGATGTTGAAGAGCGCAAGCCCTAAAATTATGCTAGCTTTTGAAAAGCACAGGCCCTAAAATTGTGCTAGCTTTAGCCATCATCTGAACTGATGGGGCACAAACCAGCTCATGGTCATGTTAAGGTGCGTTGGTGAGAATTGTACCTGCTCTAGCTTCTGCCACTCAGCCTTAAAGGTAGCTCATCAGTCAGCCGAGTGAAAACTGGCAACCAATGCCCACAACACCTCATCTTGTTCTTTACCTGTTTTCCCAGGTTACATTAATCATGCTACTCAGCTTTGCAGACAGCTAATTCTCTATAACATCTCCTATTTCAGTTAGTGCTAGGCACAAAGAAATACCTTCCTCTGTGCCCTCTTCATTAACCAAAAGGAAGAGTGAGAATAAAGTATTTTGTATATTGAAATTACATCTGAGGAACTAACGACTTTTGTACCGGTCACAAGGAAATGCACAGCTTAGGCAGTTTGCCCATTGTCCAACATCTGGTACAGCAGACACCTGACTGACGGCTGTGACTCCCAGACACCATCATTATTCCAGTAACTAACAATCATTCCATATTTCAGCACTGACTTCCTCTTACCTGCAAATGTTTTCACATTCCAATATAAAGATAAAATCTTTACTAATTGTAGCAATGAACTTTTGTCTCTCACATATTTTTTGAGGTGTTAGTCAGTTGTGCTGACTCTTCATATGTTCAAGAAAGGCAAGGTGGAGGAGAACAAAGTTATCTTATGTTCACATCTTATCAAACTATGAACTTAAAATGCAGCAATGGCTCTATCATGAACAGGAAACCAAAATGACAGGTCTCCATAAACTAGGAAAAGTCTTCATAGAACTTTCATGCATTTTATCTAGCTTGATAACAAAGCTAGTTTGTGACTTATAAATTACTCTGACACAACCAGGAGGGTGCGTTACCTTACTTTTTAAAGTTATTGAAGGTAGGATTTATGTAGTTCTTTAGTCACAATCTTCATTAAAAGCCTTGTGACAATGATTGTTAAAGTTCTTCAAAGTCAGCTAAATTTTGCAATAAGAGCTAAGCAAAAAGTTCTGTTGAGGCTGCAGGTGGCAAAATTTTCTAATTCATCCAGTCTTCACTTTAATAGGAAGCTTTAAAGGAGCTTTTTTTATTTCCTAAGGTTTCTTAAAAAGTGTTTTAATAAACACTTTTCTGTTGTGAATCTTTTCATCCACCTCATATCTTTAGAAATTATTGACCTTAACTTCTCTCAAAAATCTTCATTAAGTCCCACGATTATTTCTAGCTTGGACCTCTCTTTCCCATTAAGTGTTTTTAATCTTTGATTCCACAGAGGCTAGCTTTGAGGATTTCTTTTTTCTCCATTTTGGGTCGCACCAGGACTACTTCTGTGAAATTCAATTAGAACCTTATAACAGGTCCCTATAAATTTCATCACTTCAAAAAACAAACACTAAGAGCTTAAAAGAAGCACTCTGTGACTGCCAGAAGGCGTTTATTAGCACTTTGTCAGAAAAGTATATTTGTTTTGGGTAGATCAATCAAATCTACTTCAAATGACAAGTCCTTGAGCTCTGAATAGTGTAGACCTAATATTCAGATTTTATTTAAAAAAAAACATACTTCATCTTAGCATGAAAGACTACAGAATGAGCTGACAATATATTAAGTGCAAAATTATTGCTTCAGTACATTTACTTTTACCTTCAGCTTTAGGTAAAGGCTTGTTCTCAGAACATTTACTTTGTCACCTTGATCTGGGCCACCAGAATAGCCATTAAGGCTTAGCAAATGATTGCTTTTCCATTCTCAAGTCATCATTTCCCAAGCATGTCTTTTCAATCTACAGAAATCACTGACTGATTTGACACATTTAAGGCATGCCTGCATTAGGAGAATCTACAATAGAATAATTGTATCAATGTCACTTAAGATTGCCAGCATCTGAAGTCCCACATTACAACTGCACAGAACATCTTCTCTGGGAGATTTCAGTGATGTCACTAATCACACTGGTGAAAATTTCACCTCAACAGCTATGCTGCTATCAAGTAGGTCATCTTGAGATTTTTTCTTGACATCTAAACTGCCCAAAGGTGAGACAGAAGAAATCAGAGAGAAAGACTTTTAAACAGGATCGACAATCTAAATTAGTTGTGAAAAAAAAAAGGAAAGTTGCAGTGAAAAATGTAATCTATTTACCAGCAAATTTCAAAATAACAAGAGGCAAATATAATATATTTACCATTTGGGCTAGATATTTCTCTTAGCTTCAGATGTCTTTTGAGTAATTGTATTTTTGTCACACAAATTGTAAATCATTAGGAGTTTCAGGAAATAAGATCATATTGTCTTGATAGTTGTTAAGGCATTTATTTGGGTTATGGCAAAAGCTTTCCCACAAATTAGAACAGAGTTGAATCCAAGCTGCCTGACAACCCAACCATTCTGCAGAATGCCTTACATCTTGTCCCTTGTGTACTTTATGTGCTCTATTAAACACTCAAGGGACAAAGAATCTCAATGCTATTTACTACTGTATTGGGTTACCATGGTTTTGGTAGTGGGGGGGATGCAGAGGTGGCTTCTGTGAGAAGCTGATGGATGGTGTTGCTGGCCAAGGTTGGGCCAACTAGAAATGGTAGTAATTCCTCTGTGATAATATATTTAAGAAGGAAAGAAACCCCATTATTGTGCATATGTAATTGTGGCCAGAGTGGAGTGAGAACATGTGAGAGGAACAGTCCTGCAGAAACCAAGGTCAGTGGAGAAGGAGGCGCAGGAGGTGCTCCAGGCACTGGAGTTGGGATTCCTCTGCAGCCCATGGTGCAGCCCATGGTGAAGAAGCTGTTCCCCACAGACCATGGGGATGCAGAGATCCAACCACAGGCCCTGGAGGAGCCCCACACCGGAGCAGGTGGATGCTTGAGAGGGGGCTGTGAACCCAAAGGAGGCCTGTGCTGGAACAGGCTCCTGGCAGGGACCTGCAGACCTCTGGAGAGAGGAGCCCACGCTGGAGCAGGTCTCTTGGTAGGACTTGTGACTCCATGGGAGACCCATGCTGGAGCAGCCTGTGCCTGAAGGAAAGCACCCTGTGGAAGAGGGACCCATGATGGAGCAGTTCATGGAGATCTGTTGTCCATGAGATGGACTTGTGTTGGAGAAGTTCATGGAGAACCACCTCCCACGGGAGGGACCCCACTCTGGAGGAGGGGAACGACTCCTCACCCTGAGCCACAACAGGAACAGTGTGTGATGGATGGCCATAACCACCATTCCCCATCTCCCTGCTCTGATTTTGTTAGTAATAAATTCAGTTAATATCCACGGCTGGAGTCTGTTTTGCCTGTGATGGTATTTGATGAGTGATCTCTCCCAATCTGTGTCTCAACCCATGAACCCTTCGTTATATTTTGTCTTCCTGTTCAGTTGCAGAGGAGAGTGATAGAATGGCTTTGGCGAGTGCCTGGCCTCTAGCCAGGGTAAACCCACAACAACTATATGTACCAAAAGAAGAAAAAATCCAACAGGAGTGACAGACTATATATGTAAATGGTTAAGGCAATTACTCATTCCATGGGAGACCAAATTAAACTTTCTACTTGTTTCAAATACAACTAAAGGAAGAGTAGAATTTAGGTTGTCAACATCTAATAATAGCTCTTAAATATTTATTGCCAGCGTATATGTGGTTTTGATGAGAAAATATATTTTGTACAGAAAACACATTTTGACCTGAACACCACAATAAGCAAAAGTTGCTTTGAAACTCTTAGCCTAGTATACAAAAAAAAAAAAAAAAACTCAAAAGCAGCAAACAACCCCCAAAACATACAGTCAGTTTCAATAAATTGCCATTTGAAATAAGGGGTACCTGTCCAAGAATTCCCAAGGAATTGTATCTTCTGGACTGTTTTACATGAGTTTAATTCTTTGTTCTCATTTTTACTTTTAGGCGCTAATTCAGCTGAAATCACTGCACTCTAGTGACTGAGGACATGAGACAATTTGAGTATTGTAATCATCATTCAAGAGTTCTGACTACACATACATGTTTTAAAGCTGGGTGAATAGAGGCAGAGGGAGCATAATTATCCAGCTCTGCCATCCAATGTATGTTTAACATTTTCAGCAATATTCAAAGAACATGCATTTTCTAATCTAGTGTCTTTTGCTAAACGTCTTCAGGCTCATGCATGCAAGGACCCAATGCTTCCTAAAATCAATAGGAGTTTATAGCTTGCCTAAAAACTCAAAAACTGACACTCTGGATAATATTCCGTAATGATTTGCCTAAGAAAAGAGCAAACAAGTAGCAGAGAAAGTTTAAACTCAAAAAATCAGTCTCCTGGGGCCATTCTTCTAATTATTCATCAACAAGCTTTCACCTTAAAATTCTCAAATTCCCTGCTCTGTGGAAATCTGGAGAGAAGTCTGTCAAGAGTTACTTCATAAAATATCTAGAGTTATTCTAGAGAGCTCTGTTGAAAGAAAATAAAATTAATCTTTACTGAAAAGGCCATGAGAGTCTTACTGTTCACACATCTCTGCTTCAGCATTCAATTTCTTTTTCTATTGAAGTATATCTGACTTTTTTGTTATTTGCGTTTGTTTCCATTTTTATCACTGAAAATGTTACATTTGTATTGGTTTCCTGAGTACAGTATAAAATATGAATTGTTTACACAGTCACTGTTCAGATTATCATTACTGTCCTTCTCACCTTAATGTCATCACAGACATCTCACCTTCCTTCCTAACCTGATGTTGATTTAATGACTTGACCTTCTCACGACAATAATGCTTCTTATCTTTCAAGCTGCTTAATGTAATTGTGTTAAGAATATCTGAAGTGACTGTGCAAGCAAATTAGAATTACCACAAGGAGCTTTATGGGAAAAAATGATTACAGAAGTTTGAATGCCAAATTAATGAAGAATTTAAAGATTTTATGTAGCCCCCAAATCACAAGTAGTTTTGCTAAAAAGAGCATCTAAGAATTAACTTTCTTTAACTGTGGTTTTCATAGGGCTTCAACAGGAAATTCACAAAATAATTCCAAACCTCTGATGTAAATGACAGAATACACATTGCAAACTTGTCAATTTAATTAGAGATCTTTCAGAGGACAATGACCCGGGTGGAAAAAACATTCTGACATTTTCACCAAAATAGTCAAACTGACTATCATCCTGGCTAATGGTAACAGAAAATGTCTCAAATCTGGACTGAGTTTCCCAAGGACATCTATCATAACTTCCTTCTGTTCAGCCCTGACACTCTCACTTCCATTTTTACCAGCTAACTAAAAACTAACTACTTGACATCCCCCAGTACCCCAGCAAGAAATCAGATCTCTCCAATAAACTTAACTTTATGGTAAAATAGAAACATTCATTAGTCAAGAAACTAAAATGGAGATTTACAGGCAGTATCCCTCTATCCATTCCTAAGGTGTATATATTTGTGACGCAGTCAGAGAAGATGTAAATGTTTTGTTTCCCAAATTAACCTGTTAAGATTCAGCCACCTCACATCACTGCTTAAGTGAACATCTACTTAGTAAAGTGTACATGCTTAACAAGTCCAGCAGCAATTCTAAGAGTGATGAAGTTACTTCTATGTTTAAAATCAAGTAAATGTATAACACCAGGTGCTATATTCAAGTATGAGAAACAAGACATTTATTCCTCTACATGTGCATACCTGGAATTTTATTGTAAACAGACATTTCTAACTTCTCCGTGTTACATAACAAGAGGAGAACTCTTCTTAGAGTTCTTCTTTTCCTGTCATTCTATATTGAAAAATTCTATATTGAAACCTTACAAAACATTTGTAGACTGCTAAAATATCATTATTTTATTGTAACTGATTATGTCTGGTTTTCCATGTAATGCTTACCACCCAGAAGTTTACTTCACTCACCTGAGAAAGCAAATTTATTTTGTCATTAACTTGACCTACCACACAAACATGTCTATGACTGCTGTAAAAAACATTTGAAAACTTGAGATACAGGGTCAAGTACAGCATAAAATTGATCACATGTTATTTCCATACCAGTTTGTACCATCTTGGCTAGTGGTAGGTGTCAGTTTAAGTGAAGCCTGTTTCAAGTCACCATATATCTATGGCAAAATTTAAAGAACTAGCAGCCTGAAAGGTAGGAAAAAGGATGAAAAAAAAGGATATAAAATTAATGTATAGCAATTAATGTGTATATGCTATTAACAGTCATTCATTCTTGGGCAGTATTTTTTGACTTGTCTTCCAATTCACTGATCATTATGTCAACAATGCTACATTGTCATGGGGGAGTGCTTGAATTGTGAGAACACAGGGAAAAGGACAATATAAAAATAGAAATAATAGAGACATTTAAAGAAGTTAAAATCAGAGAAAAACTTTTCTATGATCTTGTGGCGTTATTTGTTTAGAATTCTTATGAGCAAGTCTGAGACATCTGTATTCAGATAATCCACATTGCAAATGAAGTCAGGAAAACAAAGATGACTAAAACATTTAAATGCAGAGCTACTTCCTATAAGACATGCAAATCACATTTGATTCCATAAAAATTGCCTCTCCCTCAGGCTTCATTGTGCCATTATTAAAAACAATACACACACACAAAAAAAGCAGTGTTTCTTGAAGTTCCTTGCAGATTTGGATAAAAAAGGCAAAGCTCTTTAATCTACAGAGAAAAACAGCAGAGTTGGGTGTTCTCGGTTATTGAATCTGAAATACATCATTTGCAACAGAAGGGAACACAGCAAAAACCTAGTCAAGATTCCAGAAGTAAGTATAATATATAGCATATGCATATTTTAGAAGCTGAATTCTATTTAAAGATTATGTAATGTATTAGATTTTAGAATTTTAGACCTGAGTCTTATCTCTCCTGAATGCCTACAATCCTGTCCTGGCAACAGAACTAATGTAGCTGAATTAGTGTACCTGAAAAAATGCCTCCCTTTGCTGTTATAGCTTCAGTGTATCAAGATCCAAGCATGCACAGGAAACTTGCAATATTTTGATGACATAAGTGAACCTTCCTAGTTACTTCAAATAAGTGAAAATGAAAAGATTTTGCCATACTGTCCCTAAAACATAAAACTACAACAGAATATAGAAAGCCCTAATCTAATTTTGGATTCTGGGAAGGCTATGGTGACTTGGTGCCAGCTAGTAGCCAAGAACCCACAGGGCTACTTGCTCCTTCTCCTCCTCCAAGAGGGGCAGAGGAGAAAATAAGAATGACAACACAGAGAAAACGAATGCATTCACAAAAAAAATAAAACAAAAAAGAAACAAAAAAAAAAAAAAAACCAAAAAACCCAAGGAAATCATTGACCAAGTATTGTTATGGACAAAACAGACTTGGAGAATTTAACTTAAATAGAAACATTTAGTTATTGACTTGGGTATTGGGAAATAAAACAGCAAACATTTAAACACTTGGGGAAAATACCTTTCTTCTCCATTTCCCACTCTCAGCTTCACTACAAACACCTGCTCTCCTCCCCACTTGCACATCCTCCATGTTATTGCCACAGGCTACATTCAGTTCCTTTCATGAGGCAACGTGCACCTCAGGAGGGTAGGGTGAGGGTGTAGGGGTTTCCTTCAGCCTCTCTTTGTTTCTCACTCTTTTCTTCCATTGCTACGTGCAAGTATTTTCCTTTGCTCTGGCATGGGCTGTCCAGAAGCCACAGTCCCTTCTGGGATGTACCTTTTCCAGCCTGAAGCACCTCTAACTGCTCTGTCCTTGCTAGTTCTTGTTTCCTCCCATGTCCTGACTGGGAGAAGGGGACGGGGAAGTAATGATACACTCTTTTACCATTCATAACCTTTCATAAACTGAGAAACTTATTACAAGCTACAGATTCAGTATTCACTTTACTGAGCAGAAATATGTCCCTGACACTACAGATGTGCCACATCTACATACATTTTGAATACCTCCAGGGACAGTGACTCCCTTGGCAGACTATTCCAATGCTTGACAACCCTTTCAGTGAAGAAATTTTTCCTAGTTATCTATCTAACCCCCATGGGTGCAACTTGAAGCCATTTCCTCTCATCCTGTCATTTGTTATGTGGGAGAAGAGACTGACTCCCACCTTGCTACAGTCTCCCTTCAGGTAGTTTTAGAGAGTAACAACGTTTCTCCTGAGCCTCCTTTTCCCCAGGCTGAACAGCTCCAGATCCTTCAGACACTCCGCATGACTTGCTCTAGATCCTTCACACATCTCAAGTGTGTTCTTTTAACGGCATTCTAAAGATTTATTCAGATGGTGACACACCAACTCAAATATCTATTTGTTTTGTTTGGGCTTTTTCAGAAAACTAGCAAAGATAATGCTATAGCTCTGAATTTCAGAGTTGACCAGATTTGAGTTGAAAGCAAAATGAAAGCCAAATGGGATGAATACAAAAGAAATAGATACAGTAAGAGCACAAATCTTTATGGACTATTTTGTTACTTGTTAAATTTTACTCCTCCTTAAATAAAATTAAAAATCCTTCATCTATTTAATATATAGATAGATACATAGATCGATCAAATTTTTAGGCACCTAATTGAATATATTCATATGTTGGATTAGAAAATGGTAATATTTTATAATGTATTTTTTCATATTGCAATGAGCATAAGTCATAGCCTTGACTGGAGGGTCTGACAGAAAGTGATGATTGCAGAGGAAGTATTGGGAAGAATTCTGACTAAATCTCCAATCCTTGCATCTTTGAGCAACATAGCCTGCAAGGAGCATTTCGTACTCCTTTTCTTCTTTTTCTTCCATGTCTTTAATTTTTCTTTGGGTCAGATGTTACCATTCATATTATTTGAAACAAGCAGTGACTTCAGTCTGCAGGCACTGTGCCCAAGTCCTGCTTAGGTTATGTATTATATGGAAAGGTTCTCTCCTTTGTACAGGTATGCTGGTTAATTTTTACCTATTTTAAAATACACTCAGCAGACTGCATGGTTTGATTCCATGCACAGCTACAATTTATGCAAAATGTCGAGTTCAATATAGCTGTAAATAAAGTTTAAGCATGTCTTTTGTTTATTCAGTCTCTAAAATTTATATTGGGAAATATATCTTTTCCTACACAAAACACTACTACAAAACACTTTCACTACTTTCACTTAGTCACAGAAGTATGTATTCCTATATGGTGCATTCCAGTGCTAGATGAACATTGACCACCCACACAGAACCTTAGTCCCTCTCACAGAGACTTATAACAACAGAAATGGTCACAAGCTCGAGAAACATTGAACAATCACCACCAAAATTTCAGTGATTCACAGAACAGGAGCAGGTGGCCTCTGAATTTGTAGCAGACTTAGTTGGTCTTTTGAGGTAGCACCATAAACTCTGCTAATTGGCCATTGATTCCAATCAGGTGTTGAATGAAAACTGCAGGTGCCCTCCACAATGTTTAACCCTTGAAATCATAGAACATACTTTCAATTTTAAATCCACTTATTTTTAGAGTGACAAAATAGTAAAACCAGTCAATTTTAGGCTAAGTAGGTGAGCACAAATACGTTTACATCACAGCATCAAATCTTTTAACCAATAAAACCAAAACTAATGATTTTTCAAGTGGACCTGCTCTGATTGCCAAGCTGCATAAATCAAGAACAAACTTCTGGTGTAACTAGTACAATACTCATTATTTATCTTCTTCTCATTGAAATCACTGTGAAGAAATTATATCCACATCTGGAATGAAGCCATTCTTGGAGCAGCATACAGAGGTCATCATAGGTTCAGTAGCATAGTACAGTAGCCTTTTAAGAGGAGATTACCTTGTTGAAAATACATTATTAAGTAGATGACAGTGCAGTTTACAAGCTTGAATCTGTCCAAGCCACATCTTTTGTTGTTCAGAGTTCACTGGGATCTTTAATGACCCAAAGTAGGTTTCTCCTTGGTTGTCTCTCAAAAGCACTTCAGATATTCTGGTAGAATACTGAATCCTAGATATCGCACAAGTGAAGAGCTAAAGGAAAATAAAAGGGCAAAATGTCAGTAGTATGTAATGTTTTAGTATAAAGAATCCCCAGAAGCTTGGGAAACGTCTTTTTAATGAGAAACAAGAGTTTGTGGCCAGCTGTTTCTCATCATTATGAAAATGTTAGCACTAGCAAGATGTACAAATGGGGACTATAAACACAGTACATTGTAAATAAAGCCTGTGTGGATAATCTTACCCATTAATATAAAAGGCACTGAGAAGAGGCAGACTGAGCTCATATACTGACTGACAATTTAGGGCAAAACATACTGTTTTTCTTCACCATCTCAATGAGAAATTAGGCGTAACCTGGGTCCAACAACAACTGAGCCTCCTTAATGTGTTTATTAAAATGCGACTTGAAATGCTGAGTGGAAACATGGTGCTGCATACCAATCTGACAGACACTCTTTTGAGTTTTTTCACACCACCAGACTTTACACACAGTAGGACCATGCATTGGACTTCTCTTCAAAACACAGCATAAGTGTGGATTTATGGAACTTTTCTTAAAGCTATAATGAAAAACGTACAAGTGCAGGCAAAGAGCTAATTTTATCACAAACCTCATAACATTATCTGCCTTAATAATAACAGGGGGTTAGCCAGAGATTATGGAGTTGCAGCAGGTATTTCAACATCTTCTGTCTTGTGATTAAAAACTGTCTACTCCTGTCTAACATTAAATGTTTAGAATTTATCTGACAGCAAACAACTGAAAAAAATCAAGAATCTTTTCCATGAGTTTTCCATAGCAATTTGCTCTGCAAGATTTCCTTTTATTTTAAATATTTCCATAATAAAACAAGGAGAACAAAAAAAAATCAAATTCACTGTACAGGCTATTTTTCCATAGAGCTGTATTAATGCAAATTAGACAGAATGACTTTTCCCAGGTATAATGGGGCTGAAATGAGGTGGAAGAAACAGAAAGACAACTTCAGGGGATATTCCTTTTCTTTTCTTTTCTTTTCGTTCCTTTCCTTTTCTTTCCTTTTTTTTTTTTTTTTTTTTTCTTTTTTTTTCTTTTTTTTTTTTTTCTTTTCTTTTCTTTTCTTATCTTTTCTTTTCTTTTCTTTTCGTTCCTTTCCTTTTCTTTCCTTTTCTTTTTCTTTCCAGAAATTTGCAGTAGATTTAGTGCCCAGTGGTAGTAGATTGTAACTGCTGCCAGGCAAAATTATTCTGAGACCTTCAAGGGGTTTTGTTTATCACATTTTTCAGTTAAGCTCTGCATTTTGACTTCATCATAATGCCTGTGCCAATTCACACCAACGAACAAACAAAAATCCTCATTTCCTGCCATTCCTCATTTCCTAACTTCATAAAATCAAGGAGCTTGGGTAGTTTTCTATTTTCTCCCTCTTATTTATTACAGGGAGAAAAAGAACTTAGATTACAGAAGACCACCAGAATGGGCAAAGGGTTTGATATAAATTACATTTCTACATTAACCTTTTTTTCCTTTCTTTCCTTTTCTGCTTTTGAAGTGTGAAAAGTGATTTCCATACAGAAAGCATGTTTTATAAGTTTTAAAGTTTAACTTGAGGAATTTGAAGTAGATACACAAGGTTCAATACTAAACTAAACTCAAGTTTTAGGAATGCAGTCACAAAGAGAAAATCATAATTTTATAGCTCTAAACCACTTTGCATGGCAAGAGAAACACTACATGTCTAAGAATTCTGGCACTACAATCAGAGCAGCCATAATTTTAAGCAACATTAGCTAAATGAGTCTAGTTGTAAAGTATTACTGAAATCTCATAGCTACAACTCAGATATATTTAACTACATGGAATAATACTCCTTTTTTCTGCTTTGTCCCCTTCTTTACCTCTTCCCAAATTGGTGCTGACCATCCACATCTAGAACAGAAAGGAATGTAACCGTGCACCTGAACTCAAGCAGTTTGCATTGCATGTGTGATGCTTTGTGTCCAAACTGGAATTACAGACCTGGTCACCCAGCCTTTGAACAGAATAGGCCTGTTTGTACCAAAATCTCAGGTATTTTTCCACATCTGTTAAATAATTCTATTTGTGTGGGATGGGGCTCAACTCATTTAATGCTTGATATCTGTCTGCTTACATGGAAGCTTGGAAGCTAGTCTCCCTTGGCTCCCTTTCAGGTCAGTGGAGAGCAATGAGCATTTTCAAGGTTTAATTCATTTCATTTCTCTTAGACAGCTGCTTTAGGATAAGACAAATTGCACTTCAGACTACTCACTATAGTGACTACATCTCCACTGACTATGAATGGGGCCCAGGGCACAAATATTACCCTTCAGGAATCCCATCTTTTCTATTTTTTCCATCATCTGCTTCAGGTACATCAACTAATAGATCACTGACTATATTCAGGAAGTCAGTGATTATTAGACATGCAGTAAGACTGGTAGACAATAAACAAATTTTAGAGAAAGAGAACCGAGGTCAGAATTTGGAACAGCATTTGAGGGACTGCACTGAACTCCAGTACACTGTTTGTTTGGGTTTTTTTCCTCCTGCTAGCACCTCCCTGATGAGTGCTGAGAGCCAAAAAAATGTTAATTCTCAATAGGTTTGTTGGGTTTTGGGTTTTTTTCAGGCCACACGTACATGAATTCTCAGCTATTCACTAATAATAAATCATTTTAAAATCTGTGAGATTTTCACTGCATGGTCAGGCATATGACAACTTGTAAAGTAGGAGCTAAGCATGACTGATACTGAGGAACACTGTTGTCCAATGTTTAATCTGCATAGCAGTTGCATAAAAAACGGAAGAAATTTGAAATAAGCCTATATCAAACTGAGAATGGGAGGGGAGGTTGGACTAGTGTTAGACTCATCAATCCAAGTATACTTACATGGTGTCCAAAGCCAGGACAGAACTTGCCTTGCTGTATAGTCTTTAAGGGACATAGCAGATACTAGGATCTGGACAACAAGAAACTTAAGTGCAGACTTAAGACCAGGACAAGGCATATATTTTAAACCACATTAGTATGTAGTACATGTGTGTGCATGCCTCACTAGGCAGGAGAACTGGCTGACAGTCAAGACTTATTAGTTTGGTTGCAGTCCTATATTAAAATAAATATCTCACTCAGAACATACAAGTATCTCTGAGTCACTGTGCACCAGCTCTGATTGAACTCCTCTATGTACCAAGCTTACAAAGTTTTTTATTTGCAAGCTCAGCACCTGTATAAAGATAGATGTCCATCATTTTCCAAGAACCACAGCTATGAACCATCTCCTGAGATTATTAGATGAAATCAGGTCAGACCTTTCAAGAAAGGAGAAAAAATAAACAGCATCACTGCCCCATTTTCTTGCCTCTTTATTTACTCAATAAACACCCCTAAGTTACTACAGTCTTTGGGGATTTGGGAGATCCAGCCTTAAACCATTTTTTGTCTCCATTGACTAGAAATCTCATCCCTTGCCTACCAGCCCAAGTGTCCCCTAACCACAGAAGTATAGATTATTTTGAGGTGACAACTCTGTTTCTCTCCTGTGAGGTAGATTAATTACCAATATACGTCTTGGCATAAACAGGCTGCAAGTATAACCTGCTCATTAGAGTGTTGCCCTTCTCCCAAAGCAGATGTGGGTCTCAAACCTGCTCCACATATTAGATAACAGCATAGGTTCCACCAAACAGCAATTGAGGTCTGAAGGGAATGCTGACATAAAGCATATAGCAAGTCACTAAATTCCTTGTAGTAAAAACAGGAGTACAGCTCTATCAAATACTTCAGGTCTCAAAAACAAATGAATAGCAAAGGTAAAATTCAAAATGTTTATGTAAAGTAATATTCCATCAATACAGATGGTAGAAAGGCAGTTCCTTCAACTTCACAGGCAAATGCAAATGTTTCCCTCCTAAAAACCTGGAAGTTCATTAGAACTTAAAATCTTTAGAAAAGTGTAATCTTCACAGCCTACATATTAAGTAAATGATTCTGACAAGAATTGACTGAAAGATTTCTCCTGGCAGCAGCTCTATTCATATTTTCCTTGGAGGTAGTAAATCCAAAGTGCTTGAAAATTCTGGTAGGACAAAGTTTTCAGCTAGTGGTAAAAGATCTATAATCTTTACTTTGTAGATTGTATCAACTTGATTGGAAGAAAAAGAACCATAGCTAGCAGATCTAAAAACAAAGCTACTACCCATGGACTGGTGATCAAACAGGAGGAAAAAAAATACATAAAGGACAATGGAAAATTCTCATATGCAACAAGACATTTACATCAAAGTCTAGAAACTTGAATGAGGGGATTCATTCAGAGAGCTGAGAATTACCATCACAAAGAAAAGTCTGAAGCAGAAATGAAAAGTAGAATTGCTTTTGTAATATCACTATTGGCAAAGTTCAACACAACCTGACAAGACAAGGATATCTCAAGTGCATCAAAGAAAAAACTCAGAAGAATAGAGAATGCTATAGGCTTAAAAACACATGAAACCTGGACTCCAGCAGTATGGATCAAATGACACATTCAGGCCTTTACATTCAAATGCCTCCAAATAAACATAACCTGCATAGGAATAACAAGTCTTTTAGAATGAACATTTCTGAAATAATTGCATCCCATGAGTCTGTGCAAGCAAATGAAAAAAGAGACAGCTGCTGGACTGTGAGGAAAGCAACAGGCCTTGCAAACACCACACACCAGACGGAAGCCAAAAAGTAAGAAAAAAAAGATTCCCAGTGGCCATATAAAGAGATGCCAGCATGCGAAATGTCTATTTGAACAAGGAAATTAGAGACAATGAGATAGTTTCTCCACACTAGTATCAATTATTTCAAAGGCCAACAAGAACTCGAAAATAATAAACCTATCACAGTGTAAATCATGAAAAAGGGCTGCATTTTTTTTTCCACTGGGCTGAAAGGAGCAGCTTCATGTGTAAATTCCTCTGATTTTATCTTAGTTTTAACACTTTGAACTGATATAGAGATCTAGCATATATAGAGTGTATACACTCTGGATGGCTTCATTGGCACTTTGTTGTGTGGCAGTGATAGATTCTGTCTGGAAATGGGCTTAACATTTCTTCAGTAATGGTTTTTAAGGTCCTGTTTTAAGATGATCCAGCATCAGTTATTACTTAAACACATTTGTTACACAAATATACACTTAGATATTAATTTAAACATACATTGTAGCTTAACTGTTGCTACACCTAAATACATAGCTCCTCCATAAATGTTACGGGCTGGGGGTCAACTCAGTCTACCCGTGAGTTTGTGCAGGACACTAAATTGTGCATGACCTCTGTTTGCTAAGTCGTGGAATTTTGCCTCTCTCTTAAGTTTCTGCAGCAGGGAGGTTGGACCAGATGACCCTACCTTCGTCCCTTCCTACCTTACCCATTGCTAAGCAGTCGTCTGTCCCAAAAGAGGTGGAACACACCTTTGAAAAAATGCAACTGTTAAAAATATGGTTTGTTTATTTTCTGTCAAAAGTGTTAATAGAAAAACTTAGTGCAAAAACTTTAAGCACAAAGATAACAGATAGAAAAAAGATACTTTGGAAAGTCAAACTTCACAGGTCCTTTTCCAAGCGTTCCCATCCATTTCCCTCAGAGGTTTACAGATAACTGTTGAATATTTTAAGCACAGGCACATCTAGTGCTGAATCATATATGTTTCTCAGGACAAAGTGGGACATAAATTAGCCATTAGAAACTAGTGGAGGAATGTTTTTCTGAACAAAATACATAGTCTACAAAATCACAGAAGTCATGGGCATGCTGCACATCAGTAAAATTGGACTCATTTGGGGTAAGCTTTTCCCATGACTTAAGAAGTTTGCATAAATCTGAGCAGAAAGATTGAATGGAAAGCATAAGTATGGCTTCAGGGTAGAATGCAAAAAATCCAAAGTTTACCAGAGACAGAAAAAGATCCAGCCTATAGTTGAATAAAATAATCTGAAAGTTGTGAGAATAAAGGAACATATATATTTTCAATTCTGTATTTTGACAATCTTCTTTCATTTGAAAGAAAAAGAACTAAAATCTTAATGACTGGTAGGAAATATGTTTATTTAAAAAACAAACAAACAAACAAAAAACTTTTAAGCCCTTTTGATTACATATTTAAGGTATTTACTGAGTATAAATATTAATGGTACAAATTATGTAAATATAATTGGTTTATAAATTTTATTCAAATTATGTTGATTTTGTATAAACATAAATACTTATCGTATCTTTTTAGGGTTTTTTATCCTTTTTAAGGTCTTGATAAAGATAAGATGCTAGCACTTCAGCAGTCGATTGCAAAACCTCTGTAAATAAGAAGATAACCAGATTTTCAGGACCCAGATCTACCTTTCAATGTGAATACGTGGACTAAATTCCATGCTGCATAGATGTTGCTTTAATGATGTCAAAGGAAATTTACCTACCTTCCTTCTACACAGGCTTTTGGATGATTACAGCAATAGACTGAATACAACTATGATAAAATCTTTGTACGTTGATTTTAGTGCACAAATTAAATCCCAGTGAATTATTCACTCAGCTCATAATGGAATAATTCCACTCAAATCAATGGAACTAAACAATATAACCCAACTGGGAATATATCCAATGGTGTTCCTACAGTCATTTTAACTTGTTTTAGTCAAATAGCTTGCAACATCATTTTCCTTTTTTCTATTAGTGCAACATTATCATTCTGTTGTCTATAATATAAATTCAAAATGTTAGTTTTACAAAATCTTCTTTCCATTGGAGTATGATGCTGGATTTTTTTAAGTTAGTGCATTTTATATGAATACAGATTAGTGTGTGTGTATTTTCCACATTTGTGCATCCGTCTGGTAATCTACCACGTCATAACAAGTGAAGCTCCATGGCCTTCTCAGGAAAGATACTGCATAACAGCAAGCTACAACCACCACCACAATTTATCTAGTACATCTCTTCTCCCCACCCTTCAGAGAGTCTGGAAGGTTCTATGCATTGGTTTGGTTACATGAGGCAGCCTATGCCTCCATTGCCAAGGCATCCCATCGCCCTTCAGGCAGAACCTGGGGAGTGGAACGTGCTTTGCGTATGTACACGTACAGTGAAGTAGGTGATTTGGGCAGGTACAGGAAACCCAACAATGACAGCAAGCACTGGACTGGATACATCTGTGCAGATGAGCTGAAACTTACATCTGTTCTGATGAGATGGAGACATAGCATTGGTTGGGGATTGTACTGCAGGTCAGACACCATTCAGACACTAATTAATGCATTTTGGTATTTTGAAACCATACATGAGACGTCTGGTCTGTTCTCACAGGTTCCCTACAGTTTTTATCTTGTTACTGAGAGCAGCATTTGATAAAGGAAGAAAGATTTATTTCAACAGTGAAAATGGCTTCCCAGACCACCCTTGCTCTTTCTGAATTTCTGATGCTCTGGTAAGGAGTACTACGAATCTATATAAAGCATTGAAAGAACAACTCTGTCCGGCAACATTTCCCACATAAATATCTTGGGTAAGTTATTTACGGCCTCACAGACTCCTGTCATGGGTAATGTCAGTGATTACCTAAGATGATCCCTTAGACGCTAGCAACAGGTCTGACTGCCTAATAGGAAAGCATTCAAATCTGTGTCATGGACATTGATTCTGTCACTTCAGAACAAGCTTTCGCAGCTTCAAAGTATTCCCCATTGCCGGAACACTGCCACTTTGTCCAGAAAATTGACTATCTCATGATTTACTCTTCTCAACAATGATCAGCCCCTTTGGGCCCGACCTGTACTGCCATACATATCTGAAGAATATTAAAGATCATGTTATGGAGAAATAAGGACACAGACGTACGAGCTACAATGTTCTTTTTAGCCTTCAGCAGGCATTCCATGCTGGGCAGATAAAAATCTCTGCAACATAGGTTCCAAAGACTTGAGACTCAGCATTAAGATCTCACACCACAGTCTCTCATAACATCTCACATACAATCCACCTGTAATTCACAATGGTAGAAGCTTATAGGACTGTAGCCATCAATGCACAGAAAATCTGAAGAGGAAAATATAACTTTAAATAAACAAGAAATAAGTAATGCAAAAAACAAAGACTACATTCCCTATTTTTTCCATTGTCACCTGGATACAAATATAAAGGCAAGGGATTTTCATGTAAAATGCTAATGAATTTCCTAGGAACCTAGCTTCAACAAAGCTGAAAAGCATCTGTTCAGTTTCAGTGAGGCTTGAATACACCGGGTAACCTCTTGAGAACTCCTGACACATCTTCGGTATGGGTAAAAGAGAAGAAAAGCAAACCTGAAGGAGTCAGCTAGACTACTAAATATTTTTATGCACCTGTTTGAAAATCTCAAATCCTTGCTGAGTTATGAAAAAAACAATCTATTAGTCTGACCTGCACTGAATTGATCATTTTTACAGCTCAATGATATAAACATTCTCAAGAGTTAATTGGCATCTACATTGGACCTATTCAGTAACTAGGGATTGCTGCACCATAGGACAATTCCCCTTCATATCTAATTTTATACAAGCCCACCATCCCATGCCACAACTAAATATAAAAAAACATACAACTACATTGGGTAGAAGAACTTACATGCCTCCATTCCTAGAGAGGGAAAAGTAACTTTTTCTTTAGGAATAGACTACACAAAGAAAAAACACTGCCAGAAATTTATAAAATAGAGCAGTGTATGCTCTCGAAGGACCTTGAGCTACCAAGGTTTTTGACAATATAAGAGCAGTCAGGTGCCAAGGCTCAGCAGGACTAGTCATATCCTGGATAAGTTCCATCTGGCTCCAAGCAAAAAGGCACTAAGACTCAAACATCTGTATGCATGAAAACGAAAAAAAACATTTGGCAATATTGAGACTATATCCAGTACAAAAATTGATTTAATTAATTTCTAAACAAGCCAGTGAAAGTGTATGCATAAAACAGAAGACCAAAGATATTTCTGTACCTTCCTGTTAATAATTCATGGCAAGGTACAACCACCTGACCCAAGGAAAAGCCTTTTGTAGATATGCTTGTTCCATTGAAGGGCAGACTGAGACATCATCTTCTATGCATTATGAGATCAGTTACCTTGTCAAAGGAAGCCCAAAGCAGCTAAACTATGTCCTATATATTTCTCTGGGAGAATTTTCATATGCGTAGAGCATTGCCCCAACTATTCAAACAATGGGAGTCTGTGCCAGTTATTGTGACACATATAACACTTAATTCTTTAGGGAAATGTGGAAATGCTGGACTCTTTTTTTTTTTTTTTATTTTAACCTTTTGACAGCAGACAACAGGAAGTAAAAAAAAAAAAGCTGCTCTGTGTGAACTCTCCTTCATCCATTTGGTTACAAACATGAGAGCATAAGTGACATCTTATTTGCTTAATTTAGTTAGAATTGTACTATACAGAAAAGAGGAGAAAGAATAGTATTGGTTATAGTTGTAGATTAAGGTATTCGTTTTAGACAATCGCAAGAAGCCATTTTCTGACATCAAGCATAATATAGCAAACAAAATGTCTGTTTATGTGACATGAACCTACACTAAAAGATGGGAAAGGCAGATTTCCTCTTCATAACCTTACCAAACAACACACCTAACATTAACTAAGCCAGTCAGCTAAATTAAATTATATGACTTGTGCCAATATTGTTCCAGAGATTCTGAGACTCAGAACATATAAAAATATCAAGTGACCACTCATGCAGAAGCAAACTACACCTAAGTATAAACAAAAATCTCTGTTGTTTGTGATCTATTTGCCCAGTAGGACTGACAGGAACTCCCAAAACAGACCACATGGCTTCTCAAAGAACAACTAAAGGCAATTGCATTTGTATCCCAAAACCTACCTCTGAAGGAGTCTCCCTAAGAAATGCCAGGAAAGATTATTCAGAGTGGAGGGTAGTGGCAAGAAGGTGTTTTGTGAGACACTCTGTTTGAAAGGATGAAAGTATGGGATTTTAGACAAGAGGTTAAATAACTGAAAAGGTATCCGGTTACCAAGTATTTAAATTTTTGTTTCTAAACTTCTTTTTGGGTTTGTACACACAGTGTTGTTACACAAATTTTTATTTCGTTTCAGTGCTAAACCTAGGTGATACTAAAGCAAAAAAATCCTGGTGCAGTTATTTAAGCTCAAGATGCACTAACTCCACAGAGCTGGCACACATAAAATTATATGCTTAGAGCCCAGCAGTACAGAATCAAGCAGCCTTATCCAAAAATCAGAAATTGGAATCTCTTTCCTATCAAGCTGAAAGAAGGAAAATATTATATCAGGACCCACTTATTTTATAAAGGGGATCTTTACAGCAACACTAACTAGTGCCTCTCCTGAAAACAAGTCAGTAATGAGATATCCTCAGGATTCAGGCAATCCCCCAAGCACCACAGGTAAGAGCTAAGTTTGCACAAGTCTCTGTAAGAGAAACAGTATGAAGGCAGGGGGAAAAAAAGATCCCAAGAATGACCAGGAAAGCACATTAAAAAAATCACTAGAACAAAACTTTAGAGAAACATGCAAATAGTTTCCTGTTTGAAACTTTCCAATTCAGAGAAACAAAAGACTGACTAGAAAGCTCTTCTATCAATTTCTTCACATAACTGAACTATCAAGAGGCCAAATTAGTGAAATATCACAGGACAGAATGGACAGCTAAACATTATTACTGCTTGTAATACTGCTAATGCTGCCCAGTCATGATTCTGATTCATATGGGCTGTGAAAGAGCGTTTCTGTCCCCAAGAATTTAACATCTAAGTTGTCTCCAACCTACTGCTGGATGACTGCATGGGTCTGTAGAAGTATTTTTCAAACCTAGTTTCCAATCTGTTTCCTCATCAATAATGATCCCAGCAATCAATGTTTCCACAACATCTCAGCCGACTTTCATCTACTACTAGAAGATGTTTCAGCAAAGTGATGGAACATATTTCATATTTATCTTCAATGAGATTACAATTAATTTCTGGAAGGAAGGATACATTTAATAGTGTACTCATACAGGCTTATAGCCACACAAATTATTAACTTAAGGAAGGACAACACTGTGATGCATAATTTCTCTCTTGCCCATAGATGCTCAACACAAATACTTACAGTTATGTTCCATGAGTTCTGCCCTCTCAGACAATCTTCTACCATCACACAAAGCACTTCTAAACATTAGCAGGGACTACATCCTAGTACCTGCCAGGACCTTCCTCATTCCATGGACACAGCTGAGAACACCTCAGCTACCCCAGCCACTGCACTTTTATCCACTGACCATTCATTCTCTGATTATAAATGGGCAATAGAATACTTGAAAATAATCTGCAGTAAGTGCTCCTCTCCAACTGCAGAAGAACTGACTGAATCATCCTTAACATCTGCATCTGTGGGTGCAAGACCATGTGAAAGACTAGAGGAATAAAGGCAGTAACACCTCTTTCAAGAAGCACTAAATGGAGATGGCATTTTGGTAGCCAGGCATTAAAATTTCTATTTGCTCCAGAATTACAAATTTGTTCCTGATTTCCATGCTGCAGAGGAATAGGTAATACATGATCTCTGCAGCAGTTCAACCATTTTAACTGAAGAAAGCTATCAACCTGCTGTGACCCCTGTAAGCTGCAGTACATCTTTCTGACGTGTGGCTTAGACCAATATGTCCACACTGTTCATCATTAAAATATCCATGACGCCTCATTAAAAAATGCATTTTCACACCCACGCATACTAAATAATAATTAACTAAACACCTAGATTTAATTTAAATATAGTAAGAATCATTATGTCTGCAAATAGTCACTAGCAGTCATTTTCAAATAAAAAAAAAGAAAAAAAGTATAAAATAATGCAAATGAAGACCCAAAGGGACTGTATGATCGTAAGATGTTACCTTATATTGACATCTTTTGTATATACTATTTTGTTATACCTCATCTGTTACAAAAGCAAAGTAAACATGACAGGAAAACATTCTGGTTATTGTTCTTATTACAATTACTGTCACACCAAGGATGAGCTCTAACTGAAGCTAGTTGCATACTTGGTGTGTATGACTTCTGTAAGGAATTCAAACAAGCCAAAGTCATTCTACAAGCTGGTAAAAACAGAAACAGAGTTAGTGCTGATATTATTTTTCAACATGGTATTTTACTACTATCCTTAACATCTCTTACTATATCCACTGACGTCTATAGAAAAAAGAAATAAATAAAAACCTTTTTCTGTATTTAGTATTTATTAGCACTGAGACATATGCACTATACAACACTGAAGTCTCTACAGTGCTAATACTTATTTCTTGAAGCAATAGAGTTCCTATCAGGGAAAAAAAAAATCGACCAACACACATTATTTTTGATTAGAACAGTTTAATCCTAATCCCTTTTCTCTGATCTTGGCAGAGGATTTTAAGCAAGTAACTATATTTAAATAACTACCCAAAATTAATCCTTTTGGTTGCTCAAGGCATGAAGGGAAAGCAGTCAGAAACAAAGAATTCAGAAACATGTTGCAGCTGTTTCTTAGAATTCGCTATTTATAATTGAAAACATTCTTTTTTTTTTTTTTTTTATTCTTTTCTTTGTGTATGTGTGTGTGTGTGTGTGTGTGTGTGCGTGCGCATGTGGGTGGTGTCAGTGTAACCTTCAATTTGTCCTTTCTTGTGCCTTATTTGGCCTTTCCTTTTCACAATAGCAAATATCAAGAGAGGGACAGAGTAGGTATAAAACATTTCAGCATGAAGTTAAGTGTTTCTGACAGTTTACAGCATTCTGCACAAGGCTGTATGTAGAAAGAAGATTCTTTCTTCTATATAGCTTGGGTTGATTTAATAAAACTGAGGGAAAAGTCCCATTTTCAGTCTCAGCAATAATTGGTTGAAAGAGTCAAGCTTATTCCTATTTTCCAAAAAAAGGAATTGTAGGTACTGAAAAAGGAATTTGATGTGTAGCTGTAGTCTTTCTGATCCTACCTTTCTCTCTTAATATTTGGCCTTTTCCAGATACAATGGACCGATTTAATACAAGAACCCCATCTAACGTAAGTAAATCTTTTTAGACCCATTTTAAATAGCAAAAATTGAGCCAAAAGTACAAGATGCACATGAATATATGTTACAATGAAATATTGTTATACTGAGTAACCATTTTTTGGTGCATGAGTGTTTATACTTTGTTCAAGGACTGGGTTCTTATAGTAGGTTTTGTCTTACAGTAGACAGAGAACTAGGAAGTGAGTCTCTCTTCTCAGAATCTCTCAATCTGCAGCATATGTTTTAAAACATACAAAAGTGCAATTCAAAATATACAAAATAGAATGAGGAGTGTTGGGAGGATGGAATATTTGGGCACTCCAACAATACCATTGGCTGCTGAGATTGGCAATCTGCCAATATGTGAATAGAAGAGAGAGGCTGGTTTTGTTCGGGATTTTTTAGAGGGGTTATTTTTCCAAGACTGCATTAGCAAAGGCAGTGTAAGGGTGGGAAGAACTAAAACACTGCATAAATTAACTTTCATTGTCAGCAACGTTAAGATTTTTAACAATAGTTAAATAGTATTTATTCATCCACCATGTGAGATGTGTTGGCACATGTAACCCATTATTATGGCATTTCAACAAATCACCAACAAATTACCAGTAAGGAAGCGCCCCTTAGACCTTAGGAATTAGAATATTAAATCCAGAAAAAATGAAATTGTTCAAGGTCACACTTGTACCTGGGGGCAACAGTAGACTTTTTTCCTAACCTTAGGTCTGAAACCTTGCTTCTTGATCCAATATAAAAATTATTAGCTTAGTTAAGAATTAATGAAATAGGAAAGTTTTTAAAAATTGTTCTAAAAATGTTAAGTTTCCGTGTCTAAAAGAAATACAAGTTTTGATAGCAAATTCCTGTATCTTGGTCATTCATTGGACTTTAATAATTTTTTCCTATTGTCTTTTCTCATTTTTCCCAAAATGGTTCTCTTTTACATGGACTAGTCCTCATTTTCCTTTCCTTGAACACTTATGCAAATGTCTAAGATGTCAATAACACAAACTCCTTTATAAGAAATTCCATTATAATTCTTCCATCAGATCACTTTCATAGTCCTTGGGCCATAGTTCTTACATTTGCATTATACACTAATATCTCTCTAAATGACAGATTTTCTATTTTGTACAGTTTTATATCTTTTTCCTGATTACATTAGAAAAACACCACATCCAATTATAAAGCATTTCCTTAATTCAGAAGTAGGTCATTTCCTCAAATTTCCAAAGCACCTTCTACAAATTCTTGGACAGACAAGAAGATCAGAGTTCTTTCATTCTTCTGTGTTTTGAAGCAGGATATATGGTGAACTTGAGAATATGGTAATATCAGCTGGGAAACCACTCTCACTTTTACCCTATGGTTTAACAGTCTAGATGCAACATATCATAAAATGTAATAACACTGTTGTTCAGGGAAAAAAACACTCATTTTGTGTAATGCACAAAATGCAAATATTTCAAATATTTTCAGTGTTATTAGTGTACTTCCACTCTTCTGCTTACTATTTAGATGTAGAAGCTGAAAGCTCCTCCATCCCTGCTACTCAATTTATATGACTTTTATATCATTAATAAGACTTCCAGCAGGCGGCTAAAAGAAGTCAAAGTACAGTCAGCAAGCGCATGAAGAGGAAAAATCATGCTCTTCACAAACCAAGCAATTACCAGGACCTTGCACTGCTAAATATTTTGCCAGATCAATTGTCACAGTAGAGAAGTTACACAATTTGTTTCACACACCATATAATCTGTGGGTCCCACAAACCTGGGAGAGAGAGACCAATGTTGCCAGTAGTAGACAAATAAACTTATACTTACGGTAGAGGGTTATGAAAAATTATTTTAAAAGCCCAACTAATAATTGTGAATACAAAGTTCTAACTGCTTTGTCTGCCTGCATTATTCCAGAATGTACCATGAATTTTAATCCATTATAGTTATAATAAAACATTGTCTCTATATAGTTAAAAACGACACTCAGAAATTGATCTCCTCTCTTTTTTTGCCTTCTGCAACCATGTGACATTGCTAATGCAGAGGAGAAATAAAATCCAGATACCAAAGTCATGCTTTGTAGTCTATTAAAGCCCAGCTGTTGGCCAGAGTTAAGGAAATGATTGTGCTGTTTGTGCCATTTCTAATTAATAGTAACAAAGGATTAATAAAGCAATTTAGGAAAAGAATGTACCAGGTAAGGATTTATAGGTAGATGAAAGTAATTTTATTGTAAATAATCAAGGATAAAATTAAATGTGAGCTAAGACATTTTATGGCACAGCAAAAAAAAATGTTTCACATATTTTTCAAGCTCTGCTTCTCTTAAAAGCATATTAATGGAGGTGGAGGTACTGGAAAGTTACAATTTCATCTCTGACAAATAGTTCAGAGACATGTGCAATGTTTAACAGTTCTCTGCATTGTTACAAAAAGCATGAAAACTGATCTTAAAGGGGGACTTTTCTCGGTTTATTGTGTATTAAGGGTCTTAGAGGCTTCACAGCTTGACTGGTGACTCTAACCACATTGCCGAGAGAGAAATTTTTGGGCTTTACAGGAGCCAGCCCCAGGAGCTGCACTCAGGAGCTCCACTTAACCTACTGCAGAAGGTTTACTAGGTTTTCTAGCAGAAATAAAAATAATAAAGTCCAGTTACGTTGGTCATGAATTTTTCTGCCCATCAATGAAGGAAAGAGCAATTGACCATTCACCTTCCAAGGCAGCTCAGCATGCACAAGTACCAAAATATTCAGTTCTAAGGCAGCGTGTGCCACTGTCTCCTGGAGCCCATCCCACTCCACAGACCTTCTGCAGGCTGCTGCTTCTGACATCCGTACTCTGAGCATGGGTCTTAACCCGCCCCGATCCACACGTGGGTGACGTGTCCTTACGGCTGACACGCAGCACCGGCTCAGCCTGGGTGCCTAAATTAAACACACCTCGCACTTGTCACCTGTGGAATCCTGCAGCTCCTCTCCAGGAGGGGATCATCAGCTGCTTCCAAACCCCCCAAGACTGTCCTCCCACAGCACTGGCAACCTGGCAGGCCATGGTGGGGGAACAAGGGGAGAGGAGGAGAGGCCATAAACTGCCCTGGCTGCCAGAGGGGAACAGCTGCGGAGCTGGGAGCCACCACCCTGGGGTGGGGACCTGACCCCCCGTGTGCAGAGACAGCGCTTTGGGGCTCTGGGAGAGTAACACCTAAATGCCAGGTACATCAGGAGCCTACACTGACGATGAGTGCAACACTTTGAGCCCAGCCATGGGCACAGTCTGAGCTATGAACAAAGAGCACTTGGTAACATCCTTAGGCCTCGCTCTTAAATTCTCTTCAATCTCAGACCAGACAGAGCCCAAGTCTGCAGCCCCTGTCACGCCCCAGTTTCTTCTCTTGCTCTGCCAGATGGTCTCTGGCTCTCCAAAACAGGCATAAAACAGTGAAGGAGTCACAGTTTCTTTGGAGTCACTGAAAAAACTGTAAATTTTGATGGCAAGAGTGTGTACTGATCAGGGCTAATGTAGCCTAACAGTGCCCTCAGGAGCCTGGCAGGTATATTGTGGTGGGAGTTCAGGCTGCAAGAATCCCTCTATTACAACTCTTACTCTGAGTATCTTATTAAATATTGTCTTCTTTCATGGTATATACTGCCTTAATCATCTATCGCCCTACTGGAAAAAAATCAGGCATGTATTTGATGAAAAAAATGCAAAACCAATACAGCTTATAAAACAGAGTGCACAACAATATGAAGCTACTTCTACTCAAAACCTTGCTAGTCTTTCTGCTCTAGGGCCCTAATTTCCTTCTGGATGTATAGTTCTATACCTTTCACTGGTACATAGATAGTTTACAACAGCGTGTGAGTGCCCAAAAATAGGTTTTACAAGCATCTATGCATTTCTGTGCCACACCTTGGAAATGGGATCATATTCTCTCCAGACAGTGAAAATGTTTGTTTTTAAACATCTCATTTCTTTAAAAAAACAAAAATAAAATTTTTTAAAAAGCACACACATCTGGTCTGCTGACAGCCAAGGAGTTTTGGAACATTTAGTCTCTGGAACAGTGAGCCCTAGTTTCTTTTTATATTTTCTTTTATATATTTACGTATTTACATCCATACACATACATAAAGATGTGCACAGAATAATAGACCCTTGTACCTAGGAGACTGCACAGTTCCAGTTTGAATAATAAAATATAATGCCTCAGGAAGGATTAAGAGAAGAGTTCACATTGGCTTTATCAGTATCTATTCATACGTCCACTGCGTAGAAGTGAGACACAGGTATTCACTGCTTATTTTCACTGGGAAGGGAAGTTTTGTGTAATTTAAAGGTGAATTTTTACATATGAGAAATCTTGGCCATGAACAGATAATAAAGAGGACTTAGAAGTCTGCTAAGATGTAATTTTATTTTTTTTTAAACCTTGAAACCTGAGGAGCTTCATTGGTGTTTAGGTTACTCCATTTTTCAGGGACCGTTGTAATTGTGCTATGGTGATTTTTGTCTTTTTCCTTGATTTCCCCATTTACAAAATAAATGCTCAGAGTGTCAGCTGCTTGCAGTAATTCTTTACAGAACAGCAGGATAAGAATCAAAGCAAACAGTTTCTTTCTTTGATTAGCCATATACCAAACACAGCTGTAGTTCTATCTTCTGATTTTCTCCCTGCTCCAATTTCATTTGGAGGATAACTTGTGTTAAAAACAGAATAGATCACTTTGTCTAGATCCTGCACATTATGAATATGTTTTTTGTCTTTTAGAAATAGCTACTAATTCTTAGCATAAAACCACCCAAATATCAAGTATAGGATTAAAGGATAGTTTGGAAGGGAATAGTGTGGTCAGTTTAAGTAAGATTGATATTTGTCTTATTAAAGTTATTATCCTGCATGCCATCTTAAGCATATTTCAAAATGTAGGTCAAGTAAACTGTTTCTTAATCTTTAAGTATCAGTTCACAGAATCTCAGAATTGTAGAATCAAAGAATGGCTGAGGTTGGAAGGGACCTCTGGAGGTCATCTTATCTAGTACCACTGCTTAAGCAGGACACACAGACTGTGTCTAGACTCCTTTTGAATATCTTCAACAACGGACATATTCATTTTCTCAGCGCAACCTGCTGCAGTGCCCCATCACCCTGACAGGGCTTGCAGGTTAGCTTTCAACGTGAACCAACTTTCTTGGGCCCCTCCACTCCACAGCCTTGTGCCATGGGGCTCTTCCAAGTAGATCCTTAAAGAGCCCAAAGTCTGCCCTCTGAACTCTAGGGTTGTGAACTTGCTTTTTGCTCTACTCCCTCTTCTCTGAATCCCAAACTCCAACATCTCATGGTCACTGCAGCCAAGGCTGCCTCCAACATTTGCAATTCCAATGAGCCCTTGTTTGTGAGCATGAGATCCAGCAGAGCATCTCAACTCATTGGCTTCTTTGTCACTTGGGTCAGGAAGCTGTCATGGATCCTCTCCAGAAGCACCCTTGATTGCTTATGCCCTTCTGTATTGTTTTTTCAGCACGTACCAGGGTGGCTGAAGTCACCCATGAGGTCCAGTGGTCTCGGCCACTTATTCTTCATTATCGGGTGGCTTTAGCATACAGTACACCCATATTGATCTTCTCTTTAATCCTTACCTATAAGCTTTCAGTTGGCCTATCAATCCCAATGCAAAACTCCATGCATTCCAGCTGTTCTCTCACATAAAGGCCTGTTGCTCCTGAAAACTACCTATCCCTACATTGCAACACTCCAGCCATAGAAGACATCCCACTAAGCTTCTGTGATCCACACAGGATTGTAGCCCCACAGTTGCACACAGATCTCCTCATATTTGTTCCCCACGCAGTATGCATTAGCGTGCAGGCGCTTCAGAGAGGCACCCCAGCATGCTGGTTTGTCACAAAGGGTTGGGATGGCGGTGGTGGTGTTTGCCCCACAACAGGCACTTCCTTGCTTACTTGAAAGTGGATAAAGTGGCCTGCTGGAGCTCTGTCTCGGTGATTTCGTGTTCACCTTGCTTCAAGTCCTCTGCTTGTCAGCCCAGTCCCTCAGCCCCTCACAGGTGTGCTGTTAACTCACTCTTGATTATCCTACCCTGAATATTTAGATAAACAAATTTGCAAAATTACATACACAGAGCAGTTAGAACTACCTGGATTTTGAGTTTATTTACTCATTTTAATATTTGTTTTAAATTTAATTAATTCTAATATAAATTGTACCGATCTGTACAGAGTGACTTTTAAGAGCAGTTACTACTTTCAGCCTCGTCTTGTTTCATAAAACACCAAGAAAACACAAATGGTAATAAGAGAAACACCATTAGTCTTTCACTTCTTTTACAAAGCAAAATCTTAGACCAGATGTTCAGCTAGGCAAAGCAAAGAAACTATTTCACTTATTTTATCTGGGGAATTGTAACCACAGTCAGCAGTAGAGTTCCACAAATTTAAACTGGCCAAAAAAGCAGCCTGATTTTCATACCCCTTTCACCCTAAGATTCTCATTGTTTTTCTCTCACTATTTAGATAGATTTTTTCCAGCCCTTTAAAGAGTGAAAAAAATCCAGCTGGCACAGGCCAATTTCCAGCTTTGGGATGATTCTTCAAGCAGCTATAACAGGTAAAGTAGAAAGGATTCAGTACAACCTCACAGTAATTTTAGCTCCGGACACAGGCTAAAAAATTCAGAATTTAAAGCAGAAAATATATTGGAGTATTATCATTTTGCCACTCCTCTGTTGCTGTGAATGTGAATACATTTCCATTTACCAGTAGATTTATTCTCCTACCTAAAGGGCCTAAAAGAAAGCTAGAGAGGGACTTTTTACAAGGGCTTGTAGTGATAGAAAAAGAGGAATGGCTTTAAACTGAAAGACTGTAGATTTAGATTAGATATTAGGAAGAAATTCTTTACTGTGAAGGTGATCAGGCACTGGAACAGGTTGCCAGAGAAGTTGTGGATTCCCCATCCCTGGAAATATTCAAGGCCAGGTTGGATGGGGCTTTGAGCAACCTGGTCTAGAGGAAGGTTCATGACGGCAGGGTTGAGACTAGATGATCTTTAATGTCTCTTCCCACAGAAACCATTCCACAATTCTTATTCTGTAAATTCCACGTGTCTATTGCTAACTTGTGCGATGAGGAAACATTTCACTTGGAATAAGAAAGTAAACAAAAGATTATAAATATGGGATATTTGTTTTTCATACTTTTCATTCTAAACTTCTCAGAATTTCTGTATGATCCATATGTTAAACAGATATACTAGGCACTGTAGAAAAGCAGCTTTTCTGCAAGAATTCACCTGAATTGCAAATGATACTACAACAAGCTAATTTTTTTAGCAGTAGAGAAGATGTTTTGATAAAGAGTAAAGGAGGAAACCAAAACAAATCACATTTTTCTGTAAGAGAACCAATTTCTATTCATAGACAGGTAAATAAGGAGCACATAATAACTCTCTTCATTTGGGATTTTTAAAATGTTATTGTAGTTGTTAACTGCTATGATCATGCACTTTAGTGTGAAGACGGTAGAGTATTGTTTGCTATAAGACACAAGGGAAGAGGGAGCAGAAATTAGGAATTTGAACCTTAAGAACCTGTGCTTGAAGAAAACTGTAAAATTAGGTCTTTATGATTTTTCCAATCTTCCCTACATTCAAGTATCCAGCTCATCTGAATAACAACTATAGTTGAATAACAACTCTAGTATTTGTTGAAATGTTTGTTTGTATGAGATCTACTTCATGTGACCAAAGGAAGAAAAATCATCTTCCTAATTTTCCAAGTATGGATTATTTTCTTTATTACTAAAGATAATATAATTCTACAAAGAATTTAATTTAAATTGTTAAAAATGAATTATTTTGTAATGCAAATAAATTTCCCCAGAGCATCTTTTCATATCATGCTGCTAGAGTAGAAGTAGGTTACCAAAAAAATTAATCCTTCCTGGCATTTCATGGCTTGTCTGTGGCATGCAGTATGCTTTCAAGATAAGCATTTTTCTGATAAAGTATTAGCAGTAAGGTTTGTGCTAAATTTATGCTGTTGGCCCAATTTCCACAAAGGTTTATTTTACAAAAACTAGAACTCAGGTGCTGCTGCTCTACAACACTTCTGTAACATTAATGTGGGTCACTGACACGATGACAGAAAACTATGATTTCATGTCAGTAGGGTTAAAATTTCAGACTTGAATAAAATGTTTCAGTCAGAAAGGACAATACTGTCAATGAACAAAAAGACATTTCCATTTATCTTATCTGATGGTAGAAAATATACAGAATAAGAAAGTACTACAGGAGCACTTGCTAGCACCATTACAGCTAAAGAGGACTTTCACACCAGGGAATGCTTTAAGTATTTTACTTCTTACATGGATTCATTTCTCTTGCAATTACCTTTAGGTGTTCTATTATTTGGGCTGCTACCAGTAGCTACTTCTACTAATGCATGCCCTCTGCTTCTCTTAGTCTACCTTGCAATTACATTAAAATATGTGTTTTAATGGCATCGGAGGCATTACTTGATGTACTCTCGTGTTGAAATTAAGCCTTTGTTCTATAAAAAAGGAGCATATAAATAAAAGGTACTTGAAAAGGTTTTCCATTCTGAAATGTTTTTAAAAGTAATTGTTAATAATATGACATATCTTTGCTGGAGATCCAAAACAGAAACAAATGAGATCTATAGGTATGATATCTATACCTGGCAAAATATACAGTATTTTTTAACTTTGCTCAGTGAAATTATTCCCAACCAAATGTTTGTATATTCATCCTTAGCACCAAAATGACAATATTTTTTACTGTTTTACATCTGCCCCAGCCTGATGGACATTTTTATAGATGACTCAATTGCTTCCAGTTACGAGTTGATAAAAAGCTCAACTTTCTACATTGTTACTCCTTATTTGCGCTCATAGGCTTACAATCGGAAAAAGAAGAAACTCACAGAATTTTGCAGAGGAAAATTATTTAGAAAAAAATGATGGAAAAATTTAGGAATGCAAACATTAAACTGTGTTTAGGGTTTCCAATGTAAAATATGGATGGAAAAGTTTCCTGCGGTCTGTGTCTAGAAGTTGTGGTTTTTTTCTCTCATGTATGTATTGTAAGCTGCTTTTCACCTAAACCAATTTACTTAGACACATTTCTACCCTTAATTAGAATGTTAGCGGGAGCTACTGAAAATACTAATGGCATTGCAAACCCAAACCTTCACAAATCATATACAATTTGGTCTAAAAATGGCTAGATTTAAAAAGTATCCTGCATGGACTGATTTATTTTTCATTCATTGTTGGATTTTGAGAATTAGTATAACTTTCCAAATATTATTTATATTTTGTCAGTTTCTCTTTGCTGTGCTTACCATGCCCTCTCACACTAGAGAAAATGTTCTTGGCTTACATGCAGACTCTGCATCTACAAAAGGAGAGGGACAGCCGGCTGAGAGTAGATATTCTGCATTCCCAGGTTTTGCAGGAGACATCAGTCCAATTTTCTTTGTTGCCTTAGGAAAAAGCTTAGATTTGAACCTGACCTTCTGAAAAGCTACAGTGATGATAACACTAATACTGGTAGTGGTGATGTTGGTGACGATGGAAGGCAGAAGTCACTATTGTCTCTTTTAACAGAGACACGACAATGGCAGGTGTGTAAGTTATCTTGTTCAAAGTGGCATCTGGCACATGCTGCCTTCTGCAGCATTCCTTTTTGGTAGTGGTAAACTACTCATGAGAAGGAATGTTCTTGCAGGTGGGAGCCGAAAAGCTGCAAAAAGAGACAAAGACAAGTTTTCAGCAGGACAGACTTTTTGCTGGTAAATTCTTGATCCTGCCATCACCTACGCTCAGAGACATGTCTGTGGAGCTATCAGAGTATAACTGAAAGAGATTCCCAATTCAGAACAAGTTCATTTTTAATATCTATGGTAGGTTACAAGAAATGCTGGGAATGCCTTATCAACAGATCTGTCTGATAATTGACAGTGACACCATTAAACCTCTCTTGTACAAGTGAACAATTTGATCTTAATTGCAGCAAGCTCAGGTATGAGTGGTAGTGAAGCCACTCAAGCTTGGCTTTAAGCCTTGGCAGTTCAGGATTCAGCTGCTGGGTAAGTACAAGCAACATCTTGTGCCAACTCCACTGCAAATTCACTGATGAAAAGAAAAATGCTGTCAAACAATGCCAAAATAACTCCTGAAAAATTAGAACATTTCCTTGTGAAATGTTCTCAAATCAGCCGTTCTCAACTTTCTATTAAACAGAATGTTACTAAATTTAAAATAACTAAGTTCAAGACAGAGTTCTGGCTACCTTCAGATAACCAGGTCTTTTCTAAAGGCCTTCAGAACAAGATATATTATCAAAGACTTAAAAAATTTTTTAAAATGCTACCTTCAAGGTCAGTTCTGTACGGTGAATTTCACTGCATTGGAGTTACACTTTAACAAATTCTCACTTTGTGAAAAAAGTCTTTAGCACATCCCACAGAGCAGGTAAGAGACATGCTCCAGCTGTTCTGACAAGGTTATGTATTCATGAATTGCTGAGTCACATTCAAAGATAAACCGCCATTCCCTGAAATCTGTAATTGAAAAGCTAACATGAGATCCATAGCAAGTGAGAAAAGACTAGTCTGAACAACAGAGAGGTAGACAGTAAACCTAATGCCATTAAATGCAGCATAAATACTCAGATAATTTAAGGCAGGTAAACCATCTTTTGTATCTATTATAAAGTATATACCTGGAAAAGTTAAAGGGAAACAGGGCTATCAGTGCTAAACACTGATATAAATTCTGGAGAGCTCACATGGGCTACACAATGGCCATTACATCTGTAGCATCTTTATTTTTATGACTTACCTCAAATAACACTATCACATTTTAGCTTCATATGGCAATCTATTAACCATTTATATGCCTGATGATGCTGAATAGTTGTAGTCAAGTTATCTGTCAAATGTGAATAAATTGAAGCCATTTGTTCCTTTGCTCCGAAAGGAAGCTGAAGGAAACAGTCAAGGTAATTCCATGTTTGTTCTGGTAGAAATACTACTGGCAAAAATTAAGATCCTGTTGAGTCCTCTATTTCACAATAGAAGTAAACAATTTTTGTCTTTGCAGTTGTGGGGCTTTCAGTAAAAATATGGGGAAGATTGCAAAATTTCAATTATTTATATTACTTTAAAAGATGAAGATTCTGGAAAAGGCATACTTTTCCACCACTTTTCCCAGCATGGAAATGTCCTATGCCTTGGATCACCAGTGACATTTATAAGATCTTGGGGCGTTGGCCCCAGAACCTGTTTTCAGATTGCTTTGAACACACTCTGCATGGCACTGCAGCCTCTGTCACCCTGCAGCTGCTCGTGCCAGACTCAGCTGTGGCTGGCAGCATTCAGCAGATGGTGGAAGTGAGATGGAAGCTGTGGGAGTGCAAGGTAGTAGTCCTGTCTAATGACTCTTCCTGTGTAAGGTTTCTACACCACTTGAGCAAGACTGGGCTTTTTTCACCCAAAACTCCAATGCTCTAAGATGGTACCACTGACCATTGACTATGCAATGGTAGTCTAAATAAAGTTTCAGGAATCTGAACAGTTAACGGATGGGCTAATTAGAGACTACTCATTTGTGGCATGGCCCACAAGCGGTTCATAGCTAGCTAGTAGAAATAAATGGATTTCTGAAGGGCTAATATTGTGTTTAGCAGAAGAGCAAACAACAAGAGAAAGAACTCAAGAGCCTGTAATTACAAGTGTCATAATGACAAAATACAAGAGTAAACAAAAATTGAGATCAGATAGGTTTGCAATAAGCGTTGAAATAATCACAGCACAAACTAAAGGTACAAGAGGTTCAGAGCTGTTTATTCAATAAAATTTCTTCTGATATACTTGAAAGCATAAACACATATTAGTTGTAATGTACTCCAGTGCAGCTGTGCAGAACCACTTTCACTTTGCCACAGGCCCAGTATACATCACCAAGTCATACTGAACCCCCAAATTCTACTGTACTGGTGAGTCTGAAGAGTGACTCATCAGCACTTTTTTAATCTTTCTTCTCCCATGATTATGGAAATTCACTCTGCTCAAGACTTTCACTCATATTTTTCCCTTACACATTTCCTCTCAGAACTATATTCTTACATGGTTTATTCTTCACATTTTCATGTTTCTTCTGCTACACTTAATTTCTTTCAGACATTGTCTGGTACTGCAGCCACTTGTCATTCTAAAGAGACAGTTTTCCTCTCTTACCTTGCCTCATAAAGCTTCCAAATGGTCTTGATAAGGGTGGTTTCCTTAAAGGTCGTGTCAAATAGCCTCCAATTTAATAAGTCCAGCAGAACCTTTGTATTTAGCAATCTGTTTGGGCATGACCTTTAACATGCTATGATTTTCCTTAGCAATAATTTTGCATCAGTCTTTGCATTAGTCTTACAATTAATATTTGCCTACAGAAAAAGACTGAGTAACTGTGCTTCCTCATGGCAGTAGAAGAGGCAAGGCGGGACCTTGGTCTGACAGAATGGCATGAGTGTATTCTTTCAGCACTTCAGTACATAAGGGTCAGCCATCTTGAGATCTGAAGGGGCACAGCATATTTATTCCTTGTACCTCTGTATGCAAGGTAAAGAATTTGCATCCTTAATCTTCCATTCTTATAAAAATACTTTTATTCCTTCTTTACCTCTCAAGTTTTTCTATAGTTCTATTTACTTTCATTTTGACATGACAATAAGAGACAATATAGTGTAAGTTTCCGCTCTCTTTTTTTTCAGTGGGCTTAAGCTTAAATGCAGCTTAGTGACTACATCTACAGTTTTGAGAGGGCAGAAGTATAAGCACTAACAAGATATAGAAGACACTGCTTTTCTCTACAGGGGCACAACTCAGCTTATGCCAAGTGAAGGAAGAAGTTTGGTCCATTTCATTCATTTTATACATGCTGATTGAATTAATTTGTTAGGCCTATACATGGTGGTAGATTTTCCATTTTCAGGACAAGTACATGCAGTAAGTGTGCTCTTAATTTAGTAAAACAGATCATTAACAATTGATGCAAAATGACATAATAGGTATTGCTATTTTTCTTTTGCATCTAGTGTTGGGTTCAACTAGGGATTAAATTGCCTCATATCCTACACATTAATAATTTCTAAGGCTGACATTTACAAGCATAGAATGAAGGCTATTCAAGGCTTTCAGATTAATGTAATTTCAGAGATTCTGGATTAGATGTTTACATGCTCATGTGGCTGCTAATAATTAAATTGAACTTCAGTTATTGGCCATATGGATATCAAACCTTTTTAGATAAACATTAATAAGGTACATATAATACCTATGTCATATGTATATAGTATGTCCATAATATCTTTTAGGCTAGATTTTCAGCAATAAACAAAATGTTTCTATACTCTCAAGTGTAAATTCACATTAGACAAAAATATTATCTACTACTTATTTTAATGCTTTTAAAAACCACAATGAATCCCAGTTACTTGCTGCAGAGGGAATACAGTTTTTCTTCTTTCACAATGGAATGGAAAGTAATGATGCATTCCAACAAAGCACAATCCTTTCTTTGGTTATTATGATCAACTTCCCTAAATAGAGCAATGGACCAAGATCAGAGTATGCTACATGAATCCTCAAATAGCTGAAATGGACACGATTATGTCTAAAGAGATATTAGCAAGAGAAAAAGAACTGCCTGTAGACGTATTTCTTCAGGCTGTAAAGCGTCGTGTTACACTGATCAACTGCACAGATTCTGCTGACATCCACAACACTATGTATCCATGTTGTAGACTTTGGGTGAAATACTGCCCTTTCTGCCACTACCTCGTCAGACCACAGTTTCAAATTCAGTTTCGTTTAGGTTCATTTTCCACTTTCTTTGCCAACTGGCATTGGCCTGTTCCTTGTATCTATCAAGCGACTCCATGGCCTGGGATATTTACTTTTCCTTCCAGCATCTCTGGTTTTGCTACTCAGCAAATGTTTTGATTTCAGAGCAGGTCAGTGTAAGTGATGTAGGTGTAATCTTGCCTGTGGGTATGCTGGGATCAAGACTGAACCTCCTCACTACTGAGAATCCTCGTTGTGCATTGCAAAACTTTCATCGAAGCTGAGCTTCCATGTACTCATTTTCTGTGCTTAAACAAACCAGATTAGAGCTGCCTCTGGTGTAGCATTTCTGCTTGTATTTCTTACAGACTGCACCTGTTTGATGGCAGTTGGGCAAGAAGGTGCTCTCTTTAAACAGGAATTCGCCAGCTTACTGTAAATGATATAATATTGTTTTCATCACTATATGTTTTCTTTTTCCGTCTGGTTATTTATCTCTGGACTCACAATATTGAAGCTGTCTGAGGATACTCAGCATGAAGAGTTGCACTGCATTGCTACAGACATTTGATCTGGATAAAAACCTTGTCATTTCACTATATTCATGTAAAGGAGAATCAAGGGGAAAAAACCCTAAATGTGGTCAGTAAATTATGTGTATATAGTAAAAACAATATCAATCACATCTCATGAAAAAAAGGACATTTGGAATTTTAAGAGGCTCTTTATAAAAGAACAACCCAACTAAAATAGTAGTTTCTTAACACTCTCCAAGTGACAAATTTACACAAGTTGTACAAAAAAAGGACAAGCAGGAACTGAAAAATGCCAGAATGATATACACTTTCAATTACAGGCCTCCAGCACCTAAGGTATGCTCTTACTGCTCTAACTTAAGAGGTAACACCAAAATTCCTATGAAGATGAGCATAGCTATAGAGGAGGGAAGCTTCTAATAGACCTCATTAGAACTATTTTCTAAGGTTTTAGAAACCAACAGTGCCATCTTGAAATTATTCTGCTATTTTGGGCATCAAATTTAAAGAGTGCTGGTAGTGGATTGTGGTATCAGAGTTGCTCAGACAAAGAAATAAACATGTTTCTGCATCCCAAGGAGCTGCAGGGAACAGAAAAGCCTGCATAATCTATTAGAGATTTACAGTAAACATGCCTTTTGATCACAAGGGACGTATTGCTGTTGCGAGGTTAACCACCACAGAAATTAAGTCAAGGTGTTTGGGTTTGGGTTTGTTGTTTTTTTTTAAATTGAGTGGAGATGTTGCTTTTTTCTACTAGAACTGCTACATTGTTATCTATGAGAGGAGTTTGTTTCTAAACAGCTGGGTTTTTGTGGTTTGAGGGGTGTTTTACCTGCAAAAAAAAAAAAAAAAAAGAAGAAAATCTGCTTCTGCTAGCTAAATTGAAAAGAAGAAATTACAAATTTCAGGACTTGCTCAGTGACTCTATGGCCATAGCCAGTTTGATGCAGAGAACTTTCAACACTTTTTTTTTTCTGATAGCTGTTCTCACAGGTGTTGAGGATGATATGGTCAGAATATACATGAGACATCATGAACAGGTAACACTTCTCTCAACAATAAAATTTCATTGTAAATATAGTCACAGATAGTGGTTTTTTATAGCCTTGGTATCTGAAATCATGTGAAGGTTCAACATTTTAGTT
Source organism: Callaeas wilsoni (assembly GCA_013398955.1). Taxonomy (NCBI): domain Eukaryota; kingdom Metazoa; phylum Chordata; class Aves; order Passeriformes; family Callaeidae; genus Callaeas; species Callaeas wilsoni. The sequence continues at coordinate 448,771 of VWPU01016399.1, forward strand.
TCTTTGAGAAAGACATAACCTAAAATGAGTTTTCCATGCCTGTTGGCTACAGAGAAGAAATTCACAATCTAAAGATTCGAAAAACAGAGCACAACTACTAAAAAAAAAAAAAAAAGTGTCAATTTGTCAATTTTTATCCTTATTTTTGCCTATACTTATTATTTTTTTCAAACTTGGGTTTTGGCTATACCATTAATGTGTCAACACAGAAAAACTTGCAATTACTATCCAAAAGGTACAAACAGGAAACAGAAGCCCAGACAATTCAATGGACTTGCTCAAATTTTCAAAGAAAGGTATAGTCTGACTCTAAATCTCAATTCTCCAGACCATAAACCAATCACTTATTCATGAGACTATCTTTACAATTTAGTTAATTCTTACATAAAAAGAAAACCAATAAAAACCACTGTGCATTGAAACTAAAGTTTCTGGGAATATTTATTTTACAGAAAAAATACTTATATATGCAGTAAAACAAAGAGTCAGTAATAACCCGTTAATCCCCAGTCTTAGCAAGGGAAATTTAGAAAAGCTTGCAGAGGAAAGCTCAGTAACATTTCCAAAGATGTTATTTAGTTTTAAAACATGAAGTATTTATCTTCATTCATTCACCTCCAAAACAAAACAAAGTGCTTTCCAGTTTTTTTAAGCTTCTCTATTCAGAATGTAGCTAGAAAAGATCATATTAACAGAAAGTTGGTGTTTTTTTTTTATTTCAGTGAGCTTTGCACTGCTAACATCTACATTTGAAGCACATGAGGGCAGTTAGGGGAAAATCAGTGTACATAACATGGTGTGCAAATGTATTTTGTAATATTACCTACAAAAATCCAGAATAAAGTGTAGCAGGAAGCAGAGAAACTTGCAGAGAATATGTAAAGGTACTCAAAGTACCTATGTTAATGAATTCTTGCTAAGCTCTCTTTTTAATATCTCCTATCTGAATATCTTCACAAGGAATTGTCTTTTCTGATTACTACTGCCACAGCTACTACTGTGGGTAAATTGGTGAAAGGTATATTACAGAGAGTATGGAAATGGCTGAGTTCAGGAACAAAAGTAGGTTTACATAGCATGTGCTCAGGATTTATAGCACAATTGTCTTTTCAAGAGAGGGTCACTTTGCAATACAATAATTGTTTCATTTGTCTTGTGCTGAGTTACAATAGCGAGCAGACTCAAAGTTGATTAAAAATTAAAATGCACTTTATTCAATATAATGGTAAAGTGATGCTGCGTAAATGGAATGGACTTTTCCATTTCTCTCATCATAGTCTGCGCTCTGGTTTCTTTTCACATGCTGATATTCTTAAATGCCAGATATTTTCTGCAAATTTAAATGTTAAGGATTAAAAGAGATAATTGCTCCCCGGGCTAATGGCCACTATTACATGGAGCATGACTGGAACATTCTGCTGCTTCATTTGGTTCACTGATACTCCCTTCAGGAGGTCACCTGCTGTACTCCTATGGTATAGAAATACAATGAAACGATTTCTTACTCCGTAGATTTCATAGAAATATATGATAGAGATATATTTGTATTGCATAGAAAGTGTTGGATCCTAGCACATAAAAATTTCCAGAGCTGGACTTCACAGGACTTCATCCTTAATGATAGTAATAATTTTATTTGTTACTAAAGAAGACTGCATTTTTTTGTCCTCAGATTAATTCTTGACATTTCATTGTGTAAACACAGTTACACAAGGTAGAGAAAGTCATAGACAATTAATGAGTATTAAGACCATTTTCTCACATGATTATGCAATCAGCATAATTTCTTAGATGCAAATTTCTCAAAAGTCCAGCTAATTTTTACATTCAGGTTCTTTGATAATCCTGTTCATTCTAGGTTAGGTAAGTAAAGCACTTAACTGGTTTTTTCACCCAGGACACATGTCAATACCTATCTCCCGAGGTGTCTTGTTCTTTTACATACTATGATTGCATTACCTTGATGTCCAAGTTCCAGCTAGGACAGGGTTAATTTTAGCAATAGCCAGGGGTATGGCTAGGAATAGGAATTCTATACTTCTATACCACCTCACATCATTTTCCTGATGTGAGCAGGGGTCAGGGTAGTGGCAGCAGTTGGGCATTGTCAGGTACAGTGGTGAGCCCTTCTTGTACATTTTTTTTGTTAATATTGTTGCTGTTACTGCTTGTTTTCTTACCTCATTGCTGTTTCCAGTAAATTGTTCATATCTCCACCCGTAATCTTTACCATTGTGTCTCCAGTTCTCCTCTCCAGCTCACCACAGGAGAAGGCAGGGAGGGAGTGGGGAGTAAGTCAGCAGCACATGGTTTCACAGAATCATAGCTTCGCGAAGTATTCTGAGTTGGACGGGACCTATTCTTAAATATTAACAAATCTACTACCTGTAGCATCTTGTGACATAAAGCAGACTCCTGCCAGTAAAAAATTTCATGTGCCTTGGATTTTTTGATCATAACTGTTTTTCATAATGTGAATATCTACTTCCTACCTTCAGAATCTTCTTAGTAAACATAATTAAAATCTCACCATTTTGATTTTTCTTCTACTCTACTTTGTTACTAGTTTTTTATATATTGTATGGAAAATGAAGCTGTTAATTGATATTGATTAGTTCTTAATATTTATTTCTATATGAAAAGGAAAGATACTGTCAGGTACTTTTATTGTTTGCCCACGAGACTCTTTATAACTAGAAAACGTCATGAAACAGTTTCCAGGTAGCAAAGGAACCACTTAAATTTGTTACATTGAAATGTACTAAGGCGGCAGAATATCCATGGTTAGCCCTCTTTCTACTTCCCCTTTACCAAAGCCTTGGATTTCAGGTCAGCCATGCAACAATGTTTAAGGTCACAAAACTTTTTAGATCATTGAATGAAAACAACTTCAACATGGGAAGGCCTGTAAATCCCACTTTTTCAGCACAGCCTCTGTTAAAAATCAAAACTTTATAACAGAGTGGAGGAGAATCTTCACTTAATGAGTGTGGTAACAGTTCTGAAACTCAACAATATCCACAAGCATTGATAACAAGCATAAGTATCAGAAAAGAATAAAATTAGTCTTGAGCCCAATTAGAGTCAGTGGAAAATGTAGATGACAAAACAAGAAGCAAAAACTCCCAAACCCAACAATGTGGCTCCTTACACATTCTGGAGTCTCTCACATTAACATTGTTTCATGTGATTCTCTTTCATATGTTATGGAACTGCAAACTCAGTTTTTCATACTCTTTGCACTGAAGATAATTTTCCATACATGTTTTTTTACTCCTTCCTGCAATTATCCATATGTACAATGAATTATGTATTGGAGTGACCTATCTTTGTCTGCTTCTGGGATCGTATTGGATGGGTTTATTCTGCACCATGCTTTGGCTTCTCAGTTGCTTTTACCTGTTCATTATACAGCTTAGCAGCCTGTGCCATTTGGGAGAACTCTCATTTATTTGCACATACCTGTGTGAGAATAAAGTAGAGCATAACCATTTATTATTAACTTTTTGTATATTTTGCATGTGGGCTCTCACATCCATCTGCCTAATTGGTTCCATTCTGTCAAATGACATATGTCAAGGACATATTTCATTGTTTTATCCTCTTATTTAGGATCGTGGTATTCATTAAGTCTTTGGTACTTTCTAGGGTGACTGTGCAGAATTTGTGCTGTTCATTTATTAGCAATTCCATTTTTTTGCTCCTTTTGTTCAGTAAGTCTTGGTTTCTTTCTCTACATTCCTTTTTACCCCTTGATTTGTTCAGTAAACCAGTTTAGTTCTTAATATCATCTTTAAAACTGAACTAAAAATCCAGCTTTATTAGTGACCATTGTATATGTCCCCTTGGTTTCATTCCAAAAGGCAAGGAGTGTGCTCTGAAGTCACCAGCCTGTTCATTAATGTTTTTGTATTACATGATCAAGGCCACACAGCCACTAACCATCTACCCACATCAAACTCTGTTATCACTGGGAAAGGGGTGCCTTGTTTTTTGTTGGGTCTCACAGACGGACATGAATTCGGACATTCAGCTGTGGGTACAACAGTGTGCAGACATCGGATAACACAGAGCCACGGGGTGGGTAGTGATATACAATAAAGGAGATGTTTACACCACAGAGCTGGTATTGGGCACAAATGCTGACGTCCGCCCAACAGGAGATCAGGGAACAGTAAAGAATGAGACAGGACAAGGAGGAAAAGTAGAGGAGCAAAAAGAAGATATGAATAAAAAGAAGGAAAAAATATTCTGAAAATAGTCAGGAGACCTAGACGAGACAAACTACCTGGTGCTTAAGTCCCCAGATAATGAGAATAGATTTTCCTAAAACAGACTTCAGCTTGAATCTTCTCAGAAGAAGCTTCTGAGCTTTATTTAATACTGATGGCTAACTAGTCTGGAACTATACTGAAGAAAATAAACTTAAAGGAACTAATTTTTAATCTTTTCAAAATGACATTAACCTTCCCAAATTAATAAGCATATGTTCTCTTTTGAAAGCTTTCTAAATAGGTCTCTGCCTAGGATGACTTAAACTACAGCACTATAAAATGGAATTTGCAAAGAGATCGGTAAATATAAGTAAGAGTGGAAGGCAGTGTATGTTGCATGGAGTGCTGCCATCTTTTGGTTATAACAAATTAGGATTATTTCAAGAGAGCTCTGAATATGTCTAAGAAAGATGAATACAGTCTGAAAGCATAATATATAAACCAAGTATCATCAAATAAAATTACTATTTTTACTAAAAAAGACTAAATTTTTTACTACAGATTCAGTCTGAAATGTGAGATTGCTCCTTAAAAAATGTGTCCTTTCATTTAGACAACTGTTGTAAGTTTTTGCTCTTTTAGAGATCTGAATAAGCAGAGCAATGAAATATTTCTTCTTCTCTTGTTGCAGAAGTTGAAGCATATAACACATAAAGAACATAAAAATAGTAATTAATGAAAAACTCTTATCTTTTTGAAGGAGATTTCCATCAGTTTAGTTTTGCCTTTTTCTTTCCATATAAGGATGATTCTTTTTCTTTCTCTGTGTAATTCATTTGAGTTAATGATATGCTCAAATTCCACCTTCATCAGAAATATGTCTGTGTAAGTGACTATTATATTGCTGTTTTTCTTTTATATCGTCTTCATAGATTAAAAAACTATGCATAGAGCATTTATTTAGCTTTAGTAGAGCCTAGAATTTGATGAGTGGCTGGGTTTTTTTTGTTTTGAAGGAAGAGAGTCATTGGCTCTTCAGCAGAATATTCTCATTTTGATTTTTCTTTCAAACTTTCAATGTTTCCCTACAGTCATGTTAAATTTCTGGATTCATGGCTAATAGTAAAAGTTTGAAAATGTGATTTGAAAGGCAGGAAAGTCAATAGTCAAAATAAGAGTTAAACACAGATTATTTTCTCTCGAGCCTTTTGAATACTCAGATTTATAAATTTGTGATTACAATGATCTGAAAATGCATATATTTGCCCTCAGATTTATTTGCTTCCTCGCAGCTAAAACGGCAAAACAAACAAAATTTTAAAAACAATTTTAAAACCCAAACCTACTATCTGCTGTAGTGCAGATTCTTTCATTTTCTGTGCAAAAAAGATGCTTACTGTGCTAATAATGATATTCCTCACTTGTTCAAAGTGTTTTGCTTACCTAGTAAGAGAACCAGTGGAACATCTCCCCTAAAGTTGTTCCTTCCATTCCCTTTACAAGATTCCAGCTGATTTGGGTTTCTTTTGCTTACATGAGTGTGTTTCCTTGGTGGAAAGACACTGGCATTCACTATTCCACATTGTGTATGTTTTGTCGTTTTCTGGTTCTGCTGATGCAGTAATATGTTTTCTGTCAAAAGTGTTTTACAGGCACATTACCCTGCTTGACAGAAACAGCGAGCTACAAGGATTTCCTGAGGAGAAACTTCCAGATGCAATGTGTGAGATTTCTCATCTCCCAACTACATTAATTACATTATCTCCCTGAAACAACATTCTAAATGAAATCATTCACTGAAAGTCTTACACACAGTCCAGCTGTCTGGACTTCTCTAATGTTTCTGTCATCTATAAATAATTCACAGAAAGCCAACTGGGAGACTGCATACTCATTTTCTGCTCTCTCAGTATCTGCCAGTCAAGGGCAAGGAAAGAAATTTCAACCTGGCAGCTGTGGGGAGATAGAAGTCTACCAATTTCAAGTCTTCAAAAAATCTCAAGTGTGGTTTAAATAAGAAATGAAATTGGCTTTTAAAAATAAAAGCATTTTAAAATAGATTTTTTAAATATTTATCTCTTCTTATATATTTTGAAGTTCACTGAGGTCCTCTTTTCACACACTTTATTATAACCAAGAGGACAAGAATTTTAGTTTGAAAGCAAAAAAAAAAAAACTATTTCAAACGATTTCTACATAGCCGCTCATCTTTGGAAGCTGGAGCTTCCAAAAAAGAAAAAAAGATAAGGGAAACCATGAGAGCTGGAATAAAATCATGAGTATTAACAACACTACTAACTTGAAAAGATAGTGCAGTCTATTAGGACAGAATAATACAACTGCTTCCATAGGCAAAAAGATCATATATATTGCTGCACTCAGTAGTTAAATAACATGCATGAAGTGTGATATTTACAAACCCTGAGACTACAGCTAAGAGGATGGTTATTTTGTTTTATATCTGTTTTCTCTGCACGTTAATGTTGGAAGGGATGAGAATTAATTATGTCATCACTAATAATTCCAGTCAAAAGATTAGGAGGCTAAACTCAGATATGGTGTAATTCAATTTGTAGTTACTTTCACCAGTTAAACATTTGGCTCATTATTTGAATTTTCATGTTGTTTCAAGTGGCAAAAGTACTTCTTGACCTTGTGATCAAAGGGAAAAATGCTCACAATTTTCCTTTGAAAGACAAAAGGAACATGCAGCTTTCTGAGTCGTCTTTTTTTATAGTTACATCCTACAAATTTTGATTATAATAGTGGGAATTTTGGCTGATGATTATAGTATTGGACCAATCATAGACCTAATTTAGCTCAAAATTCACACAACTCTATGAAAACAATTGGTTGAATCTGTTTACACCCGAACTGGTTTTGCATCAGTTCCTTTGAGAGATTCTATTTCCCTTCAGCTATTAGAAACTTGTCTCCCAAAGGTAGAAACATTATCATATCATTTGCACAAAGGAACAACATCAAATGCGGCATATATAAGAACAGCAAATTAACTTTTAAAAGAGCTGCATGCTTCTTTCTTTAAGGACTTTGAGGAAGAAAGTATACAAGTGTGACCTTATACTCCAGTACCTATGGGATGCTCCATGGAATGAGCAGATTCCAGTTTTTCACATTTTTGCTCTCCTTATTGTAGTCAGCTAACATCTCTCCACAAATCCTCACTTAAAACAGATCAAAAGTTGGTAGCACTTGCAAGGATAGTAGTACTTCAACTTGTTCTTAAAATTGCTGCAGAAAAAAAGAATCTCAGTGCTCTTTTTGAAAAAACTCAATATTTGCTCTAACTGTCATGTCATGGTAGACATTTTTCTGTGTCCTGAAATTGTGTTGGGATTTTTTTCTCTCTTCTTCATTGTCTTGTTGCAGGTATTGTTTTCCTGTTTCCTGTAGAGCTGAAATGGGTAAAATGCACAAAAGAGATGGTCGATGAGAGTGAAAGTGAGAATACAGCAATAACGGGAATAATAAAAGTTGGATTTCAGTTCAGAGAAAACAGGAGTCTTTGTAGTATTCTTGAGAATAGAACTGAAGAAACAAGGTTCATTTAGAGTCTTGACAGGATTAATTTGCTAACAAATTTCATCTTTTAGCATCTCAATGCTCTTATGAGATAGTCTGAGAACCAGCAATTTGGTGCTTGAATCAGTGATCAGTTTCTGCATATACAGCAGTATTAGTATTACTTTTTACTCTGACATGATAAAGTCTCACAATCAATTCAAAGCTAAGATTTTAATTTTTTAAATTACATTGAGACTTTCAGTTAGACACAATATGTCATGAATATGCCCCTAAATATGCCTTAACGGAACTTGATACTTTGCAATGCACCTCTTTTAGAGTATGAGGTCAGATTTGCATGTTTTATCTCTCCTGAAAGCACAACTTACTCTTTAGAAGTAATATGTGTGTTCTTCAGACTTTGAAGAATGAAGGCCTGAGATTCTTTGTCAAATATTTTTAAAGAGCATTTTCAAATGCTTTATTAAGGTTTAAAAAGGTGAGTTTTTTCTCATGGACGAGGGGGAAAAGTAAGCTCTTAGTATAACTATCTACAACTTTAATATACACTTTAGGTATTACTGCATTTCATAGTATAACAAACATTTCAAATAGACACTATTTATCCACTCTTTCAAACAATTCTTCCCTCTTCCTTCCTAAAAGGTGACCACAGGGAAAAGCAAATTTTCTTAAGATTCATGTCTAAGGATTTGGATACTAGGCTGGTCATTCAGCCATAGAAGATTATATGTTCTTAGAAATAACCATGTCTTTTATTGTCTCTTAGCCACTAGTTTTTTAAAGTATGTTTGCATTCACTGTAGGCAGGGTTCAACAGAACAAATGTAGATTTTTCTATTTATAAGACTCCTAAAGTAGCTATCTAAAATAAATACTGAAGAATCAGTCATGATCATCTGTCCATAATTAAGTCTGAAGAGTTGGATAAAAGGTATAACAATGGTCTCAGAAAATTATTAGGTGCCATAGATATGCTTCCATCATTTTGATTTAAAGCAGTTGAAAGATTTTGATGAGTGGTGCTCCTCAGTGGCCACCAGTATTGAGACGGTCACATTTTTACATTTTTGTTGGTGGGACAGTGGGATTGACAACGTGAAGCTGCATGGTGCTGACGACAGACTGGAGGGAAGGGACGCCATCCAAACAGACCTTGACAGGTTTGAGTGGTGAGCCTGTGGGAACCTCACAAAGTTCAACAAGGCCAAGTGCCAGGTCCTGCACCTGACTTGGAACAAGTACAGACTGGGCAGAGTGTGGCTTGAGACTATCCCTGGGGAGAAGGACTTGCTGGTGTTCATGGAGGAAAAGCCCAACATGACTCATCAATGCTCTGTCACAGCCCAGAAAGCCAACTGCATCCTGGGCTGCACCAAAAGCAGCAGGTCAGGAAAGGTGATTCTTCTCTCTCTGCTCTGCCCTTGTGAGACCACTCCTGGAGTACTGCATCCAGATCAGGGACCCAAAACACAAGAAAGTCATGGACCTCTTGGATCGAGTGCAGAGGAGGGTCACTAAGCTGATCACATGTCTGGACACCTCTCCTATAAGGGAAAGGCTTGGAGTGCTGGGGCTGTTTTCATCCTGGAGTAGAGAAAGGTTTGGGGACACCTTAGAGCAGCCTTCCAGAACTTAAAGGGGACTTATACGAAGGCTGGAGAGGAACTTTTAACAAGGGTATATAGTGACAGGACAAGGGGAGACGGCTTCAAGCTGAAAGAGAGTATGCTTAGATTAGATATTAGGAAGAAATTATTTGCTGTGAGGGCAGTGAAGCACAAAACCAGGCTGCTCAGAGAAGTAGTGGAGGCCCCACCCCTGGAAGTGCTCAAGACTAGGCTGGATGGAGCTCTGAGCAATCTAGTTGAGTGGAAGGTTCTCTGCCTATGGCAAAGGTGTTGGAACTAGACGATCTTTAAGGTCCTTTCCAATTCAAATCATTTATGATTCTTTAATTTTGGCTGGAAAATAAATTTTATTTCCTTCAGTTACTCTCAATGGCTAAACAAAATATGGTTTCAGTCAATAAATCCACAAAGTAATACCAATTAAAAACGACAAGATAAGCAGTATTATGACACTTGATTGACAGCATTATTCTTAAACATACAGTTTTTATCATAAAATCTCTCAAACAACAAGTTTTTGGAATGGGCTGTTGAGCACTTCTCAAAATGTCATAGATCCTACATATAGTATTGTCTTTAAAAATGTGGGTGTTGGGGTCTGAGAGGAAATAAAGATTTCTGTCCCAGTACTGGCAAGGTTAGCATTTATGTCATACAAGATGAATTGTGGCATTCTTCCTTTCTCTGTCAGCGTTTATGGATCTCTTCTTTCTCTTTTGTCTCTGTTTCAGTTAAAATTCTCAAAATCTATAATCAGTTCCTGAGAGGAGCATTTTCCATTTTTTTTGATATGTGCTGCATAGTTAGGTATTTAGGTCAACTAGAACATGATGCACAGTGATCTCACATACAGAAAGAAATAGCAATCTTAAAAATTTCCATAAAAATTATAACAAACAAGTCTAGTATAGCTGTTGAACATAAAATCTCTTTCCTTTTGCTGTCTCATTCTTCATTTCCTTATCACTAAGAAAAACTTCTTCAAAGAAAGGCTTGTTAAGCATTGGAATAGGATGCCCGGGTAAATGGTTGAGTCATCATTCCCCTAGAATTTTTTAAAAGCGTAGCTGTAGCACTTAGAGACATGGTTTAGTGTCAGTGCTCAGTAAATGATTAGAGATCATTTCCAACCTAAATGATCCTATGATTCTATGGTTCTGTTCTATCATGCATATATATCTAAAGCTGGACAATCAAGTCTATCAGATGCAATGTAACAAGAGACACTGGATGGATTTGTTTATAACTACTGAAACAAGTGATCTAAAAAGAAGATTTTGACACTGAAAATAGTCATAACACGCACCTCTTGACCTATGTGCCAAAACTGTGTTTCTAAAATTTTGTTTAATATCTTTACATCTCAAATCATCCCCAAATCTCAATAAGCAACTGGTTAGATTAGAAAATTCTCTGAACAGTGGGATTCTGCTTTTGCACTTACATTAAATTATTCTAGTGTGGGCATCTAGATCCCCTCAAAAAGCCAAAGCTGGAAGCTTCACATAAGGGCAGAAAAATACTTAGCAGTTTCTCAAAAATACTTAAAGGTTTCAAAATACTTAGAGGTTTCAAGCCCATGGAAATATTCAAGGGAAACACACCACATGGTGGGTAACACCTATGCCAAAATGCAATAGTAGTAATGCTTTTGGTTAAAATACCTCTTAAAAAAAAGAGAGTAAGGATAAATGCACAGTTTTTTATTAACAGACAAGTTTATTTCAAGTTAACCCTCATGAATTGCGTCATCCCCAAATCTTTCCATCAAGATTTTGAAGTCTCAGTGAAGCTAAATGCTATTGTCTCGTCTATTGCAGTATTCAACTCTTTAATGAATATCATTAAAAAATCAAACCTCAGACCAAGGACTAACTCTAGGACAACAGATACTTTCGCATTTTGCTAAAAATGATCATTGAGCCTTATTCTTCTTTCCCGTCTGCCAAAAAAATCAGAATAATTTCTCCTTTTATCTCACATCATCAGACACAATGAATGTCTGTCTTCAGTTCTATTTTCTCTCTTTTCTCTCCAATTTGTAAATTAACCTGAATAATTTAATTTACTCCACTCACTCATTTTCCTTGTATCATTTGCTACTGATTTCTATATTTCCTCCTCTGTACACGAAGTTAATAACTCCCATTTTGAAAGCATCAAGCAAAGTCTCTGTATAAGACTAGCAGCAACAGACTATATAGTTCACATGCAGATGACATAATATGGTGCCCTAACTACATCCAAAAGTGAAAATTCATGTTTTCTGCATCATATATATTCAATTCTGTTCATCCTTTGTGATGCATTATTTAAAGCCATATATGAACCATGGATTACCTGAAAATTATCTAATGCTAAACTTTCTGTTGCCACATTAACATTCCAACTTAAAACACCAGGATCTGCTACATATATCAATACGTAGACATATTAATTTATGTAAACTAAATTATACTATGTGAAGTAAAAGCCTTACTATGCTGTATTTTTCTCTTTTGAAAGACAAAATTAATAAAATTACCTTATATAAAGTCAACAAAATAGAGGTTAAAAAATTTCAGAGATCTTAGAGGTAGTCTTAGAAATAGTTTCATTGCTTTTTCTCGTTAGAATCTGAAATTATGTTTCATGTCTCCTGAATCTTTTTATTCCTTTATCTGTCTGTTCATAATTTAGATCAGGTGAAATGCAGATCCAGAAAATATATACATGTGCAATCTGTATTTTTCTCCTTTACTTCATTGTCACTGACGTATTATATAGATCTTTTCCTTTTCTTCCAGTGCCTTCTTTTCCTTTGTTTCTGGCTTTGGATCTTGTGAATGGCTATGCAATTTCCTTTGCTATATTAAAACTTGCCTCTTTTTTCCCCCCTTAGTGCAGCACAACCAAACAAAGGACAGTACAAGGACATAGAAACCATCACGAAATGCCTTTTATTTCACAGCTCTTTTCATCTGCTTAACAAATAACAGAAACCATGGTTAATCATTGCATACTTCTGGTTCCCTGGGCACTCATGGAGCTCTCCATATGGTCTGTTCAAAATGGAGGCACTTGCATATATCAGATCTAAATTATGCAAAAAATTATGATCATATAGTGGAACACAGTAATAATAGAAAAGATACCTACTCAAGAAAAACAGAAACCCAGCTAATAATGACTCTACATTTCCAACTCCCAGGGTAGGAGAACATTGTACTAAATACATAAATCTACATTCTGACATTAATTTCATAATATTTAAAACATATTCATTCTTGAACTTTACATATTGTTCCTTTGTGCAATAAACCCAATAGCACAATGAATTGCTTTGTTTTTTCATTCCTCTCCTCTTTTTGCCTTTTTTTTCCACCTTGCTGTTGATATGACCAAGCTCTTCTAGGTCCACTTCTTTTTATTTATCTTTTCTTTCGCTTTCCATTCTTATTATTTTCTTCATCCTTTACTATTTTACCACTTTTTTAATGATAATGCCCTAAGATAAGCAAGGAGTCTAAGAAAAGGGAATATGTGATTATTGTCTACAGAGAAAAGTTTAAAAAGTTTTACTCAAGTGCTATAGGCCTTGCATTGAACAACCTGTGGAGAAGGCTACAGATGCATATTTCTGGTGAGCAAAAGTCGTTACGATAAAAGTTTTTTGCTTTAACTTTGCTTTGCTTCAGGTTTTGAAATGGTACATTGGTATTTTGAACCAGGGGTGCTCTTAAGCAAAGAGGGCCGGCAGGAACCAATACATGCATCCATTCCTAGTTGGCAGAAGAACACCAGACTCTTAGCTGGTGTAAAGAAGCATCCAGTCACTCTCAATGCAACTGCACAGTTGGATACTAGGCATTGTTCTCAAGGGCAACTGACAGATGCAATCACTGCTATAGATTAAAAGGAAATTACTACCAAAAAAAGGAACATGGAAGAATATTCTGACTGAAAATTCAGAAATAGCAAAACTAAGTTTTCCTTGGTTTTGTTAATTCAGCCTGCATGTGCTATAGACTTAAGGCTTAGCTTGGTTAGTGTCAGTGCCTACCTGAGCAGGAGGACATTTTGTAGGCTGAAAAGGTGTGTAGAAATATTATATGTACCTTAATTTGGAAAGTAGCATAGACTGAATTTTCCCATAGAGATAACAGAGAACATGAGTTATTACACAGTCTAAACTGGCTAACCACATACTATTTTCCCACAGGACCTAAACCTTATTCAAATCATGAGATGGACAGTTGCCTGTACATGAACCAGAGCTGTGCAGTGGTAAGAAGAAAAAATAAGTGAATACAGCTCAGCCTTGTGCCAAACCCAGCAGATGAGTTGGTGCTTTGAGATTTAAAGGTTTAGAAAAAGCAAGGATAAAAACAACAGTTTTTCAACTACGAACTTCCTGTTGAATACCTACTCTACACTGACAAAGTGAATGCCAGAGCTGGCTGCTGACAGGATTCATTCTGATACATTTTGAAGATGTTATATAGGTGTTTTAACAGGGTAGAACCTCCTGTCATGTTAGAACCAGCAAGGTTAGCTTGTCACTTTTGTCAGTGGGTTAGAACAACTTTGTACTAAATGAGACAAGGCAAATTCCATGGTTTACATTCCTGTGGCCTTGTAGGGAGGTGCCAATCACTTGAGTGGTAATAATAGTTTATTCTGCTCTACCCATTTTCAAGAACTTGGAAGGAAGTTTCTGAAACATCTCTCAAATTGGTTTTAATGTTGCTTTAATAGAAAAGATACATTAAATTTTTTATACTTGTTTTGCAATATTCAGAGAGTTCCTTTTGTTTTAAAACTCCATGTTATAAAGGTAGACTTTAAATAAGTTGATTTTGGACTTGAAGCTCTAAATCATAGTGTAATTTTTTTCGTAACCCTGGTTTCTTGATAATGGAAGACATGAATTTAGGGTTATGTAGTATTAAATAGCAGATTTACTAAGTAGTTTTATATAGTAGATCTGAGCCCTTACACAGGCTAGCACCTATATTCAGGAAATACCCAGGTAATTTTCTTTCCGTTAGACAGCTTTTAATGTGAAACTTTTCTTGGCATTGCCAGATAAAAATTTACCTAATTGTATGCATGTATGCATTGACCCGTGTTTTGATGGGAACTTACGATTTCAGGAAACTAGAATCAGTTTTGAGACTTATCTCTCACAGTATCCCCTCATCCAATAGAGAATGGAAGACCTGTCCTTCTTTTACATTGGATACATCCTGCAGTTCAGCCTCTTACTGGAAAGCTCTATAGCCTTGAAATGCTCATTCACTGCTCTGGAAAATACTTGCATCAGCTGCACTTGTATAGTGTGCTGTCTGTTTAACATGTCCAAATAATTTTGTATGTGTTTAATTTTAAGCTTAATTATCATTGGCTCTAAACCTAGATAAGACAATTCAGTTAAGACCTTTAAAATGTAGGTCTAGAGCACACAAGGGACTTAAATTGAGGGGGTTTTATTTGGATTTGGTTCTTCAGCATTCAAATGAAGGTTTGAATTTCATATCCTCTGCTTGGTACAATGCATCTTTCCATCTTAGAGAAGTTTAGATTAACTTAATTAGACAAAAAAACTGTATTCTCATGAACATTAAAGTAATGTTGTCACACTGTTGCAGTCCAAGAGTGACATATAAAGAAAAAATCTGCCTACTAATATTACTGGTTCTACCAGGTATACTAGTAGTACAGTCTGCTAAATGCAATTATTTCTCTCAGATGAGGGAATATCATATAGCTTAACCAGAAGCTCGCCCTTTTGTCCTTAAAATACGACTAAAAGGACTGTATCCAGTCCTTTGTCAGTTGTTTTCACTTCCATTTTCCCTGTGTACGATTATCGCCCCTTGTGTGTGAGCAGACACATTCCCATGAGTATCTGCACACACAGACACAGACTGGCACAAGCACACACATGCACACACACGTGCACATGCCCCTCATAACAACAAGAATAATGTGGAAACAGAGAGACACCTTGGGACTCCACAGTCATTGCTCACCTCCCCTCTCTAGCTGGAGCTGAAGCCCTCTTACAACGCTATCTTTCATCTTCCTTCTTTCTCACTTAGAAGTCTCTATCTGTTTATCTATTTGAGGTTGATTGCTTCCAAGCCATTTTAGGAAATTACTTTTTTTTCTTTTTGGAAAGCTTCATACAGGGATGTTCTTGTGCCCCAACATGGTTAAAAAGCGCATATTGTTTCCCACCTGTTCTTAACCCTCTGACTCTATTTTAGGGGTCCAGATGTTTCTCTGCATGAAAATAGTGTCAGAAAGACATTGATTTCCTAATTACTCCGTGCATTTTGTTTCAAACCTCTGAACTGGACATGGCAATACTAAAGAATCAGCGTGGAGCTGAATTCATTAGAGATATGCTGATATATACTGACTAGGACTGCAAATTACTACATAATAACTAAGCAGGTATTTTAGCCAAAAAATTACTTAGAAGGTATTTTAAAGGGTTTTTTTTAATATTTTCTTTATTAACAGAAGGAAGTGTGCTTTATTAGCAAAAGGAAGATAAGTCTAAGGTTCTCAGATATGAGTTTTAAGAAAGGCTATGGTTAGGAGGGGAGAAAACACAAAGAACTAATTCAAGGTGAAAAAACCCAGGCATATGGAGCCATATGGAGGATGGCCTACATAAGAACAAGAGAAAAACTCAAAGCAATTAGTTGTAAAGCTCTGGGAGAACAGCATGGATATGAATTTATGAATGTTGCTTGTCTCAATCTCAATTTGAATTCAATTTATCCTTTATCCTCTTCTCTTCCGACTTGCTTTAGTAGTGCAGAATTATAAAAAGAAATAAATCTTTCTGCTCTTTTTCTATTTTGAATAGGAATTAATCAAATCGACTGGTTGTTCTGCATAATACATTTTGTTGTCATTATTTTTGCCAACACATGCAGATTTGATGCATTGTGTGATTACTGTTTCTGTAAATCACAGACACCTAATCATTTCTTTCCTTACATATAGTAAGAAGAGAGAAGATTCAATCAGAGTCCTAAGAAAAGTATGTGAACTTGAGCATATTTGGTGCAATGCTTCAATATTATACATACACATCCTATACATATGTGAGATACTTCACTGGAAAAGGGGCCTGAAACTTCTTGTACTGCTAAATTGATGCCAGGGAAAGCTTTTGTTGAGCTGAATTTGAGAGAAATGCCAAAACTTGCTTATAGGTTATCAAAATATTGTAGTGAAATTATATGTATCCTAAGATTGAAACTTTTCATATTGGCTTAACAAACTCAATTTTGATTGAAAAAAACCCAAGAAAGTCTATACAGATTTGCATTAAAACAATTAAATCAGTTTAAATTCATGATCTTTGCAATTTCCATCATGAGTTTGACAAGCTCTAAATCTAAACACAACAAAAGCCAGGATAAAGGAAGTGGAATACTGCAGGCAGGGTACAAGTTCAATTTCCAGGTATCTTAAAAACTAACTGTGTGGTCTTAAAAATATGCATAACTGTATGGTACTTTGTCAGTCAGTCCCCTGTTACCCTGGGCAATTGTGTCATTTGGCGCCTGTGACAGACTAGCTGATCAGTTTTGCCTCTAATTTTATCTACATATAAACCTAAATGGCTATGTCTACAAACATGTCAAAAGGTTTAAACAATATCTGAAAACATTTTGACGTCCAAGATTACAGATACTAAGGAAGTCCAGAACATTTAGGAGTTGTAATAGTGTTGTATTTATCAGCATTTTTCTCTTGTACTTTGATCTTCACAGTCACTTTCCATTTCAAAGCAATAAAATATTGAACAATTCCCTCAGATGGTGGTTTCTGCATAAGAAATCTCAGTTCTTTCTGAGACACCCTGCGTGACAGCCAGCACTGGGATAAGAAATGGCAGATGGCTGAATTGTGAACAATCAGAATTGTATAAATGAAATTAAAAATATGACAACTGATTTCCATGTGTGCTCTGTATAAAGTTACAGCTAAGCAAATAGTTTGCATTTGTCCTTACCCAAAATGGGATTCGACATGGGGTATAAATGATATAAAGATCTGCTTAATTGCTTGGCTAAGCAAGACATTAGGTATATAGCACAATAAAAGAAAATAAAGCTGTACAACAACATGCCTACATTTCCCTTTGCATTTATCAGCCTCCATATAAACTTATAGTTTACGAAAGACCTCTTGTTTTCGATTCCCAGACAATGGTTGTGAGGAATTCACTAAAAGACCAAATGTCACTCATCGTTATTACCTGTGTGGCTCCATTAATTTAAATGGACTCACATATGTAAGGTAAGAAGCATTTGGCCCGTAAACTGCTTACATTCATTACTATAAATCCTTAATTTTCCAGGAGTGGCTCTTCTAACACGCAGAAAAAAGAGCGTTGTATTCAGATCTAATATGTGCATACTACGTAATATGTTTGTAGATGTTCATTTTTAGCTGCATAGGTAGCAGAAATGAAGATGCATGTTGCCATAACAGTGGCACTACTGGAATATTTCTCCAGTTTGCTCCAATGTCTATATTAAAATGCAGAGGAGAAATGTCATAAGTACACTTCTTGAAATAGAATGGCACATCAGTAACAGTGTTTAAGGAGCCTCTGTTCCAAAAATGAAATGTTCATTTCATTTACACTAAACCTGAGGTGGTGGTGGTTTTTTTTGTTGGTTTTTTTTTTGTTTGTTTTTTTGTTAGGAGGGAGGGGGAGGAAAGAGGGAATGTTGCCAAGTGAGGGAAGATGGGGATGGTTGCAAAGAAACATTTAGTCAGTAAAACACCATGCTTTCTCATAATGTCATGCATCTCACTCACAATAATTCTTTCTTATTAACTGCTTGGGAACAATTTATTTTCCTCTCAGGCTACGAAGGCAAGTGCAAGTGTAGCAGACTCTGGTTGGAGCTGATAAGCCATCCTATAGAAGCAACACTGCTGGCATGATGAGATTTGTTAAGAGGACAATATCCCATTGGCTCAGACAAACCATGCTGTATATCAAACCTATCAACAATAATATCTGCAAAATAATGCCTTTATGTATCTGCCAACTGCCACAGAAAGCTCTCCGGCATTCCTTTGGAAATGTGGTTTGATTTTTTAATTTTCATTTTGTTTGTGCCACAGATGTATACGACAGTTGAAAGCTCACCTAGTCTCACTTAAATTTTACAGTATTTTAAAACCCATCCTCTAAAGACACTAAGCAGAAAATTGCACTAAATAAACCAGAAAGTGATCAGTCACTGATATAAAAAAAAATCAATATGATAAAAATATAAACAAAAAAACCCCAACACATTTGCATTGTTAAATTATTGCTATATCACTGTTTAGAATGTTTTAACTGAACTGCATGATCTTAAATGAGCATAAATAAAACAAATAACTCTTAACCTCATGATTAAAACTCTATCTCCTTTATCATCATCATCATTGGTTTTGAAATTTTTGTTTCAAGTGATTCTGCTTGCTATTCATAAAACTGTTTCAGATGTCATATGTTCAAACACTGTCCTGTTTAGACTTTTTTACACTAAAAGAACATCCTCAACTATTTCTAATGAAAATTTGTGTTGGTCAAGGTCAGTGGTGAAATACAGTTTTAATTTTGGAAAACTAGTTTGATCATAGGAAGTAAATTTGCATCTCAAAGAGTTATAAAAGACAAAAAAATAAAACTTAAAGTTATTTAAAACTACAGGCGGAACATTAGTTTTATGTACTCAATATTCAAACTCTGGCAGGAAGAATAAAGATCTCATAAAATTTCTGTGAGAGTTTTTCCTGTTAAATATTTTGGTAAGCCTCGAGTTGAACAGTTCAATAATTGTTTGAGTGGCAATATCATGAACAATGCAAATGGAAATTCTCTTTCTGTCTCCACTCATTTCATTACAAATATTTCTAGGAGATCAGTACTTATCTGAGTGGACTGCTCACCTTAGATCATAAATGCTGGACTCCCTGAAGAGAAGAAATTGTGCAAAAATAAAATCCTTACTGTAAATTTTGCTTTCCAGTGTGAAGGGCAGCTTTCATATCTAGAAAAGGGGGACACTACTTTTGCACTGGAAGATAGAGAGAGTGGATGTGAGAATTCAAGTATTTGTTATAGGAAGAGTTTGTCTCACTGTTCACCAGGACAGTGTAAGAGCAACCTGCAGGCAGATGGACAAGCAGTCAGGTATCTCCTCTTGCAATGAAAATTAAACAATATTTCATTCTTTTTCAGACACACACACAGTTTGCCTGGGGTGGGCTGAAGGTGTCTCTCATGACAATACCTAAATCGTTATTACAGTATTGCAGCCTCTCTCCAATTCCCAGATGTCCCCTGACAAAACTCATCAGAGTGAAGCTGCAACTACTTGGATTTATGTAAACAGGGGATGAGGAGGCTGAGATTACTGAAGAAGTAGGACTAAACCCACTCCTCAGCTGAAATCCCATGCTGCTGGCACAACTGTATCATGTCACCACTCACATATGGAACTATCTGTGCTCCTGTTCTTCATCAGTGATCGCTGTGGAAGTCAGCCACACTGACAAGGGCTCAACTACACAAGGGCTCAGAGACTGTGTGTGCAAGCTGCTCTTGCTCCATGTATGGAGAATACACGAATACACACACGCACAGGAGAGGAAGATGGATTAGTTCCAGTAGACAGTCACTGAAGCAATTTTCCTAAAAGAGGAATAGTTTTGGGTTTATTTGGGTTTTTTTTTTTTAATTTAAAAATGCCAGGCATCTCCATGGTTACAGTTCACTGTCAGTCATCTACCTTTAGCCTTTTGATGCAAATCCATTCAAATGCTGGAAGCACCCCTAGTGCTTTCTTATTTTTCCTCCAGCTCCACGTATGCAGGGCTGTTTTATGCATGGAAGAGCAGCAGATGTATATCATTGTCTCAGCCTTGCAGAATATGATGATAGCTGCGTCCATGGAGCTTGCATGCCCACAGACCCAAGCAAAATAAAGTCTGTTCTTTCCAGTGGTCCTAGACAACAGGTTTTGACCATCGGCTCAAATGGATATGATCCATTTAATCATGATGCACAAGGTGTGAGGCACTCAGCTACAGCCCCATAACCTGAAAAAGAAAAAAAGAAGAAACAATGCTCCACAAAGTTCAACATTTATGCTGCTGTTTCAAAAGCTGTTTTGTCCTGCTTCTCCACAGATATCCAACGCTCAACACATAATGGAGCATTAGGCAGCTCCACCTCCTCCTAGTGAGATCTACTTGTTGGAAACAGTCATTAAGAAGCTTTTAGCTCTCATCAATATTTGGGCTGTGATCTGCCATCCTCTTTACATGGGCCACTCAGAGGGAAGAGGTTTTTTATTTAACTTAATAAATAAATGCAGTCTTTTCCAAAAATGAAGCTTAGCTACTAATTAGCACTTTTTGATTAATGCAAGCAATTTATGAAGATTATACTCCCAGTGTTCAGTTCAACAAAACACTTAAACTCATGCCAAACTTCAAATTCATCTCTAGTAAAACATCTTAGGAACATAATTTCCTTCCTGTAGCAGAGCTGATACCAAGAAGCAAAAGCAAAACTCCCTCTTTTAAACGACACTCCACACGAAAGGAATACTATTGATAGCAAGTAGTTTATGAGCAGATAGAAATTTATCTGTATTAAAGAGATAACAAAAATGTTAGCTAGCAAAATACTTTTTTAACAATCACAGCTTGATATCACTGATTGCACTGCAGCCTAAGTTTTCAGCTCCACAAAATGGCATTGGGAGATGGTCTGGAATACATGTAACTGAAATCATGTATTGAATTCCTTTCATAAAAGTATAGCCTATGCATTTAGCTTCTGAAGAAAATATTATTAATATTCCTGGACCCCAAAGCCTGGGTTTTGCATTTCTCGCACTCTTGTAGAGTGTTTAACACTGTCCACAAAATGCAAACTGTCCTTCTGGCAACTACTGCTCCTAAAATCTTTCTTAGTTTTGACTACTGGTCTATAACATCTTTGGCATTTATGTCAGTAAGTAAAAATCCCAAGAGGCAGGCATTGACATCTTCATAACATCATCGAAGCAATGACTCCTGCAGAAGAGATTATATTTTAGTGTCATGCTCAAACTGCCCACCTAAATGTATCTCCAGTTGATCCCTAGACCCAAAACACTGGCATCCAGCACTGCTAACAGGCATGCTGCCATAGTGACAAATGTGTATGAGTTTAAGCAGCCAAAAGATGGGATATGATCTCTAATGTTCATTTCAATTGTTGCTTTCCCAGCCAGGAATATCATATCTGCAGCTTGTTCACAGGATTTAAGCCTATGGCTAAGGGCATAAACCAGCACTAGGTCAGCTCTGAGGTATATTCATTCAGAAAACTAATGTCTGTTGGCCCTGGCATGAGACATGGTTTCAGAGATCTACTGTTGGCTTTGTCTCTGAGTCTCTGTCAATGGGTTCCATTGAATTGCCTGGTAAAACTTATAGCACGTCAACCGAGAGTGTGAGAAAGGTGTCCAGAAATATTAACAACATAAAATTGAGTTTTGAATCAAATATTGTTATTGATCCAAAGCTCTGAATCAGTGGTGCAATGCAAAATCCTTAGTATGCCATCAAATCACAAGGAATCACAGAGAACGTTTTAGGATTGGATGGACCTCTTGAGATCATCTAGTTCAACCTCCCTGCTTAGGCAGAGTTAAGTAGAGAAGGTAGCCCAGAACCATGTCCAGACAGCTTCTGACTGTCTCCACATTGTGTCTGGGCGAACTGTTCCAGTGTTTGACCACACTCACAATAAAGGCTTTTTCTTGTGTTCAGATGGAATTTCATGTTTCTTAATTTCATGCATTGCTTCTTGTCCTGTTGCCGAGAAGAGTCTGACTTCCTCTTCTACATTGTCTTATATCAGTTATCTTGCACATCGATAATACCCTTGAGCCTTCCCTTCTCTAGGCTAAACAGTTCCAGCTCCCTCACCCTTTCCTCACAGTAGAGATGCTCCAGTCCTGTCGTCATCTTCACTGGATTCTCTCAAGCATATCCATGTCTCTCTTGTACCAAGGAGACCAGAACAGGAACCAGAGCTTGGTGTGTTTCCTCACCAGTGCTGAGTAGAGGGGAAGGATCGCCTCCATTGACCAGCTGACAACACTCCTACTAATGTAGCCCAGGATGCTGTTGTTTTTCTTTGCCATGACTATGCAGTGCTGGCTCACAGACAGCTTGTCGTCCACCATGGTCCCAAATTCCTTCTCTGCAGAGCTTTCAAGCTGGTGGCCCCAACACACAATGGCACACATTCTTCCACAGAAGCAGAAATTCGCATTTCTTTCTGTTGAACTTCATATGGTTCCTGTCAGCCCAGTTCTCCAGCCTGTTGAGGTCCCTCCAGATCACAGCACAACTCTCTGCCATATTATCCACTCATCCCAGATTCATTTTATACACTGACTTGCTGAGCGTTCACGCTGTCCCATCCTCCACATCACTGACGAGGATGTCACACAGCACTGGTCCCAGTGCCAATCCCTGTGGTACACCACTAGTGCCTGTTCTGCCCGGGCCTGACCCATCATATCTAACATCTGCATGCTTCCAGTGAAGGTTTTTAGAAGCAGATTCCTACACTCTACATAGAAATTTGTATACTTGGGGGTTTTTCTGGCTGCAGTGTGTGCATCTTCAGAATTTAAGCCTTACTACCGAGTTCAAGCAATGCATAATAACATGATTGTGTCAAGATGTATCTTTATAAAAATAAGTCATTTAATTCCTAGTTTGTAGTTATGCTAATTCTGGTCTTTTTTTTCATATAAGATTGAGCCGAAGTAGGTGGTAACTGGGTACGATTTAACTTTTCATCCACACATGAGATTAAACCAGAGCAACCAGTTTCATCCCAGAGAATTTGGATTCAGCTGCCAAACACAAGTGGAAAATTGTGAAATCTGATTTGCTAAAACAATTGCAGTACAAGAAGATTAATTACATGCAAAATGAAATGTCTGATGGCTCCCACTAATTAAGTCTCAACCAAAGTGTTATTGTAGCTCACATCAACTTGTCATCTTTCTTTTTCAAATTTAAACTGAAGTAGATAATTTAGGTGAAATTTAAGAAAATAAGATTTTTTTCACCAAGTGAATCATAGTTTAACTGTAAGGATAATATGTACTCAGTAATGCTGCCATACATATCACTAATTTTTAAGTGACTCATCAAAACATAAAATTCAGTACTGGTATTCTATGCTTTGGTCATGGGTTGGTTTTTTGAGAATTTTTTTCCTGTAGCTGAATTCATGAACACTCTCTGAAACAGCACAGTTTATTCTCAACTCTCTGAAGCTCTGGATCACTAGTTTAATACTCTGCACTGCTTTAATAGGAATCCACATCAAAGTGGTAAGTTTCCTTCTGCTGCACCAGACAATAGAGTTGCTAAACGTTAACAATGCCCCTCGGGAAGGAAGGGAAAACACACTCCTAAACTCTTGTAAGTCAGAGCAAAATTGTAACATTCTCTGTATGTGAAGGCAGAATAACATCAAGAAAAACTGTTGGAAAGGAACTTGTCAGATACCAAACACAAAGTTCAAGTTATCGGGATAAAAAAAAGTTTTATCTCTTTTTTGTTACAATTTCAAAGTAAATAGCTCCACAGGGTTAAGAAAAGCAGCAACTTTTAAATGGGAGAAGAAAACCCCATATCTGGCAAGTGAGTGTATTTCTTTTTTTATATTATACTCTGTAGCCCATTTGTATACAGTGTTACAGACACATCGATTATCAAATTGCATATATCAAAGCAGTCAAAATAGTCCTCCACATAGGTTTATAAAATGATAGCACATTGTAGAGTTATAGTATTTCTTAAATGTACCAAAGAGACTTTCCAGTATGTTTTTCTGCTATACATTTTACTGAATGAACAGCTTCTAATTTTGGAGGAAAGGCTTACAAAAGACAAAGCTGCAAGAGAAGCCATAGATTCCCATAACCCTTTGTCCATCTTTAAGATTTCAACCTTCTATTTTTTTTTTCCTCAGATGAAATGAAATGTATCAAACTCAGTTCAATTCCTGCCTTTCAACACACCGAAGGTGAAAAACAGGGAAGCTGTGGATAATGTGGTAAGCAAAATAAAAAGCTCTATGAGAAAGGAACCTTTGTTCTGTATCAGTCATTGCCAGAATGGAGAAGCAGCTGTTCAAAAAGAGAACTGAGAGACTACATTTTCCTTTTAAATATAAGGGACAATAAGGTCTGCAAAAGTATATGTGTGATATGTACGTCTGCAGTGAAAAAGATATTGTAACAGAGGCAGGGAATAGAGGTGATGATGGTTTTGGTGGTAGAGCAAAGGCAGAATATTGCTCAAGGATACACACATCAGTGTCAGTTGATTAGACAGTACCAAAAAAATACTTAGAAATGACATCTGAGGATAAAACATCATGGATATTTTGCTATACCAGTTAGGAATATTTAAGTCACTGGCTAGATTTTTGCTAATATCAGCTCTTCTGTGTTTGGCTGCTACACTCACATTCATTTCCTGTCTCAAGGAAGCTCCCTCACTAGAGAAGGCTCCCCGTATGAATCCCTCAGCAGCCTGACCTTTCTTATTGTTGGTCGCTCACATTCACTGCTTTTAGATATTGTCCTGATCTCCATCCTACTCTTCAATGAACAATGGGTTCAAATACCATAAGAAGACCCTATCTAAAGGCACTTAGCTAAACTCTCTTCAATATTCCAGCTAAGCTGGGTTCTGCTTTTTTTGGCTATGTGTATATTTGCATAGATTTCCTATCACTTCTTATAAGAATTTTGTCTCCCCATATTGACTTAGCAGATAAAAAAATCAAGTCCTTTTTTTTTTCAGGTACTTGCCTGTATTTCTTTTGCTTAGTAAAATGACCAAGTCCTGTTCATATGAAATACCTGGCCTGGCAAAACTGAAATAGTGCCTATTTAGTATTTAAATAAAGCTGTAATTCTCCACAGGCAGAGAATGAGAAGAATTCTAGGTCTTTATCCATGCCCTTCCTCATCAATTTTTATAAGTAATTAACAGTAATTAACAGCAAACTATTTCAGTATTGAAAATTGGGGGTATGATCATATATTTAGGCTCCTCCATAATTTGACAACCACCGATCAAACAAAAGAGAAATATTTTACCTTGCTTTTGCAGCCTTTTTTTTGAGCCAAAAATACACAAACCTGGCAATTTAATCACTTTATTACATGATTCTAATTTTTTTTGTGTGTGTGTCACAAGTCACTGCATGGAACCTTACTACCTGTTTCTGAAAATGATGTAATAATATGTGCATATTCTGGTTATACTTACTGTTCTCAAGTAATTACTGAATTTGAACATCTGCTGGAATTCAGATTAATTTTACAGTGATATGACATGTTGCCTTTCTAGGGTGAACCACTCAGTATAAAAGGACCTCAGAGAATGGCTGTTATTGAGCATAAACAGGAATGGAATACCTTCCTACTTCTTTCCTTTTATCGTCCCTTTTTCAAAACTGAGTATATAGCCACTTCTTTTTGAAAAGCCCTCTGGTTTATTTTCAAACCTCCAAAAGGCATAAAATCAATGTGAAGAGAGTTTGTTTGACTTCTCCCTCTGTGTGTTTAATACTTCAGAGGAATCCAGCAGATTGATACCAGAAGCTTTTTTGTTTGAACATCCCTGATGTCTCTTGGAATTTGTCAAAATTTAGTTCCTCAATACAGAGTTCAACCAATGGTTGTTCACCCTTACTGAGCTCTTCATTACAGCACTTGTCAAAATATCGCACCACCTATCTATAACAGCATTCTGTGTAAATGTGTATTCTATTCATGTGATAATTATATTTTTGTCCTTTATCAAGCTTTGTTATTTTTGATAGCCTTGCCTCCATTCGGTGACATCCTTGTAGAATGACCTTACCTTATTAGGGTTTCTGCTCCATCTGCTTTACCAAGCCAGGCAAGTACTACCGTTTGTATTGTTCTATCAGTCTCTTGGCATTTGTTTTATCTTGATCATATTCCTCAGCAGGAATCTGACTCCCGTCCTGAACACATGCTGCTCTTACACTGTTGGCAGACAGTGTACGTAATTAACCTCTTTGCCATTCGGTTTTGCCCACAAAAACGGCTTCAGAAGGCATTTACTCTGCTTTCCTTTACACTTGCCCAGAGCACGGCAATCACAGCCTGCATCTCTTTGTTGACCTTCTCACACAGTGGTACCAGTCACACTGGAATAAACCAAATTTTCATCCATCAGCCTGATCACAGAGCAGAGGTTACATGGGCTTCATGAGAGACCCAGAACCCAGACAATGCCTAGTGTAAGTTTTATCCCTCTTTCTATTTTCAGATTTTAAGGAGAGAAGCAGCTGAGTAATTTTTGGCCAACTGTACCTTCCACACGTATCCTTCTGTTTAACTGCAGTGCAGTTTAGAGTAGGCAATAAACCCTTCTCTGCTCAGACTTAGACCTATTAAGTAATATACTTTTCTGCTCTTCCCCAGTATTTCTACCTAATTTGATTCTAGAACTAAGGATGCAACATGGCTTTCCTTAAATAGAGTGTGATCTTCACATGGGATATTAAAGAAGCACAGTTCTGCTGACACCACTTATGTTAGCTGAGAACCTGGCCTCCGATTCTTTATTGAGACATGAGTGTAATCAGTACCATTAATATCTTGCCAGAAGGCATTAAACCTTCTTTTACAGTTTATTGTTTTTGTAATTTTTTTCAATTGTCTTTGCTGCTGATTGGAAGAGGATGTTTGCATTACTGATTTCAATAAGGTTCAGAGGAATAAGGAAGCAACAAAATAGGCTCACATGTGGACATGCTTCTGAATTTATAGTACATTTGCTGGTTCATCTCAACTACGTTTGGGAGGGTGAATTGGTCTGTAATTTGGGGTAATTCTATAAGCCATTTTGTGCCACGTATAATTTTACCATGAAATAAAATTGTTCCATATAAAAGTAGAAAGCCTCACACTCTTCTCCACTCGTTTAATTTAACAAGTAAAAACAGAGGAATGGGGAGAAAATCCAAGTGAAGTAATTTTTTTTTTTAAAGCAGTTTATTATTCAATAAACAAGCTAAGAAATGAACATTATCCAAGCATAAATATTGTAGAGCAACAGAAAGATGCTGCTGAGTAAAACATAGTTGTTTTTTGAAAAGAGTTGTGTTCTGTGCTGTTCTGCAGCCCCCTGGCCTTAAATCTTCCCTTTTCCCTTCCTGTCTGCAATCTGACTTTTCCTCTCTGAAGGGTGGATAAGCCTCATGTTGCTTCTTTTGTTTTTTCTCTACTTTTCCTTTTCTTCCATCAAAACTGAGTATATAGCTCGATTTACCTTTATCACATGATAAGTTTTCAAGTGTAAGCACTTTTTTAATGCCTACTTTTTATCCGTATAGTGGCATTTTCAGTCTCGAACGAATGAGGTTGCAGTTGCACTACATGGCTACAGGGTGAAGTAGGAAACCGAAGATGACAACTCCTAAGAGCAAGATACAAAATTCTGCAGACTTTCATAAAATCTTTTGCCCTCAAAAGAGGAGAAATAGCTGAATTTACTGAGTGGGTATGAGAACAAGGTCCTGGGCATGCATATTTCCCTCCCCACATCCTACAGCAGCCATGTTTAGAAAACATGGGACATATTTGTAATGAAGAGATGCATAATGTTCCTACTAAAAAGGTCACCCATTTCAATCAGTTTGAGCTCTGGATCTCCCAAATTTCATCCATGACATGCAGACTGCTACCCAGAACCAGGAAATATTTTTTTGTTACTGTGGACTATACATAGTAATATCCAGCACAAACCACTGGGTCACTGGATACCTTGTTAAAGTACTAGGGAAAGCAACGTGTTACCTAGTCCACTTTCTTGAGGAATGCTGCGAATTCCTCTGGAAGCCAGTGAGTACTTTCACTGGTATTCAATTAATTTCTCGGTTTGGTGAAATGGGGCAAAAGGTCAACAATTCAGCTGTAATACCTTTGATGGATGCAAAGGATGACGCATGGGACATTTACGTTATTTCATGATTAATAGGTTTCTTCCCAGTCAGTGTAGTCCTGAGTGTGTCCAGCTCTGAAAGTAGAGAAAATGTACATCACCTCTGGGTA
The DNA here is from genome assembly GCA_013398955.1 of Callaeas wilsoni. Taxonomy (NCBI): domain Eukaryota; kingdom Metazoa; phylum Chordata; class Aves; order Passeriformes; family Callaeidae; genus Callaeas; species Callaeas wilsoni. The sequence goes on from VWPU01016399.1 coordinate 477,361, forward strand.
CAGCTGAATTTTACTCCCAGCAGTACCCTGGCAGTAGGATATTGGACGAGTTCTGTCAAAACATGTTTTCACAGAGATGCAGTGGGACTCAGAAGAAAGAAAGATTGTTGCATGTTATCAGTTGAGGCTCACTGAGAAAGCAGCTACCTAGACACCAGCCAAATAAAAAAGAAACTCCTTATAAAATGTCCTACTATTTTTATAGCCTAGCTCAAAATGGGAAAAACAATGAAAGGCAGAGTTTAAACTGTCACTTCATCTTTAATTTATATTTTTCTCCGGCTTTCCCTAGAGGTTGCAGAATCGTGGAGAAATGAAGTAAACTAATGATGTGGCATGCAAATAGGACAAACATTTTCTCAAAAAAACACTTCAAATCCCAAAAAACCACATGGCATTTTCAAAAAAAAAGACAGTGTTTACTGACTTAAAGGTATTTCAGTGAGGCATTAAGATTGCTGGGGGTTTTGCTTAAAGATGTAACGGTAGAGTCTTCAATATATTTTCAATGGCATTGTAAATTAAGTGAGAGACATAACCATTGATTTATCTCAGACGTTTACAATATAAAATTGTGGAGGATTTTTCTAAAAATCATATGCACAGATATATACAACACAATAAATGACATCTACCTAATTCATCTTCTATGTTCTCTGCTAGGAACATTGTGCCTCTCCCCCTTGATTTAATGGAAATTAGTTTCGGTGACGTACAGTGAAGTGGAGACACCAGGTTCTTTCTTAAATTGGGGAAAATATGAGCCCCGTTACCTTTACCTTTTATGAGTTGGTTGCTCTTTAGTGTTTGGCAAGACAAATAGAGTTACATACTGTGAGTGACTCAGAACAGAACTTCACTATCAATCACCTGCCTGACTCTGCAAAAATTCTGTAGGGCATTCAGGACACTTTGCTGCCAATGAATATTTCAGACAAGATGAATCCCTAACAGCTTCCTGATGGATTAATACTGGAAAGCAGGACTTTTTCTTGTTGTATAGCAGTTTGTCAAAATACTATTTCCACTAAAGCTCGGCACCAGCATGTCTCTTTAAATGAAGAAACTAACCCAGGGGAGTATCACTGACTCCCTTTATCACAAGTCATTTGAAGAAATTATATTTAATATATTAATATTGTATGAACAGCAACAGCAGAAAATAGACAGTGATTGCTCCATTGTTAAGGAGTTTGTTTTAGCTTCTAAGTCTTTAATATTGCACTAATGAAAGTGAGTTACAGTGGATGCTTTAATAAAGCCACCTCCCAGGCAGAGTCATCCAAAGGTGCATGCTATGGGCCTGGATCTGTTGTAAACTTCCAAAGGTTCCCCAGTGCCATGGGAGGAGAGTCTCTAACCCTGAGAAAACTGTGGTTCTTGACTGTCTTTTCATAATGATAAGCCATCTTTCACTGCCAGAAATTCTGGAAAGGGACTATTCTATATAGAGAGAGGACTTTGATAACTTCAACAGACATGCTCATCATTCCAAACTGCATATTATGGAGAATTGCTCTGTGAACACATTTACCTGACCAAAGACCTCCAGTCACTACTGCAAACAAGGCCTCCAAAATGTTTAAGGTACCTCTATCAACAGCGATCTTATGATAGGAAATTACCTTAGTTTTTTAAACTGACATCTTATTATTTGAGCACTAAGATGACAGCTTTATTTTAAATATGTATTGATTCTGATCCCACATGCATCCTTAAGAGACTTTTGCAAAACTAGTGGAATAGGTTTGTTCTGATTTGTGATTTGTGAAATTAGAAACACGTATTAAATGCACCATTTTTATCAAAATAGTATTTCACTTGCATTTGAATAATTTAATTAATTATATGTTCATCTAAGTACATAGAATGTTGTATTAGTTGTCTACTTTTCTAATCAACCTACAACAAAATAGTTAGCATAAGCCATGCATATGAAATCATGATACAGTCAACACAGGATTCGACCTAATGTCCACCTTCAACTAACCTTCAATTCTATACTTTTATTACAGAAATTTCCTCTTGATTTTAGCTCATCTCCAGCCTTAATCTGTGCTTCCACCTCCTGTTAAACAGCTGCTACATGCCATTCCAAGGACAGCTGCATTTCAATTCATGTGAAAAAATTCTTTTATCTACCATTACTACTTCTCCAGGTTGTTATAAGTACTAATTTAATTTTGCAGAAGGCTTTGAGATATTTGGATGCCTGCAAAGTGTCATTAATTACAACCTTATGCTATAACCAGGTATCTTCAGACTTACACAAGTCCCAGATAAAGTCATATGTGCCTAAGCATTCTTGAACTTTGCAGTATTCATCAAAAGATATGAAATTTGGAGGGCAGGCATAGTTTCAGTCAGAACATGAGTCTTTGCAGAACAGAAAGAAAATACACTAACTTTTCTCATTTCAGACTTTGTCAAATGACAGAATATTTTTCTTTATTAGCACAAATATTAAACACGATCTGACTAATATCATGGCAGTACATCTGTTGTTGTAATGGATATGAATTTGCCAAGCTATTCTCTCATTTTGTTGTAGTAAGAATAAAAAGCCCAGCCCATTAACAAGAACGGAGTAAATGATCTCACTTCATCATTTTCAAAGAGACTGATGGAATATGAAATGAGTTTCATGGTAGTAAAGCATCGCAGTATTACAGGATTGTTTGAAATTACACAGATAAATGGACAGATAGCTGCAAAGCAGTCTCTTGAATATTTGTGTATATACCTATTTATATATGTCTGCATGTATATACAGATGCACAATAATATTTACATTTTAATACAGAAATAGAAGAGTATTGTTTAACTTTTATTATTTACACTCGTGAGCCTGCGTATGTTGTTACCAGACACCTACTCATCCTGTGACAAATCAGGCTGGTACAACCGTTGTTTTCATCTGCCGAGGATCTGGCACTGCATGCGTGCATGTATGTATGTCTGTATATCGATACAGATATAGATGATATAGATACAGATGCATCTACAGCTACATGTACAGAAACATATAAGGAAACTTGGAGTGAGAGCAGCTTAGCTTGTCTTTTTCCATTATAAAGTATTCTATGCCCTTTTTATATCTTCTACCTCCTTTGATGCAACATGAAAATACCAAGAAAGCAAAGAGAAAATCCTTGGGGGGAAAAAAAAAAGAGATTGCTTTGAAATAACATTAATCTTTATCTGGGTTTATTTCTTTCTTTATTGAGCATGGTTAAAATCAGGGTTTGCCCTGCAACGGCTGGATTCTTCATAAAACTTTAGGCCATCTTCCCAATAAATATTCCAGAACTGGTCTCCTCATGATATGCTATACCAGAGATGCCATGAACTCCTGGATGTTGCGCAGTGTTCCTAGACACAAACTCAGGCTTGCTATCCTTTCAGAAAACTTTCAATTTTTTTAGATTTAAAGTGATAAAAGGTGCCTATTAAGGTTCTGGGCATCCTAACATATCTCTTACAAAAATACAGTGAAATACTAACTTTCCCTTGGCACATGGTTGAAATGCTGAAACTCAGCCCAAATGGGTCACAGCTTTCAAGTTTACAGCCAAATGAGGAAAAATAGGATTGTGCAGTGCTTTGAAGTCTTTCCCTTTAAAAAACTAAAAAATAACACTTTAAGTTCTGCTGTAAACAATGAAGTGTTAGTTTTCAAAATCACAGTTTCATGTTTAAGAAGTGCTAAATGTGCACATTCTGCTTGTTTATGTAAAAGTCTAATGATGGCTTAATCAATTTTACATTATTTTTCCATAATACTTTGTCTTTCTTCCATGCACGACTTGGTCACCCAGGGAAGGGGAATGAGGCTTACAGAAGCAGCTAAAGTATCTTAGTGCATCCCAATTTCCATGAACATGATTTTGCAACTTAAATAATTTAAAATATTTTTCCCCATAGTCTTACATGTTCCACAGCATAAATGCCTCTAACATCATGACTTGCCCCTGGCTCCCTGTACCTCAGGGAGCAGCTGGCCCTCACTGTGCCCTGGCAAAAGGGTATTGATAGCTGTGAAACTGGGATGGATGCCTCTGGCAAAAAACCATGTTCAGCTTTAAAGGTCATCAAAGAAGAATTACATACAGATTCTCTTATCTGATAATCAAGCAAAAATACTTGTATTTGAGCAATAAAAGTATTTTTCAGTTAAATCTGTTATCTTTGTTCAACTCACATTCCCATGGAACTCAATGAAAATATGGAGATTTTCAAGAAATGTGGCCAAAGAAAGGAAAGGAAAAAAATTGTTATTAATAACAAATTATAATCAACACTTTAATGATAAGATAAGAAACTTAGTAAACACCGTCAGACTAATAGGAAATAATGTTAATATTTTAGACAAGTATGCATTAATTTTCAAGACGCAGACTATAATCTACCGGGTGCAAATGAGAGATGATCCCCTGTTTTCTAAAAATCCTAGCTATTCATTGCAACGTACTTCATGCCATGTAATATATTTTCTAATATTTTGCAAAGTAAATGTATGAATACATATCCTTCATTGTAGTGTTGAAGGTGTGAAATTATTCCTCTATTCACATGTGGCTTTGATTGTTGGGGATTTCGAATATCCTGAAACTTAGCTAGGAAAAAATTGCTACGGTTGAATATATTATTGCTGAAGTAATTATTCAAATGAAGTTGAAGTAATCCATACAGAATAAGAATAAAATAAAATAGATTTTTTACAAAATTTACCATGTTGAAATAAACAGTGATTTTTTCAAAATACTGTTTTGGGTATTGAACGGTTTTTAAAGAAACCTTTGTTTTAGACACAAAACATGGTAGTGTGTTTCAGTTCTCATAGCCTCTGAGCCTCCTTCACACTGCAGTTATCACAAATTCTCTATAATAACAAGATTATTTTGTTTACAAAACCACAATATTGCAAAACATTTGCATCACTAATGTAATTAAGTACTTGTGCACATGCTAATGTGCTCTACCTAATCTTAGGTTTGCAAATTTTCAATTTTGTGTAAGGGATAGAATTATAATTTTTTCCTTTCAGTAAATGCTTCAGGGTTTAATGACAAAAATTAACTGGATAGCATTAGTATTTTCCAAGAGACAAAGAAAACTATGCTGCAGGAAATTATCCTGCAACAAACAAACAAAAAATTTTCCCATGTAAATTTTGTGATTAATGTTAAGCAGGCATTGAGCTTTTAAGCAATTAAAATGTTGTGCTATGTTCAACCATGATTTCATGCCCCGAACCCAGATAAAGAGAATAACTGCTGATCCTATAGTCCTAATTCAAAGCTGATTGATGTCACTGGAAACACTGTACTTATCTGCATCCTATGAAAGTGTAAGGAGCTCTCTAAATGCATAGGCTAAAATGTAACTCCATTTGAAATGCTCTTATTGAGACTAGGTGCTGTCTGTTAAAGCAAATTACTTTTAGTTGTCTGTGCTACACCCTAAGGTGGAATACCTACTCATTGTTATATTAAAAGCTCATGAGTCTTAAATAGATCTTTCATTAATTACTGCCTAAGAAAACAATTGACCTGAGCCAGAGAAAATGCAGATTAATTATCACTGCTCAGTCACTCGTAGGACTGGATCCTCAATCTCAATGTGGCTATATAATACACTGCTAATGAGGCTTCATTAGAAAGCATCCTCTCCCAGTCTAAATAACTTCTTTAATCACATTTATTACAAAATAAACCCCGTTTCTTTGGTTTGCAGACTAAGTCCTTTCCATGTTTTTACCTATGAAAATCCTAAACATCCCACTTATTTCTGCACATTTATTTACATGTAACATTTAAAATAGCTGTCATTTACCACACAAGGTCATTAAGAAGAAACCGATTACTTGTCTATATCTTCTTTGTCTTATAATCAAGAATATCCAGAGTAGGGACAGCAGTCATATAACTAAAAAATGATAAACATATTAACAGAAAGTAGCAGAAAGGAGAAGCCTCAGCTCTTCCATTACTGTCAAGCTCTAATCCATGCAAGGATTGAAGACACAGGATTTAAAGGATAATAAACACAACTTCAGGCCACCTCTAGCATTTCTTGTTTAACAATCTAATCAGAAATATGTCCCAGCTAGACTCCTTCCCCAGTACTTAGCCTGCCTGGGCTGGAGATTGAATGACTGGATTTACATCTCTTCAAGATGCTCACAGTATCTGAGTAGCCAGAAAGTAACTTGGAAATCCTATTTTCTCATGGACTTATGGTCTTATATTCATGAAGTTACAGTGGCAATTATTGCCACATTTACTGTTTCTGAAGAATTTTAGTGGCAGGTCCTAGGCAAGGGAGCTCGTAGTGATTTAATGCTTCTGAAGATGAGAAGGTTACCTAATAGTTAAATTTAGAGATTAAATATTAAAAAGCCATATTCATAAGAATTTTTGAACACTCTCAATGTCCTGAACATAACATTGATCTTTCATTAGTCGCTAGAAGTGAACACTTTGTGAACAGGTTTTTTTCCTGGTATGTTTGCTTGCTCTTGGTACAAAGCCTCAAATCCACATTCAGATGTCATTCACGAACCAGGATAGTCTCCTAATTACTGAATACTCATTAACTGAATCTATTTTCTTTCTTGTGGTTAAAATGGTAGCTAATCCAGGGGCAAAACCACTATCACTTTAGTTGAACGATTGGCTAAATTTCTAGAATGAATATTAGCAGTGTACATGACTGAACTATGTTCTGTTTATTAATAATTGTTTTAATTTCCAGAGACTGCTAAAGCAATAGATCATAACATCTCTGCTGACTGTTAGAAAAGGTGACTACTCACTTGCTTAATAAGTGACTAACAGCTGAAAGGGGGATAAATCCTGCTGCACACTGAAGTGTCTTTACTTGCAAACACTTGGCTTTATAATCTCAGCATTGTTGTCTTAACATCTTTTCCTTTTTTCCTGTAGAATTTTATAATGAAGATTCTTATTGAATATTTAGAGCTTGTCATATCCACTTAGAGCATACTTAGGTATACTTCAGGACACAGTGAAGCTGTATTCATCACACTCTAGAAGTGGAAGACAAGTACTTAAGGTTCAGTAAAGGCAAAGCTTTATAAAACTGTCACTTTTGAGAAGTCCATATGAAAAGAAAAACATTCAATATAATTTATGTATTAGTAAAAGCTGCTCTCATAAAACATGTATCTATTCTTATGAGCTTAATTTAAATAAAAATAAATTATATAATAAAATTATTTGTTACAGAAGTAGAAAAATAACCCTCAAATAAGACACCAAAAATATAGTACTACACCAACATCAGCATTTCACTGTTCTATTTCTCCATGCAGTGACGTTAATAAAGAGTACATTTGTGTTCATAAAATGAAGTTCAATGTTTCTTTAGTTTCTCCGATGCATGGATTTAACAACCAGTGCCAAATAAAGGTAAGCTTCCAGCCTGGTTTTTTCCATTGATTGCTGGAAATCAAGTCCCACCATCATCTTTTACTCCTTCGCACCATTCACCACAGTAGCAATTTTCCTATTTGTATCTTCACAAAAGCCATATCAGAAAAAATGTCATGAAAATTTATAATGTTTAAAAAATGAAACTCCAGTGCCCAGTTCATATTTGCTCTCCTTCCTCCTGTTGTTTTTGCTTACACTCTTCTCCATCACCCATGATGTTGGCAACCTGGCGAATGGGATTACCCCTCTTCAGGTTTCTACCACAGCCCTTGGGAAAGTTTTCATCCCTCAGCAGAGAGGAAAAGACCTCTCACTACAGCAGACAGAGAAAACCAACACGTTCAAATTGGATGGTGGGCAAAGAGAGAGCAGCACAGAGAAAATGAAAGGCTGCATAGGAAGGCACTTGCACAGTCACAGAGCAGGAGTTGTGCGTGTACACTTTAGCACGGCTGGTGTGGGCTGGCCCGACACCGAGCCTGGGCGTGAACATGAACAGCAACACGACGGGTGTTAAAAATGACAAGTCCCCCTAATTAATGTTGTTTGCTTTATGCTTTTTGAGAACAGAAAGATGTTAAAGAAACTAAGAGTACTTGCTTTATGCCTCAGTTTTTATATATGGTTTTCATTATTCACTGCAGCTTGAAATTCCTGTGTCAGCCCCTTCAGGATTGTCTCTGCCTTTTAGAGCAAAGAAAAAGCAATGATAGTTGTAAAAAAACTTTGGTTATTCAGACATCCATGCAGAAGTTGATTTATTTTTAATAGAACTGCCGTACTTTAGGTTTAAATCATATTAATGTAAAAGCATGTTTCCTAGCCCATTAAATCTTAAATTGTGCAGATTAATATACTACATCTACTGCTGCTCTATTTTGGTAAGCAACCAATTTGAAAATGCAGTTCAGTTTGAAGCAAACATATTTTTATTATTATCTTTGATATAACTGGTCTTGCTACAAACAGTATATATTGCCAGTGTAATTTGAAGCAATTGAAACAAATGAGGGTATAGTTATGCCAGATAAGACCATTTCATTTCCTCTGTGAAATGTCAAAGTTTATGATTCTGATGTCTAGAATAGAATAGAGTTGAGATAACCACAACCCACACACCAGTTTCATTTGTGGATTGCAGACACTTCTTGATCTGTGCCAGCAGATTACAGTAGTATGTTTTTAAAGAGCTCATCATTTATATAGGAAGACAAGAGTTGAAATGAAAATGTGTAGTCGAAAACAGCCTTCATAAAGTGAAAGAAGCCCAAGATAGCTGTAAGGTGACATAACATCTATCAGTGAAATGGAACAGCTGTCTCAGGCAAGACAGATAAAAGTAAATGACTTCAAAGCAGAGGAGGAAAGTCAGGACCAACCCTGGATTCCTCAATCCAAAGGAATGACCATAATGGAGAAGAATGAGTATTAAACATGGGATTTTAAAACTTCTCCATATCTGGCAGCAGAAAGACAAGTATTGGAGTAGATTGTGCATTACAGGGATTCAATATGGCAATTTTTGTCATTCTTTGTGGGTTTGGTATGCATATGACAAATCAGACTTATTAGAGAGAACTTTGAAATTTTTTAATGGATCGCTTAATCACATTCCAAAAATTTCTGAAAATACGTTTTCACCTAAAAAACCCCTTTGTTAGAGACAGAACAATATGAAAAAATATTAATTATCTGTCTTAAATAACATAAGTCATTATGAAAATTTGAAAATTACTGCTGAAATTTGAAATGTTTAAATACTACAGAGTTGTAAATATTGGCATTGCAATTAAATGAAAATTAGTGCCTGTTTCTTTAGAGTTTCCCTTGAAATTAAGCAAATGAACAAGAGCTAATGCAGTCTATCCTAGAAGGAAATATAATTTTTAATACCTTGTAGGTGATCAAGCAAAATATTCCTATTTCAAACATAATGTCATTAGAGTTGATTGGGATGATTAGTTTTGATTGGGCAAAAAATTGCCTAACACCAAAGTTAATTATGTGTTCAGAAGGAATAAAGGAAAAGAGGTTTAAAATTGTTGTAGGGTGTTGGGTACTGTTTTTATGTAAAGTGAAAACTGTGCACTTACAACCATGTTTTACATTTCTCATTATGTGAAGTCTTGATTCACTACATTTGCATGTGAACCTAAATTTCTGAGAAAGTTCTGAACACCCACTGATGAACAGGTCCATCATAGCATGTATAAATAAAAATGACAGTGCCTGAGCTCTCCGTAACGGTAAGAAAGATACAAACAGAACAGCTGCGTAATGCCCCCGGAGGAGTCTGATTGACTGTGAGGTAACAACACAGGTATTTTTCCTGTAAATAGGCCACCAGATCCCTGGAAACAGTAGTTAAAGGTGAAAGACTTTGTTTACTCTATTTTATTCTTGCATTTGTGCTGGAGGTAGGTTTTGCCAATTAAATTTGCTCACCAGCTATTCATAAATACAAATGTAATTTGCAATGCTCATACAGTGTGATATATTCATAAAAAGGAAATTTACTAAAATAACACCAAGAAAAAATACTTTAAAGGCAAGCTGCTGTAGTAGCATAGCCCATTTTGCTAAATACAGTATTGCATATGAAGAAATTATTATTTAAGACAAGACAACTGACATAACAGTGGAAAATTTTGTCTACAAACCAAAGGCCCAGTGCTTATGGGCTAGCACATGGCTAGTGATGTGACATTGCCAGTGAGGTTCAAGGGGCTTCATCTGTGAGACTGGCACCAGACAATTATTGCTTTTTTTTTCCCCAATCTCCACCCTTGACTGACTTGATTGGACCTTCACTCATCTGAGGAGGATAGTGATGATGATGATCATTAAAACACAACTGTTCAAAAAGAGGCAGCAAGAGAGCTCACTGTGAAAGGTTTACTTCAGGCAGTACGTTTCATAGACCAAGCAGCTGCTCTGCCTCCATGCAGCCAGACTCCAAAAATCCTGTTGGCAATCCTGCTGATGCTCCTCCAGCCTTAGCATCTTCTGTGAGGAATACTGTCTCCATCAGATAAAAGACTGTATATTTGCCATCATGTTGTTTTGCTAATGTCTTTGATATCCTGAAGGACAATTCATTGTTTTAATGCATGATGTAGTGCAATTCATCATGCAGCAAGAACAATGCTAATCCCCCTTCCTGTTTGCATCAGCCATCACTCTCCAGCCCCTACTGTATCTGAATGAATCTGAGCTCATTTATATTAATCACGAGTTATTTGTATAGAAAAAAGCCAACTGCAAATTGTATGCATAGGTACCATACAGATGAGAAATAGAGTGAGAGTATTAGAGAAGACAAAAAGAGGAAATGAAAAGTATGTTTTATGTTTTAATGTTTATAAAGCAAATAATAAGGTTAAGCAAACAGCATATAAACAGATATTACAGAAAAATAATATTCAGGAAATAGAATGTGAAAATGCAGATAAGAGCATTTAAAAGAGATTGAAGAAGAACTTTCAAACTGCCAGAACACTTAAAATTCCCTTACAATTTCCACTCTTGAAGAACTGCAACACGAACACTATGCGGTGTTGCAGATACCTTCTCAAAGGTGTGGTCTCTCAGTTACAGTTCTGTACCAAGTTGAATGCTTTTGCACTGAGATTTACCAATCTCCTGTCCTAAGGATGCAAACTGACATATATTTATTGTCATTTCCATTATTAAGGGTTTCTTAGGTTGTGCATCAGCCACTAGGATGAATGCAGCATGCTATTACTTGTAAAAAAGGATTGGCGTTGACTCTTCAGTTTACAGTTAAGCCTAGATAGAAATGATTCTTGCATTTATTTGTTACAAAACACATTTTTTTGCTACAGAATTATGCCTAATTCTTGTAAAATACTTTTTATATAATAATTTTGCATCCAAGTTAGTAACATTGAAGCTGGCTGTACTATCAGAATCAAACTAAATTCTTAAGTAATTCTCTGATTCATAGCTATCATGCTTTTCCATGGACATGTCACAAACCAGTGTATTTTAAAGCTGACAGTACAAAATAACCTTACATAATTTTTCATACTAATATTTCTCGAGGTACATGACAAAACTTGGGTGTAAAGATGCTATGTCATTTACAATTTACAGTCAGAATTCTTATTTTTCTCTTTAGCTTTTACTATTTATTAACCTGTCAACTTGGATGCAAGCCAAAGATGATTTCTACTAATGACTAAGAAATTTTCTTTTCTAGTCTTAAATCTTATAATTGAATAGCTCATATAGAGCGGTTTCAAAAAAATAGAGGAGTAATCCAAAAGTACAGCTGAGCTACAATCATGCTTTTTACATCGTCAGTCCTGCTCCAAAGGGTGAGTTCCCTCAGAGTTATCATAAAATTCCATGTAAGGGTAATGTCCATTAGATAATAGGTAACTAATGGGGGACTATAAGCAATCCTGATATCCAGGCAATATTTATCAGAAATCTAGTCTAATACATAGCAGAATATTAGCATTAAAATAATTTCAAGGAATAGAAGAAAGAAAATGCACTATTTAAGTCATTGGCTGAGGTTTTGGTAACCAGATCTGGTAATGGTGTCACTTTGAGTGCCATGAAGATACTTTGATTCCCTTTTTTTTTGGGGGGGAGTATTTACTAAATGGTCACAAGATACAGCTACTTCAAAGATATTCAAGTCTTAAATTTTTACCTGCTAATGCTCAAATACATAACGCAAGTAAGAGAAGGACTCTGGGTAAACAACCAGAACCCATTCATACTGAAAAATTCCTGGTACTGCATGGATTGTATTTTTATGTAAACTACTTCATGAATTTTTCATGATTTGTTTGTTTGCTTTTGGTGGTTTTTAATACAGAAGGAAAATAAGAGGCTGTTTCATTATGTGGTATGTGTGAGGCTGAAGAAATTACGTTGGCAACTGCCCTAAAAATGAGGCAAATAAGAGTGTTATCACCAACAGTGTGGTTACACTGAACTCCATCTTAGGCTGAAAGTTTCAAGAAAACAGTAATAAAGGCATTTAAGATGCAGCTATAGTCTCACCTACAGGTTTCCAGGCATGACTTATGGTATGTAGCACAGAGTTAAGTCATGCCCTGGACTTTTTCATAAAAACAAAATATCATAAACGTTCAGGCAAAAATGGTCTGGTCTGAGAGGTATCAGTATGGATAGGAATTATTGAACACCCAGGCAAACCATTAGATTATTACAAGATACAAGAAAGTCTTTAAAGGATTCATCCATCTGAAACAGGATCAGAAAAATATTGCTGAAGACATACTTTTTGAGCTGGATATATGTCCTGCAATATGATTTATGGAATAGGAATTCCATCATCCTCTTTATGCTCTGCTAGCTGAAAAAAAATACCTTGAAATGGCAGTTTTCTTCTAAAATTAAGATTTATTGAAGAGATAATCAGAAAGATTAGACTTGTCAATGTCTGCTGGATATATGGTCTAAGCAACTCATTTTTCATTTTGCTAAACAATGCTTTAAGCTTATAACAAGTTTCCTAAAAAACACCCTTCTTCGGATGAAGCCTTATTTCAGTAACTTTTTTTAAGAGAATAATGAGGCAACCACCGGGTTTCTAAGTCATCAGAAGCAACCCAAGATTCCTAAGCGTTCTTATGTTACTTCCAGAATTATAAGATGAAAACTTTGTCCTTATTCGTTTTTATTTCTAGTTATTCCTTTATTCAATAACTTTATGTAAATACATATATAAGAAGCCTTGATAAAATTACATGTTGTATTTCTCAAGTAGGATGAAATTCTACTGGTATGCCCACTGTTTGATGCATTGTATTAATTAATAAGTCTTGTCACATAGTAGCAGCCCTGAAACACGAAAGTAAATTCCTCATTGTAATTAGTGGCAGGGTATTTACATATTTATCGAATTTTTTTCCTCTCATCTACAAATATATTAGTGCTTTACATGAATTTTTTAGTTTACAACTTGCACATAGTGTTTCTGCCTGAATATCAGATAAAGGCTTAAAGGAAGATTTGGTTTTTTAAAGGAAATCTCTTTTCTCACTTAGCAACCATTCATCACCTAAGCCTAGGGCCTCCTGAAAGCTGCTGAAAAGGGTGGATGTTCTGTTTTTTCACTTGCTTTCTGGCTGTCATTTTTTTTATTAGCAACACTACAGGGGACCAATTATACCAAGAATAAACAAGATATCTATTTGGGTTTTTCATTATTTGACTGCTGCAGTTCCTTTTCCTTCATCAGAGATTTTCAGCAGAAAATACCCCATGGTTTTGCCTATAAACAGGATTTTGGGAGCATATTAAGAGTAATAGTATTCACTGGTGCAGAATAAACACAATCATAATGTTAAAATTATTAAAAATGTCTCTGGGTTTGTGTCTACACAACTGCAAGCTTCAGTGTGAATTTCAGTCTGGCTGCACCTTACGCTACCTTTAAAAGAATGATAGCAATGCTGCCTTGTTTCAAAAACTTTGCCAGAAAAGAACATCTTTAGCCAGTGGTCTCCTGCAGAGCATTCAGGAGATGTACTTGAGTTAAACAATAGCTGTGCCCATTTGTGTAGGTCAATGTTGTCAAATTTACAGCCCCTGTCAAAGGCAAGGCCAAGTCTTGTCTTCGTTGGCCCATATGACTTACGACTTACCTTGTATATCCTTATGGCTTACAGTATTTGTCCTACTATAATAACCTTGGCAAAGAAGAAAATCACACAACGCACTCAGACAAAGAAAGGAGTCTATACTGGCTAGTGATTGGACGTGAAAGTTTGGAGAATGGACCACAAAAATGAATTAAGTTATTTGTTCCTTTGACACTCAAAACAAATGCTGGATACAATCCCAAGGTTTGCTCTTGCCAGATATATTTCCGATGATTGTGATATCAGACATATTTTTCTGTTAAAGCTCAAATATGTAATACCATACGGTCAAGAACTGAAACTGAGGGCAGCTACTCACACATCTATTCACACTAATTAACACTTACAAGATCTCTGAGATCCTTTGAGTAAAACTCTTCATTCTTACCTTCATCTTTATTTTTACTTTTCTGTTATGTTTCCCTGCTTTTAATGCTTATAAGCTTCATGAGTTAATTTTTCTCAGAGCTGCCCCATGTTTCTCTAAGTCTGTGAAATACCTTCTTTGCCTCTATATGTAGAATTATTTCTTCTAGGAGACCAAAAAAACCCAGCTTACTTATCATCTGAGTATGAAAAAACAATGACAACATTCATATTAAATGTCAATAATAACGTGAGCAGTAGGATAAATCACTGTCCTTGTTAACTGTAATTTCTTATCCCTCATATGTATTTTACATAGATTATAAATCTTCTGGGCATGAACGCTTCCTCTGTCTGGAAAAGTGAGAAGAGCTGTAGCTGCGTATTTTGGATAAATGTAGGGCAAGGATAACACTGAGAATGGTGCTGTGGATGTGGTCTGCACATCACATGTTTTGAGTATAACTTCAGAGCTCATGGTTTTGTTGTGGTGTGTATGTCAGACTGGACATATGCACACACAGTATTACCAGTATAGGATGCCAAAATCTGTGCTAAAATAGTGCATAGAATGATGACAGGCTGGAGGTGTTTCAGCATATTTAGCTGCTATTGAGCTCTGCACTTGCTTGAAAATACCTGTTTCTTTCCAACTTATTTTAGACTATTAAAAGAATATTTTTAAATAGAAGCTTCAATGTAAAGAAGCATTTCTATATTATTTCTTTTTTGTTAAGTAGACTTCACCTTTATATTGCACAATGTCTACAATCTCTATACTTGATGAAAAGCATGAAGGAGTACAATGATTCTGTTCCAAATCCATTTGAAATTCAATCCAGCATTGAATTTCACCCAATAGCACTTACTAAGTTTATGAGTGGGCTTAGGGAGTTAAAAACTACCTGATCATGGTATTACCACACATTTGTGAAGTCCTCTCTACGACTACTTGAAAGGAGGGTGTAGCAAGGTGGGTGTCTAATTCCAGATCTAAATTGCACTTTTCCCTGATGTTTTTCATTATTTCTGTAAAGAAGAAGGAGTTTAGAAGGATCAAAAGCTCTGAGCTGCTTTGAGAATGACATTCTGCAGTCCTTCATCCTGAAAGATGCCACACTGGGTATGTTTTAAATTGTACTTGGAGAGGAGACCTTTGTACAAAAAATTAATCAAGAAATTCCTTGAAAAATGACAAGAAAAATCTCTATTTGTAGTTTGGGCACAGACTAAACATTGATATTTTGGTAAAGGAATTAAAATAATCAAAAGATCAATTATTTCAGTACTACTTTGACATGAAATAGAACACTTGGTAGCAATGATCCATCAGAATACAGTAAAGAATATTTTGCTGATGCAGGAACTATTTTTCTCTGACATAACTCTTCAAAATATATTGATCTCATGCCTCAAGGATGGAATCATGATTCAATCAGAATCAGGGGTCTCCAGGAAAACAGCTGATAGATTATGAGCAGTATAATGCTACACCAATTCCCGGAAGCTGAATGAATGACAAACGACTCCAGGTAAAGGCCCATTGGGGCAGAAACTCTGTGAAATACCAAGTTATCCTCCAGTAGAGCAAATTCCACACAGCAATACTTTTTTATTACTATTCCTACTTTAAAATCCAGCTCTAGTAGACTGTCCCCACTGCTGAGAAGCATTTTGTTATGCTTACAGTGCTTAAGAAGTACTATCATGCTTGATTCAACTTAAACTGTGCCTAAATAAGTAAAATCTGTCTGATAATCAGTTGTGATTTTTTCCTAATCAACTTTTGAAATAAAATTAAGGTTTCTCATGCAAAATAAATTAGGACTTTGTTTCTATATCTGTGCATCTCTTCTTCCCTACCAACATGTAGATCTGTAGATCCACTTTTACAAGACTGAAGACCGGTTTAAGTTTCTACAATGATTAGATTACTACAAACTTCATGAAACTCAGCAGGTGGAAGGAGGAGACCCAAACAAGCACCTCTGATGTAAGGGAGACAGGAATTCAGACAGAAAGAGACTGTTATTGACTGTGGATGGGATCTGACAGACAGCCGCACACGCACACATCTAGGACCCTGGCTAGCCACAGCACGTGCTTCTGGTGCATGTCATGAGATGATGGAAAAATTAGGCTCACATTTCTTGGAAGAGTTATGGAACAACATTAA
Organism: Callaeas wilsoni; assembly: GCA_013398955.1. Lineage (NCBI taxonomy): Eukaryota > Metazoa > Chordata > Aves > Passeriformes > Callaeidae > Callaeas > Callaeas wilsoni. The sequence goes on from VWPU01016399.1 coordinate 494,007, forward strand.
AATCTGTAGGAAATGAGTTGTTAATAATTCTACAGCTCACAAAATAACTTGCTTTTATTGTGTTTATTCATGCACTTGAAAGTTCAAAAATGTTAGGGAGTTTTTTATTTAAATGTGAATATTTGTCACAAGTGTATAGCAAACAAATAAATTGTTCCTGGAATAAGTGGACTTCAATGGAGTACCTTCAGAATCACAGAACAAGTAATTTCTAACAGTGAATAGAGAATTGTATTAGAGAAAAGATGTTAATTTCCCAGAAACTACTTCTCCATCTCCTCACCTCTCTGTAGAGCTTCTGACTGCAACCTTTCCCACATCTCCTTCTCCCGACATTCCTTAGAACAATCTTAACAAAGAGTCAGGCTGATCCTTTTGTTTGACATAAAAATCTTTTGAGATAAATACTGAATTAAAGAAAAAAAGGAGAAAACTTTTGAGTGGCAAGTTTGTTTGACTATTATTATTATTACTACTATTACTACTCTTATAGCTGCTTCATGCTGTCTAAGAGCTAAATAGATAGTAAAGCAAATTCTGGGAAGAAAACTCTATTAAACAGGGTTTTCTTCAAATTATTACACCATTTCTTATGTGTAATATAAGAAAGGCTTTAATATCACTATATATGGAACATCTGTCTACTCCTATAGGGCCAGGAAATTCATCTATATGTAGCAGCTCTGGCTTATTTCCTTTCTTCCTTCCAAAATGCTGAGATTGGCGATGAAGCTGCCATTGTCTCCCTAATGTGTTCCAGTATGATGATCCTCATGATGAAGCTATCTGACATAATTGCTAAACTTCCAAGGAGTTGCTTGGGATTTAGAAACACTGCTCTCATTGCCTTTAACAAGATTAGCGAGACTCTACTGCATGCAAAGCTTTAAAAATTTAGGTGGAACCACTAAACATTAATGGCTACAATGGTTAGACTCAAATAAATTAAAAGAATTGAAATAATATTACTATAGTGTGTCACCAGAATTTTATGGCAGTTTTTCAAAAAATAAAGAATAATGCATCAAGGAATTTTACTTTGTCTTTCCTTCAAATATTCTTTTTTTGATGTCTCCTGTTAGCCATGACAAATAATTCCCACAGTAGTACTGTTTACTCTATTGGTTCTGTAGAAATGGGTAAGCATTCTTTTGCTTTCTGTTGTTTATAGAGAATTGCAAGTATTTTAGAGCTCTCATAAGCTATTGCTTAAATGTTTGTCACTGTGGTATTACAGTCAGTTGTCAGTTCCAGAATATATATGCATATATATATATGTACACATACACATGTCTTGAACTTTGAGGAGATAGAAAAATAATGAAGGAAAAATGAAAATTGGTGAATTAGTTCTAAAAATACAATATTTGCCTTAAGGTTACAATGCGTTATAGGGATGGGATTGTGAAAATTGGTAGAGAAAGAGTACTAATTGTTTTGATAAAAGGAAATAATGATAAAAAGAACAAATAGGGGTGAAAAATCACAGTGTACAAATCTTGAAAAATAAATGCCAGCCTTTACTATGATAACTGAGAGGAGAGAAGACCATGGCCACTAGGAAGTCTGGAATCAGAGATTTTGTACGCAGGGCAATAGGAATTCTGCAGCGAGATACACACATCTGACTGCAACACGGAATGAAGTAATGTGGACCCCAATACAGAGTTAGCAAGGAAGGCATAGAAACTGGGTAAGTGTCCATCTTCTGTTCTGCTCATCTCTGCCTGCTCTTGTCCCTAACATCTCTCTCTAATAGCCCATCTGTGGATAATTCCTGAGAAACCTGTAGCTATCAACTGGAAGTCTTCAGAAGTGGAGAACAGGAAACCTGCTGTGATTCCTCAGTGGGAGAGGGGCATGTATGGCACTGAGGAAAACGCAAATACAGAAGAAGACCATGACTGCTATGCTGTTCTTTGCTCAGATGCTCTGCTCTCTGATGAAAGCATCATGAGCTCCAACGCTCCTACAAAAACTTTTCCACAGAAGAGGACTGACTTGTCTGGGATAACAAAGCAATCCAAACAAGCAGTTTCCTGTGCCACTAAATGACTGCACTGCAAACTTCACATATAAAGTAGTTGGAAGAGATTGCAGTCAAGCTAAATTTTCTTGGTCGACTACTCAGACATCTGGAAGCAGAAAAATCCTTGAACACAACATTATTATCCAAATTTATCCTTTATCCTTTGTTTCCTGAGCTTTCCTAGGAAGACACCTTATTAACACCAGTTTTCAAAATAGCTGTAGCGTGTGACACAGATAAAGTGCTAAAAGTCCATGCCTTGTGGAGGGTGCAATGATAGGCAGTTAGAGAAGACAGTTTTGGCTGAATAGTAGAAATGGATTTCAACCATTTCAATGTTTCCATACTCAATAACCCTGTTCCCCAACCTCCAATTCACCACAAACCTCTACAAATACTTGGGGCACTGCTGGTTTGCTGCTGGGATTTATAGAGTGAATGATGGGATTCACAGACTACATTGTGCTTCGTGGCAAAAGACATTGTTTGTCAAATGGTTTCATGAAATTTGGAGTCCGAACTAGCTGCACAGTAGCTACACTTCAAGGGTTTGATCCTGTGAAAACATACCCAAGCAAATAACTTGCCTATTGATTTAAGGGTACACATTTTGATTACAGAGAGGCTAGTCACATAAGCAAAGCTGTGCATGTTGTTTTGCATATATTAACTTGGATCTCATAATTATGTCTCAGTTATTTCTATCTTCATGCAATATATTTAATATTCTTGAAAAGTATTACTGGTTATACAAACCAAAGAAAAAGCCACTTTACAAAATAAAGGTCTCCACACATATTTTTTTAACCCACCTAATTTTCAAGTAGCTGGCTTCCCTTCCCCGCTTCTGTATTTGTCATTCAAATAAGTAAACAAACTAACAAACAGAAAGCATTGCTTCTGGACTTCATTTTTCTCTAATTTTTCATCTTCTAACAAGGGTGCTGATGTAGTTTGGTAAAAGCTTTGGTAAAAAGATGCTCTAATTGGTGCAGATGGATAGCCACAAAACCATCAGTTTAGCTCCACAGCCGTCACTAAACAAAGGAGTTTATCTATAAACTACAGTATTTCCTCCTGAGTTAGTTTAATTCTGACATTTATTTCCATTTGTACTCATTTTGCTTCTCACTGACTAAATTATTTCCCAAATCACCTTATTTTTCCTCATCATTCCTTATAGTTAAGCACTCCTACAAAATTGGTTTGGCTCAATTTACATACTAAATGCAATAAAATGTGTTACCCTAGAAGTACATGCCTCAGAATGCGACAGCCTGAAAACATGTAATTTTCCATGTTGAAGTAGGTTAAAAACCTGAAATATTTCTTTTTTTTCATTCTTGCTAGGCAGATAAATTTGCCCTATTTCTAGTCCACCATAGTCAGTTCTTAAAGTAATTTGTAAGCATTTATCTCACAGCAAGAGAAATACTTCATTTTATATATTAGGCTTTTAAATTAAAATTTTTCCATCTTGGCCTAATTACGTGGTTATTCAAAATATTCTCTGAACAAGTCAAACTGGTGAAATTACACTGAAAAAAAAGCAACTATGCTCTAATTTGGTCAGAAAATTAAGTGAAACCTGTAACTTCACTATAGATTTTAATATAAGCTGCTGAGTAAAATTCCCAATGTTTCAGTGTAAGTCAGCTAACTTGAGTTAAGCAAATCTATTTAGAATACATCATTATTAAAGTTCTTTTGATAGTGTAAGTGCATCTAAGATGCTGGCAACCATTGGGCTCATCACCCCATTTTTAGGCTACTCATTCTCAGTCTACTTCATGCCAGAAGGATGTGCCTGCTCCCACTTGGTTTTAAACTGCAAGACAGGAGCCATTTAGGGCTTTAAAGTACGTCCAAACCTTTAATGCTGACCCTTTGAGCACTCTTATTCCTCTAGATCTATGTTAGGCTTATCAAAAGCAAGGTCTAGGTGTATCTGAGCAGTGTGGGCACTTGGTGTGGTTGGCAGGAAAAGGAAATTGCACTGAGATAAAACCAAGATGCAGAAGGATGGGAAGCTGTGTTATCCCAAGTATGAAAGATAAAAAAGAAAAAAAGATATTTCTTATTAAGGAGTTAGCAACTTGTTTTATTTAATGTCATCCTATCCCTTCAGACAAAATTCTAGTTGCTCTATCCATTTCTACAACAGAGGCTCACCTGAACCCCAGCTAACTGCACATATCCAGGGCCCCAAATGTTGTATACATTAATTGTTGCCGTTAATTGATGGCAATATATGTGTATGTATTTTTTACATAGCATTCTAAATAGAATGTTAATGGAATCCATTTACCATTTTCATAAATGCTATTCCTCACATCAGACATGAAATTAATAAAGTGAATTCCTTTCACTGATTGGACTGTCCTTGGAGGTATTTAGTAGATCCACAAGATTCAAAATTTTAAGCTGTGTAATGTTTCATTCAGCCATACTAAACTGTGTAAACATATCATGAACTGGTGAACTGAATGGTGCTAAGGCATACACACAAAAACTGACCCAGGCAGATATGGTTCACAGGACACTCATGTAGTCAAGTAATAAATATCGATAAGTTTTGGAAACTAAAAAAAACCAAAATTACTGAGTTTCTTAATAAATTGATTTATTGGTTACATTTTAGTGCAACTACTACTAAAAGCAGAGCAAAATTATTTTTAGTATCTAACTATTTTGGTTTGAATCACAGTTAAAACAACACATTTCTGACAATTTTGTAAGTTTGTGTGCTAATATAACCTTATTTCCTCTTTTGCCTTATGAATGGTATAAAATGGAGCACTTTAAAATACTGCAATAAATTATCTGAAGTTTAAGTTTCATATTGCCTTGTTTATCAGGAAGAAGTATACCTAAAATCACTGCTTAATTAGAATTCAATATATGATTCTTTGGAGTTTCACTTAAAGGAGTAAAAAATCACCATGAAGCTTTCAGTTTTTCCATTCCTCTCACAAAGAGAAAGAGTCATTGAACAGAAATTTATTGCACTTTTCCCGACATTGACAGCCACTGGAAATGGAAAGCAAGCCCTTGAGCCTGGCCATGTATCCAACAGCTCTGCTTATCATGCAGTTTTCTCCTCAGTTCCCCCTTCTAACAATGGATAAGGACAAAGACTATCTGCAGGCAATTACAATTTTTGAGATGTCTTACAGTGACTTTGGTTTTATGAACCTTGTTTAAGGTACATAAGGCTACTGGAAAAATAATCAACTTCCTATTTCTGTTGGACCCTTGACAAATGATTCTCAGCTTTACCCACAATTTATTAGCTACTCCAGCTTATACTTAGTAAATGGTACAGACACTACAAGAAATGTTTTGAACCTTTTTCTTAGCCAGAAGACTTTTTTACAACCTCATATTCAAGGACTATATGTTTTTTTCTGTTTCTGCAATAGTAACTGAGTTTCTCTGTAATATAACAATGCAGTTCTGGTTATTGCCTGAACATTTTCTACTCAACTAGATATAATAGTTTACTTTTTCCTCACAGAAGGAGTTGCTTGGGATAAGAAATAATGCAGCACTCAAAAAGAAAGTCTATATGAGCTTTGTACAGGACTTAGCACTCTGTAGAGGTGGTGCTGAGCATAACCTTCATGAAAAAGTGCTCTTCACAATCCCAGTTTCTTAAATAGAACCTCTTTTTATTCCTCTGCAGGTCTAGAAGACTTTTTCAACATCTATGCTATCAGCTGGATTTTTGTTGTCTGGTAATTAAGAAACTACTTACAATCAAGTACAAAAAAATAAAACACTCATTTCTTCCTTCTCCCGCCCCCTTCACTACACTTGCCTCTATATATAATCTATTTAATTTATCTTTCCTGTTCTTTTTATTCACAGTATGTCCACAATGCTGAGTTGAGGGTTGAGGTAATTTTACAAATGTTTATCAGTTCCCATGTTAAAAATAAATTGGACCAATGTGGTGTTTTCAGCTGTCAGAGTTCAAAAGTGAGAATTATAACCATCCATGCTGGGAACCAGAGATTTGGTGAACTCTAAGCTTTTCTTCAGGCAGAGGAAGCTACACTCATGCTTGTCAAGGAGATTAACGAGAAATCTGATTGAGTCTGGAAGACTATTGCTGCAGTGGATTACAAGTTTGAGCTTCTCTTTTTTCAGGGATAAACAACCTCAAGGGCTAGGACACTGGCACAGAAAAGCAGATAATATCACTGGCTGTGAAGAAAAAGTGTGGCCATATGGCAGGCCCAATAAATGAAAGCAAATGAAAGTGAAGCAATCAATTCAATAAAAGTATGGTTGTGTGCTGTTGTACAAAATTGTCACTTTTATTTTTGTATTTGTAGATTAATGTGCACTCTTTTTCCAGCTCCTTTCTATCTTATTTATTCAGACTGTATACTCTTTTGGAAAGGTCAGTCTAGTATTAGGACTATGCATTGGATCCTGGAGCTGTCATAGTGCAAATGTTTAAAAATGAGTCTTTGAATAATAGATTGAATAAGCACAGGGATAAAGATTTATAGCTGCTGGGGGAGTGTGGAATTTCTAAAACTGCATGGCACACTACATAAAAAAGAGGGAAATTAAGGAGAATTTAGCAGCTGACAAAAAAGACATGCCCTCTAACTCTTTGATCTCAAGGACCACAAGCGTATTCAAAGAACAATTAACAACTAAATTTAAAAAAAGTCTCATACAAAAATTGAGATTGAGATTGTCAGAACTGGACATTTCCCTCTAGACTGCATGTGTTATTTTTACTTAAACAAGTCTTATTTGTGAATATAAAAACAAAATAAAAACCCCACCCACCAAATAACAACGAAAAAAGATAATGATAAAAAAGCAGGATTTCAAAGTTCTTCTTTGTAATACTTATTATATTCAAAAGCTATTGCAAGATAAAACATCACACATTCATGTATATATACTATATATACTATATAGATACTTATTTGCAAAAGTAGGGCTATCCTAGAACAACCAGTAAGCAAAGTAAACCACGGTAACACCCAACAGCATTAATTTCAGCGATAGCACATCTGCACTAAAAGCAGCTTTCTCCCTTCTCAGTGTATGCTTTCTGAGTAAGACCAAGAAAGAACTATGATGGTTTTAACTCTATCCTAAAGCAAGATGATCACTAAATCAGATAAACTATTAATCTGTTTAAAGCTTGTTAGCCCTGTTTTGCCAAGGCTGAGATGCTTTGCAGCAAAAAAAGCAGCCAGGACTCTTCCTGCCAAGAATCAGACATCTCATGCATGTTTCATAAATGTTTCTCCACCGAAACTCAAGGATTAAGGAAACACTAGTTCAGTTTGCAAAAGCTTCCACTAATGATTTTTAAATAACTCCAAAAGAAATCTTGGCCCCATTTAAAGCAACAGTAAGTTTTGCCTCTAACTTTTAGCCACAATACAAACCCTTTCAATTTTATATAACACCCCAGTGCACTGAATATGCTGATAACTAATTTTGCTACACTTGTTAAACTCCTAAATACCTAGATAGATGGCTTTTTACTACTAAGTAAAATCTCCTTAAAATTTGTGTAGATAAATCCACGCTTATGCCTGCATTGACTGTTCGCAGAAAATACTCACCTTAAGAAACTAAGTTTTCATAATAAAGCTTTGCCATTTATAACATAACATCACCACACCCTAAAATTTTGTGTGAAATAGATCAGTTCTGAAGTATGCACCTTTTACAGCAAGATGAAAAACATTTAAACAGAATAGCAACATTGTGTCTAAAAGAATGTTGATAAAGAGTCCTCCTTTACTTAGAAAATCATAAACTTCATGCAAGAATGGAGAAATAATAACAAATGCCATCAAGATTTGCTTTTCAAGTATGCTGGAATACCAACATGGAATATTAAAACGTTAAGAAATAGGCTTATTGCCTGATATTCATTATGAGTGTAATCACTGTCATTGCACCTCACACACCTCACACAACTGGGAACTCGGTGGAGAGAAGATAAAGAGAAATTTTCATTTCCAGGCAATAAAATGGCAAGAGAGCTGCTCACAAACAGCCACTGGGTGACTGCAGTAGCCCGTGCTGCTCTAATGATGCACAGATGTAGGTGCAGCTGGAAGGGCTTGAAGGGTTGGCGCAGCGCAGCGCTCGGTGGACCACTTCCAGCCCCGGCAACACAGAGCTCAGCTGAGAAATCCTGCCTTCTGCTTCCCCAACATGAGTGACTCTCCTTTAAGAACTGATGACTCTATAGAGATTCAGCTGCAAAAGGACACACCATGCTCACGAAGTAGAGAAGACCATATGCCATTTAACTATCACAGGATGTGTAAGCTCTGTAGTGGCTGTGTGAATGCCACTATATTAATGCGGAACATATCACCTGAAGGGCAAATATTAAAAAATATTTCATGTGTATGTACTATATCTATACATAAGGCAAGCATTGTGTGCAGGTATGTGCACAGTTTGGTAGAAACACTCACAGCTGTACAAAAAAATCACTTCCTTGTAATAAATATTATTTGTCCTGTTTGCATCTTGTATTTTTAAAGCACAAAACCACAGAATTCCAATGGTTCTTTTTTCATGAAATGGTCTAAATCCCTCAGTCTTGCCCTTTAAAATCATAAATTATGTTCCCAACCACATAAATTCACAAGACAGAGGGCAGTGCTGCACTGCAGGAATTGAGATGGTTCTTAGCCTGGACACCAGCAGCTGCGGCCTCACAGCAGTGTGAGGTACCTCTGCTAGCTTGAATGGATGCCGTGTGCTACGGTTGTGGCTGGACTGATCCCAGTGTGAAAAAACAGGCTTGTTTGCCCAAAGTCACACTGCTGTAGGGCACAGGACTTTGCTGAACATGTTTCCTGAAGGCTTAGGGTGTAGTTGAAAGCAAGCCGTATGGTCCTTTAACTGACAGCATCAGCCAGAATATCCAAGCACACCTCTCACTAGACATCAGAAGTTAATTTTTCTTCTCTGTTGGAAGCTGCATGCATTAATTAGTCCTAAGAAAATTAATACAGTCAAGATTGCTTAAAAAATGCAAGGTCTATTTGGCTTAGGAAACAGAGATAAAATGCAAAATAGTATGCACTCTACAGAATTAAAGTCACTGAGTCAAAAAATTGCGTGACAACTGAACTAGCTAACATTAAGTGTATTTTTATACATGTACAAAATAGTAAATATATGAAGTAGCTCTAAGAGTCCTCTCTGATACAAATCCTCTCTTGGATTTGTAAAGCAGCTTTTATGAACAACCTCTACCTATCACAGATTAACCCCAGCCAGCAACCAAGTCCCACACATCTCTCTCGTTTTCCCTTGGTGGGATGGGGGAGAGAATCAGAAGAGTAAAAATGAAAAAAACTCATGGGTTGAGATACAGACAGCTTAATAGGTAGAACAGAAGTCACAAAGAAGGAATTCATTCACTGCTTCCTTGGGCAGGTAAGTATTCAACCATCCCACGAGAGCAGGGCTCCATCACACCTAACCATTACTTGGGAAGATAAACACTGTCACTCCAAACATCCCACTCTCTGCTTCTTCCCAAGCTTTACATGCTGGGTATGATGTCATATGGTGTGGAATATCCCTTTGGTCAGGTCAGCTCAGCTGTCCCAGCTCTGTCCCCTCCCAATTCCTTGTGCACCCCAACTTGCTGGTGGGATGAGGAGCAGAAAAGGCCTTGACTTTGGCAAGCCCTGCTCAGCCACAGCTAAAACATCCCTGTTACTAACATTGTTTCCAGCACAGATCCAACATACCCTGTATCCCCACCAAACCCTACGAAAATCCAGTCCTAAATAGAAATGCTGATCCCATTGTAAGAAATCACAAAATTTCATTTCACTACATTGACATGAAAATATTATCATGGACATTCTTTCCTTCCTCACAGAACCTAAAATAGTCAACAGGTTCTTAATACAAAGCCTGCTGGAGCTGATGGGGAACTCTCTTTTGATTTCAAGAGGTACCTTGTACAATAATACAAAATCTAGTTTGACGCAAGTAACACCGTATGTGTCCCTTCTGGATCAACAAAGGTCTCTACTTGGTATTAACAGCCTTTCAGTAGAAAAAAAACCAATACAGAATACAAATACATTTGTGTCCTTTACAGTTCCTTTTTTAAATTGAATATTTACTATTCTTTCTGTATATGGCACTAAATTTATTCGATTTTATGCTACCAAATAACATACTCATACAATCTTGAAAGAGGTAACAATATTTCATCCATTTAATGTACAGTGATATTGTTCTGCCCAGGATATAAGATCTCTTCTTTTTCAGAGAGATCGGGCTTCCATCAGATCATCCATTTGGTGGTAAACATTTTGGTGTCAAGTGAGGTTTCTATTGCAAATTCTAAAAAGTTTTACTTGGATCACTTAACTTTTCTGCTTACTTGGAAATCTGTGACACAGCTGTAATGAGATGTTGATGGGGAAAGGTGCTATTTCTTTTTAACGCAAAAGTAGCCAGCGATTCCAGCATGTCAGGAAATAGCATAGCCTCACAGAAGGAAAGCTCCTGACAACAGGAAGATACATGAGTGAAGCGGATTTCTCAGGCTACTAAGCAGAAACCCTGGCTATCTAGCTGAGGAGAGGGTGAGAGAATAAAGACTGAAGACAAGAAAAATGGTGACTTTAAGCAACATACCTATACACATTTATATACTGCTGTCACTGAGCTTTTCTCATTTTCAATAAATGCAACATACAAACAAACAAAAAAATCCATCCAATTTTCTATGTCAGAATTCATGTACAAAAACATTTCCCTGTGACAATAATTCGTAATGGAGAAATTCATTATACTTCCACTGCACATTTTACATCCTCTGCTTTCCTATGCCTGAGTGAGTAGGTTGCTTGTTTCTGTCTCTCCATTCTCCTTGCTTTGGACGTAACAAATCTCTCTTTCTGGGGTCTCCAAAAGCTCATTCTTCTTTCGCATAAAAGCTCTCTGTAATGACTGAGAAACAGTAAAACACATCCAAATAGAATTTCAGATACACTAGTGGCCTGTTTATTTTGCATTTGATGTGCACACAGGTAAATAATGGAATATTAAGCTTCATTCAGAAAAGCTCCACTGTTCCTGAAGCAGACTGTTTAAGCTCCATGAGCCAGTAAATGCAGCTACATGACTCATTCGACTGCTGGGGCAAGCACCTACACTTCAGGATTAGGAGCTCTACTGCTATGTACAATATAAATCATGTCTACTGCCTGACCACCGCACACTGCGCTCTGTGGTGGAAATAGTTATTTGGCTAAATACTCTGAATTTGAGGATCTCATTTTAACTTTGCCCATGGTTCTCTATTATCAGCCCAAGCACAGGTTAATAAACTGTAGAACTTGTAAAAACTCTACTAATCTTTGCTCCAGCTACTAGGCCAGCTGTGAAAGATCTGCTTTGATATGGGAAACAGGAAAGGTTTGTCACCTTTTTTATTCTCACTCTGTAAACACTGCATGGCAGTCTAGATCACTTTTAAGTACTCAGCTGTTGTAGTCTGGGCCATTAGTCAACTTCTGACCTTATTCCACTCTGCCAGGGATTGACAAAAGCAAACAATTGCCAGGGACCTGGATAAAAAGCAGGTCAGGTAGTCGTTCTTCACAATCCATCCATCCATCTATGAAAAAGAGTTCTTTCATATTTAGGTGTTGTGCCACCATCATAAAACAGCTCCTGGAAATATTGTCTCTCCTTATTTTGGGGAGAGTCATACCCAACTGCCTACTTTGCTACATTTCATTACTGAAGAAGTGACAGGGCTCCTGCTCCAATGCTTTGAGTAACAATCAGATGAAAAACTCTTTCTGGTGATGGAGGTTTTAATTTTCATACAGAAAAATAAAATTAGATTTAAGATTAAAGATCTTCTGAAATCCTTTTCCGTTTGAAAGCATAAGACAAGTTTTGTTCAGAAACAATAACATGGGGTGAGACATAAAATACTACGAGCTTAAACTAATATAAATGGTTATTGAGAATTAAGTCATTAAGAGAAAGCATAAATTAAAATACATACAGTTCAGACACAGTTCACATGTTTATTTTACATTGTTGGAATGTTTTAGAAACTGTGCTGCTATGAGGCAATGCAGAAAGAAAGAATGCTGTTCTCAAGACTACCCATAAAATAGTTTTTATTTTTATTTCACACTATGGCACTAATACAAACTTGTCATTAGTAACCTAAATTCAGAAGACAGTGCACCAGACCTTCTTCTGCAGTTATTCTGCTACTGCTTTTTTATTTTGCACAGTAATTTAAACCCATTGGAATATCATGCTTTTGTCTTTACTCTCAGCCTAATTCTCACTGCATCCTAATAGGCCAAGCAGTCATGGCAGGTGTAATAAACAACTTCTGCATTGCCAAATAGATGCAGAAATTGAAGGACATAAACTAAGAAAGCTCCTGCACTAAATCCAAGAACTTATTGTAATTGATGTAAAACCTGATGCATCTCCATCTGTCTAGTCCATTACATGTCTGTTGCTCTTTTTTTTCCTCCTGGAATACTTCCTGAACTTACCTGGGCTTTTATAAAGGGGTAGGAGAGAGATGATTTTCACATTGGAAAAAAAAAAAATCTTCAATGATCCTTGGTCATTTTAAGCATATTATCTTTATTGCTGGGCTGAAATTTCCTCCCCTAAGCTTCCAAAAAAGCTAGGAAGGTAAATTTGTTTGACACAACATGAAGATAAGAACATCTGAAGCAAATTATACCCTTAACACTCTAACAAAATCCTAGAAACTATAATGAAGTATAAGTGGAACTATAGCAGGAAGTTTGAAACTGGGATGAAATTCCACTTTCTTTGTGTTAATAACGAATTCTGCTATCTTCCTGCTCTCAGTGTAAGGGGGAAAAAAAAGAAGCTATCAGTACTGAGGAAATCTTATTAGATTCAACCCTATTTTTAAACAGCTAGGATCAAAATCTTCATTCAAACACACTGGTGCCACTCCATTAAATTCCAGCAGTGGCACCACTGGTAGAAAAAGAATGCCACTCAGATTTTTCACCATTAAGTAATCTGTTTTCATTACCTTCTCAGCAGTTTGTTTCATTTGCCTGCAGTAGAGAAACTAAAATTAGAAAACATTTCATGTTCGTAGTTAGTTTGCTTCCAATGTGAAAAAAACAAGTCTATAAATTTGTCTATTGGATTATGGCTTGTGCAGTTCTCTTGTAAAGTTGTCTTTACATTATAGTGATGAACTGTAAATGGCGTAGTGCATTATTTTGTCCAAAGTAATTCAAATTAATGACCCTAGAAATATTATTTTGGGTGACTGTTATAAAGCATTGACAATACACATGAATATTACCAGCAGAATTTCTTTTCTTCTTTGTAATGTATGCCTTGCTGATAAACTATTTTCTGATCATCTTCAGAACCTGCTGTCTCTTGCAGGAGTTCCACTTGCCAGTCTTGTGTCAATCCTAGTAGCAAACGAATGTCAGGTAAATGCTGATAGCAAACTATCAAATGTTTGAATACATTTTTCTCGCCTTTACTTGCATATTCATGTTCACATTTCACATTACCTAAAGCATCACTGATTCTGACTGAAAATAGAAAAAAATTGAAGTGTGGTAATCTCTTAGGCTCTTCACCTTGTAACTGTGAGAATTATGTTAGCTTAGAAAGTCTAAACATTACTTTATTTTTTCATTTAAATGAAACTTTCAAAAAGGAGAAAAAGAAAAAAATGCTAATTATTTTTCTGGTTCAGATAAACGTTACTCTGGATGCTAAAAGTGGATTTGCTTCTCAAGAATGGAAGAAGTGTGTATTTTCTTGCACTGTACTGGCTTATGTCATCCTTACTAAGAAAGTGTTAAGCCTTACCAACCACAGAGAGCAGCACTTTGAAATTATTGAAAAAAAAGCCCCCAAATTTCTTCCAAACTGCACAGCACCAGAATTAGCACACATTTGGGAAATATGCCATCATAGCAGTGTCCAGAGACACTCTTAAGAAGCTTAAAGATCAGAGGAGGAGATGAAATAATTAAAGCTTCACAGAAACTTCTCATGACTAAATGCTGATGTCAAGACCACTTCTAAGGAAAAGTGAATGGATCACAACAGCATGAAGTCAATCAACTTCTGGATTTCAAAAGAGAGGACTGAAGAGTAAGTTTTCTATTAAGTAATATTAAAAAAACCCCTACTGTGGCAATGACGCTAGTGAACACCTGTTTTCTGTAGTCGTCACAGACCTGTTGTGCTTCACTTAGTCCTGAAGAAATGGTTCTGTAACTCATCCAGTTGCTTCCACAGTAAGGCTGGCTAGTAAGTAGAAACAATAATTTTGTCTGCACTTGCACATCTCTAATTTTTTTCAATTAACTCATTTAAAATACATTTTTAAAATTCCTGTAATAACTTCTCAATCTTTCTTCCTGACAAAGTATTACAAGCCAATTAGCATTAAACATACATTTCCTTTTAAAAGTCATTCAAGTCACACACCAAATTAACTTTAAAGGTAAAGCAGAACTTGAAAACAGATCCGAAATGTATTCCTCAAATGACATTTGACTATAAATGCCACAAAAAAATTAAATTATTCTTTTAATATCAGGTACACCCTTTTAATTTCTTAGAGGCATCTAGATATTTTATACCCATGAGATTTCCTTACTGCAGGCAAATAAAAATTTTTCAACATGCTGTATGGAGTATGTGCTCATGTGCCAGAACTACAGAAACCTGTAAATCTTTCTATCCTAGACAGGCAGAATTAATTTCAGATTTAATGACCCTGCCACATATCAGGACCACTGATAAGGAGGCACAGAATAACTCCATTAACAGAAATCTGACAGTAGCATGCATAATGCTGTAATGCAAAAATAAGAGATGAATCTTCTGTGTGCGGCTCATGAAAACGACACAAAGACCAGGTCCACACTGACCATTCCAAAAAACTGTGCCACAAATGGAAATCGAGCATCTGTATCAATCTCAGTTGAAACCTAGGACAGCAGAGTATCAGCCTCTTTCAGATAACACAACATCTGCCGAAATAAAATGACAAGCCATGGTATTAATGAAGGATTTCACTTTTCCTAATGATGGGATTTCATTGTTTCATAAAAGTTAATAGCCAAAGGTAAATATAAGATGGAATCCTAAGAATCCAAACTACCGTCACTTCTTCATGCTGTCTTTAGGGAATACCATCTTTGGCTTCATGAAGAAAGAGGTAGATGATGGTTTTAAAGAAGTAGCTCTAAAGATCCTTGAATATTTTAATACAGATAGAATATTGCCAAGCTGCAAAGATGGCTCTTTCAACAGTACCCTACAAAAATGCAAATATATACAGAGAAAGAGAGAGAAAGAAAGAGAGAGAGAGAGAGAGAGAGAGAGAAAGAAAGAAAAAGAGAAAGGAAAGAAAGATTCTTAAGATATTTATTACTTTTAAGTTTGGCAAATAGTGGTGAGTACTGTCCACTACATTTAACATAGGACAGAAGTATACCCCTAAAAGACAAAAGAGGAAGTGTCCCCTCAGGATAATGACCTCTAGAATAATTAAACCAAGAAGACTTTAAGTTTTGTGTATTTTTAGGAGCAAGTATGCTGTAATGGGCAAAGACAAGTAACATTGAATTAATTGCCTTTTGTTTTCTAGTCAATCTGTATTTAAAGATTTAAATAGCTTAAGCACTTGTTAAATACACTTGAAATATGCATTTTAGTGCCTTTATTAAGAAAGACATGAGCCTATGCTTTCATCAGCTATGCACAAAAGGAATAACCTTGTCTCACCTAAGAATCCGGTTTACTTCTGGATATTGGTCTTTCTTAATGTCCAGATAATCTGTATTTGAAGGGATAAAATCCAGACAAACCGCCAGCTACCAAGTTATAAAACACACTTCCCATTTTCACATAATGTATTTTAAAAACTGAACAGAAGCATTGCAACAGAATGTTCTATTTGGATCCAGAGAGGAACCATTCCCCAAGGACACTACAGGCTTTGCCCACCACTGTAATCATGTCTCTCGTAACATTTTCTTATTCAGACTTCATGAGAGCCTCTCAACCAAATGAAAACTGTGAATGAATCCACCAATTCAGTACATAATGAAAGGATAATCTGAACTGCTACCAAATAAACTACATCAATTTACCTACAAGATTTTTCTATATAAAATATGAAGTCTTTGCAAATATCTGTCATTTTGCAATTACCACAGAATAGCCTTTCTTCTCCAAGTTCTTTCTGGTTGACTTTATTACTTGTAATAGTTGCTATAGTTATCTACATTCTTGGAGTCTACTTTAAGCAGAGAGTATCAAGATAAGAACAGCTGTACTCTGTCAGATAGTCCAGAATTAATAACCCTTATCCAAGGAAATGCCACATGTTCACCCTAAAGCACAAAGAACCTACCATAAGTTACAGACTTGCAAAGATATTTTCTTTTAGTCCTCCCATAGCAAGACTCAGCCAAGTAATAAAGCGTAAGATTTTGCCCTTTCTAAAAGGTATTTTTGTTCTTACATGAATAGCTAATTATTTCCCAAAACCTGCACCCTCTTCTGCTATGTGCTTCCCTTCCTTAAAACTGTGATCCACAGGAAATCTTGTGAATGTTTGTAGAATTTTATTTTTTAAATATTGAAAGTTGTCTTTCTGTTTATTAAAAAACCTGCTTAACTTGAAAACAAAAAAGAAAACCTTTTGGAGAGCTCAGTCTGGTTTTTTTCCTTCCCTCCAGCAACATATGGCAACATCTGCTGCCTCCCTGATGGATAACGACTTGTTGGCACTGACTTTTCTGCAACCAAAACTTCTTAAAGTGGCAAGTAGATAAATTCAAGTGCAATTAAAAAATAAATATATGCACACATATAAATACATGCTTTCAAGTTCTTGAAGTTTGGTATAACTGCATGAGCATGCAGTTATTTTTCTGAGATCAACACACTGAGCATAAAGCCATCACAACAACTTTGCTTTCTTGTCGAGGAAACATGAACTGGCTTTTGCTTACTGACAAGCCTTACAGCAGAAACTGTTAATAGGAGGATATTGTCATTTTGCAAAATGAAAGAGCAGACACTTCAAGTTTTCAACATTTATTAAGCCTCATCAAAACAGTTTCAAACATATGACCTAGTGCTGTGTGAGGCAAATTTGATTATTTCCTGGATGATTAAGCATGACACTTGTGCGGATGGCTTCCGGAAGACCTTTCTGTGCAGCTTATGGACATGAGTGTGTTTTCAGAAGTCAGGACGGTCCTTTTTCAGTCTACTGTAGTCCACATTAACCGAGTAGAACTAGGAAAGAGAAGGCAAAAAATATTAGTTAAGAAGCTTGACCATGCATTTTCCCTGGTATTTACTAAAAATATGCATCACTGAACTCACATCCAGGAAACTGAAATCATATTTTGAGTCTGTGAACTGGACAATAATAAATAAATAAATAGAAATTTTTCATAAGCAGTAACTTTTTAATATTAATTCTACACCGAATATTAGAAGTTCTGCATTTAAAATGAGGCAGTACTAGTGTCTTCCACTAGAGAAAATCCAAAGTGTCTCTTCTTAACTCCCCGAATCAGAAGTCTGTTCAGAGGAACTTTCTGCAGTACTGTTGAGTTTATCCATTTTGCTCAAAATCCATGGCTCCTGTATACTGAAGGCAAAAGCCAGCTTGGCCAAGTGGCACAAAGCACAGTGTCTGTGAACAGACAGTGGCACAAGCGAACATTTAGAGCAGTGCTACAAAAGCCAAGTTTGGTTTAAGTAGCTGCATCCAGAACTGCAAAGGAGGACAAGGAGGAATGGAAGTCAGAACAGATCCTCTCACACATTCCGTTTATACTATTATAATTGGACCCTGTTACAAGCAATCTAGAACAACCCAAAAAGTGACAGAGGACAATGAGTTTACAGACTAACTGCATATTTTGGCATCCCAGCCTGACTGGACATCAAGCACGTGATAGTACAGTTTTTCTTAAAAAAATGAAAGGAAGAAAAACATGTAACTAGTAGCTTGATTATTTTTAATTATACCCAATTCTAAATTTTTTTTAACTTTCTCAAAGAAAATGAAATAGCCTACAGCACATTCAAATTACAGCCTTCTGTGCAACTCCTACAGTAATGATCAGGTCTTCAACTCTTTTCCTTGGAAAAAGACTGAGAAAGTTAATATGACAAAGAAAAGTTTACAATAGAAAAAAAGTCTCATCAAAATCTAAGGCTTGTATAACAATAACTCTTTACTAAGGAGTCATCCTCCAATTGGAGTATATGTCCTTTTCATTTCCCGCAGTGCAGATTTGGAAAAAAAAGTCCCCAATGATACACATACCCAAATATGGCAAACCCTGAAGCTGTGTTTGCATGTTAAGGCAGAAGGGGAATGCTACACAAGTCATGCACTCTTTAAAAGAATTTGTGCTGTGCACTATGCTGGATTTGCTGAGTTTAGGTATTTACGAACCAGCAACATTCCAGAATCAGCACTGAAAACAAAGAATGAAATGTTCTTAATGAACTTTTAAGGGAACAGCAAACTGTCTTATTTTGGAAGTGTGGGGTTTTGCTACTTATTTCAATGATTGGAATAGTAGTATATGGTACCAAACAAGACAATAGCTTTGAAAACACAGTAGGTTTGCTTTTTTTGTAGCTTGAGAATAATCTCAAAATATTCTTAACAGCAATCTACTAAAATAGCACTTCTGTAAAATGTGATTAAAACACGATTCGTGTCCAGAGAAGGGCAATGAAGCTGGTGAAGGGTACAGAGAGTAAGTCATATGAGGAGTGTCTGAGGGAGCTGTTGTTGTTCAGCCTGGAGAACAGGAAGCTCGGGGAGACTGTCACTCTCTACAACTCCCAGAAAGGAGGGTGTAGACAGGTGGGGGTTGGCCTCTTCTCCCAGGCAACCAGAAACAGGACGAGAGGAAACAGCCTCAAGCTGCATCAGGGAAGGTTCAGGTTGGACATCAGGAAGAATTTCTTCACTGGAAAGATTGTCATACATTGAAACAGATTGCCCTGGGTGGGGGTGGAGTCACCATCTCTGGAAATGTAGAGGAAATGACCGGACATGGCACTTAGTGCTGTGGTCTAGTTGACAACATGGTGTTCAGTCAAAGGCTGAACTTAATAACCTTGAAGGTCTTTTCCAAAATAAATGATTCTACAACTCTAGGATTTCTGTAAACTACCAAATGTTTTAGACATCTTTGCACGCTTCCTCATTAGTTCAATGAACTTAAGTTGAACATTTCTATTGCATCCAGTTACTTACAATACTATTTTGTTTTCAAAAAATCACCTGCAGACCTGAACTCGTGGTTATGTTGAAAACTGACACTTTCCTGCAGTGCTTCTCATGAGTAAAGGTCAACACCTCACAGCTTAGAAAACTGTAGTTCGGAACTCCTGGAGTTTTGTCCTTCTCCCTGTAGTTTATTTCTGAGTATTATGAGCCAGTAAATTCTTCCTCTCACTTATAGCTCTCCTTTTCCTTACACTGCAATAGATATGACTGCTTTCATATACACTCCTTTCACCCCATTGTCAACCATCATTAGGAGAGTTTTAACTCTGAAACTCAGCCATCTCTGCTTAGAGTTCTAGAGACAAACAAATGCTGCACAAAAGGAATACATCACTCATCCAACTACTTTCCCATATAATCAAACATCCTAAAGCAGTAGGCTACACCTCTAATATGATGCTTCCTAAAAATCTGTATTTCTCATTTTACCTTGTACTGGTCACTGGGAGACATTTTGTTCCAAGGTTCTGGGTTATTTTTCTTGTCCCAGCTATTGAAAGAAATGCAAGATGTGAGAGAATATTAACACTATCTTGAAAATTTAACAAAAAATATTAATATATATACTGTGGTTGTTGGGTCACGGAGTCATCCACTCAAGCAAGTTTCCACAGAAAAAGGCACCGTCTTTTGTCAGTGGTCTTTAAATATCATGGTAAACAAAGAGATCTCCAAATCGAAGAAAGCTCCGCACACTTAATGTCAGGTGATACTGGATCAAGACATTAAGGCCTCCAGGAACATAAAAACCAAGGCAGTGGAGTGTAGCATATGCAGCAAGAGGACTGGCACTGGGGCTTACTGTATACATACCTGACATCAGGGTTGAACATCGCCAAACGCATGAGATACAGGCTTGCACCAACACCTCCAGATCCAATGATCACAAACAGAGGGATCAACTGGAATAACAACACAAAAAAATTAAATATCATACTATGATATAGCAAAATGGTATTGATACATAGCACTTCTGACTGCATTATGGCAAACCAAAGAACCATTTTACAGACTTTGCGCCACAAACACGTGGCCCTCTAAACGCCTGCCATAAGCTCCCTGTTTGCGGGTCATCCCTGGCGTCATTGTGGAACCTGCAGCTATGAAGAAGCAGGTTTGAAAAAATAGTCCTACATCCAGAGAAACCAAAACCTAACCAAAAATTCCGTCACGGCGCGTTTCTGAGAGACACACATCCGTCCCTTCACTGCCAAAACAGCCTCCACCGTCTGTACTCAGATTACAAAGAAAAAACATGGGAGTGGGAGCATGGGGGCAAACTGATGCGCGAGAAAAACGAACGAGCCACCTCGAGCCTTGCAGCGTAAGCAAGGCAGCAGAGACCGGAGGAAAAAGGGGACTCGACCGTGTCTGCTCGACCAGCTCCGGGCGATCCACGGGCCCGGCATGCACAGGAATGCCAAGAGACGGATTGGCGAGAAGGAGGCGACCGGCGCGGCCGGGGGCACCGAGCGGCGGCAGACGAAGGCGGGCGCGGGGCCGGGGCCGGGGCCGGGGCCGCGGGCTCAGGTACTCACGGCCGGGTGCTTTTTCGCGTGGGTGAGGATAACGCGCAGCACCATGGCGGTGGTGGCGGTGCGCTGGTGGCGGGTGCGGGCGAAGATCTCACTCTCTGCAGGCTCCGCAGCGCTGCCTCCTCCTTCAACCGCCGAGCCCCAATGTCACCGAGGCCCCCGCCGCGGCAGGTGCCGCCGCCGCAGCCCGGATGTAGCAGCTCCGGCGTTCGCCTGCTCGCCCTCCGCCGATCCGCGCCTGCCGCCGCGCCGCCGCGCCGCCC